>CP080488.1:687500-780000 GCA_020844145.1 Sarcoptes scabiei
AAAAAAAAAAATCTAGCCAGTTAACTAGCTAATAATCTATTTATGGGTTTTGATTTATTTTATTTTGTTTTTTTTTTTTTGATAAATTTGCCATCTCCTCTCTCTCTCTCTCTCTCTCTCTCAATCTCTCTCCCTGGTGGTCGATTATTGGGGTCGGAAGTTGTTTGTTTTTTTTTTTTTTGTTTTTGATTGTTTTTTTTCGGTTGATTTATTCGATAATGTATAGAATGAGAGATTTTTGTTTGTCAAACAAAATTCACTCGCTCTCTAAGCTGGAACGAATCAAAATTGGATCGGATTTTTTTTTTTTGTTTAAATTAGAATCTTTTTCTATTTTCTATTTTCTGTTTTTTTTTTTGTTTCGTTGCCGCAGAAATCATCACTCTATATCTATCTATCGCAGTTTAGCTTTGATTTGGTTTTGAAATTGATTCTCACACTCCTCCCCCCTCTCTCTCTCTCTCCCCTCTCTCTCAATCATAATGATGAAAATGGATTGATTATTCGCTTCTTTTTTCAACCAATCTTCTATTGAATGACTAAGGTTTCACTAATTTACCTTCATTAATGAAATGAATAAAGTGTTTTTTACGCAAAAGCTCTTCTGATAATTAGGTGGATAAAATTCGAAAATCTCAATTAGTTTGAGAGAACATTGAAATTGACAATAAAAAAAATTGTCATTTGAATTCGTTTTTTTTTTCTCCTCAATGAAGAACACAAAAGAAATTTTTTTTAAAATTCATCAATCGCCCAGGAATGAAGATTTTTCGAACAAAAAAAAAAAAAAAACTAGATGACAAAAGAGAGAGAAGAGAGAGAGAGAAATCTGATGATCTCTGGCCTCATCTTCATTATGGTCATAACATTTCGCAAAATCCAAAATAAATGCGACACCCTTATGGCTTCTTTTGGGCTAAGTTGTCCTTAGCAAAGGGGAGTTTTTTTACAGATCCCAAACTTAAATAGTTCAATTTCTGAAGCTTCTGATTATGCCCGATCTTAATTTTTTTTTTCA
Source organism: Sarcoptes scabiei (assembly GCA_020844145.1). NCBI lineage: Eukaryota > Metazoa > Arthropoda > Arachnida > Sarcoptiformes > Sarcoptidae > Sarcoptes > Sarcoptes scabiei. The sequence continues at coordinate 688,519 of CP080488.1, forward strand.
TTGTATTGGATAATATTTTTATGATTCCAGATAATTAGCATTTCTCTTTTTGAACTTCATCCACTCTAGCATTGAATGAGTGCATTAATTTTTTTGAAAAAACATCGATTATGGTAACCGTTTTACTTTTTTGGCTTGATTTTTCTAAAACAAACAAAAAAAGTGAGACATAACAATATCCATCAAAAGCATTTAACAACAATTGTGGTAATTGGTTTTTGTGTTTTCTTTTTTTTTTCGTTCTCTTCAACAAGAAAAGAATCCTTTGATTCCAATTTCGATTCCAAAACGAATAATTAGCGAGCATAGAGAGAGAGAGAGAGAGAAAGAGAGAGAGTGAGTGAGAGAGAATGCGAAAAGAGGAGGAGTCGGTTCACCTGGTATAAATCGAAACTAGCGAAGTGTAACGATAAAGACCACACAAATTTTGGCGTCCAAAAAACAAAAAAAAGAAATTTATTTTCCACCCCCCCACAACAAGATCATCATCAACGAATTGCTAATTGAGTATTTTTTTTTTTTGCTCTTGATTGTAATCGAAAATCAATCAATTTTCCGGAATGAGAGTTTCAAAAGTAGCGACAAGTAGAAAATTCAATTCGTTTCGATTTTTCGCTATTAAAAAAAAACAAAATTCCAGCAAGACCTCAAAAAAATTCTAGACTAAAACTTTTCCCCCACTCTACCTCTTTTCTCTCTCTCTCTCTCTCTCTCTGTCTCCCTCTCTCTCTCTCTATTTATTTAGATTCTGATCGATTGCGCAACATTTGCGAGATTCAATTCGATTCTTTTGGAAATCAATCGATGAAGCTGATTCCAATTCCAGAATCAAAGAGTAAAAAAAAAAAAAAAGATTTCGATACGGAATTTCCTCAGGAAATTTGTTAGTTTAATAAGAGAGAGAGAGAGAGAGAGAGAGAGAGAGAGAGAGAGAAAATGAAGAAATAAATAAATAAGAAAAAAAAAAAAGAAAAAAGCTAACAAACACTCAAATCGATTCGATTGATTCTGAATCAAATTGCCAGGAAGAATGAAGAGAGTAAGAGAGAGAGAGTGAGAGAGAGAAACTCGCAGATCTAGACTTTCAATTTGATTGAATATTGAATTCGTAATAATTCTTCTCCATCTTTTTTTTCCTGGTCTTGTTCGATCCAGGAATTTGTAAAAAAAAAAAAAGAATTTCTTCCATCCAAAACAATCGATGTTGTAATTCAAGAACGAATTGATTACATGGGCAAAATCGATGATCCAAAGTGGAACAAGCGTCGTTCTCTCTCTCTCTCTCTCTCTTTCTGTCTACACTAGACCTAGATTGGAATATTTCTTTAGGGATTCTAGATATCTATGTGAATGCAATTCGGATGGAAATAGATTTGAATTTACGTCTCTATTTACTTGCCGTTTTTTTTTTTTTTTTTTGTTTTTATTAACATTGTCATATAAAGCTAAAAATGAGGAGAATTTAGTACAAGGAAAAGGATTAATTATTATTAGCATTGTTTTGTTTCTCTTTTTTTTTCTTGCTCTCTCATACCCAAAAATAACAAGAAAAACATCGTCATCAATAACGTTGTTGCGATTACACAATCAAGAAAAGCTAGTTGGAATAGACTAGGGGAACGGGGAATCAGAAAGATTTCGATGGGCTAAAGATTTTCCTCTCTCTCTCTCTCTCTCTCTCTCACACACACACACCCTTCAACATACTCTCTGGATCAGTTGTGTTACGCAACAATTTGGAACATAACGAAAATAAATTATCATTAATTTATTTGCTAGTCTTATCGAAATCGAAATAATCAAATCGTTATCGAAATAAATCAATCTAATCGCTACAATCAAATTGAATTGATTTTGAAGAATTTGATACAAAATTCTCTAACAATATGAAGAATAATTAGTTCGAGAATTGTTTGTGCTCTGGGATTGGACACAAACCATACAAATTATTGACCCATCGAAATCGACCAAAAAACTTTTTGCGAGTTAGAATCGATACGATCTAAATGATCGATTCCACACTACGATTCAATGCTTCAATCGATCTCGTTAGGTCAAGACCTAATTCTACCAACAAAAAACAATTTTTAAATGTCTGAAGACACAGTGATTTGTGTGTCGAAATTGAACGTTTTTTTTTTTTTAATTCTTCTTTCTCTTTCGTAGAGAACCAAAAAAAAAAAAAAAAGAATTTAATCAATCAAAATTGATTGTTACATAATAATAGATGAAAAGATCTAAAAGAGAGAGAGAGAGAGAGAGAGAGTGCAACTTGAAAAAAAAGATCTAGTATTACACTTAAAATCTAAGACAATAGGACCAAGAGTCAAAAGGCGCTATGAAATAACAATAGAAATAATTCGATACGTTTCAATCTCAATGAAACAATTTTTTCTTTTCTATGATTCGAATTCTAGAGAGAGAGAGAGAGAGAGAGAGAGAGAGAGAGAGAAGGGAGAGAAGAACACCTACACAATAATAAAAAAAAAAATCAATTGAAAATTGAAGATTTCCGAATGGAACAAAAATGAAAATAAAAACGAATCTTAAGGAATTCTATCTTTAAAATTATTATCAAAAAAAATTTGGCCCGAGAGAGAGAGAGAGAGAGAGAGAGAGAGAGAAAATCAAATTGCGTAACCAAGAATCTTAATCAAACCAAACCGAAACCAAACAAAAATCTTTTGATTACAATCTTATCTCCATCGCCACCAAAATGGTTCGTTTTCGATTGAAATTGATTCGTTTTTTTTTCGTGGTCAAAGATTATCTCCAACAAGCCAATCATTTTTTTTTTAGCTTTTCACACAGCATTTTGGATATCATTCGGACTAGGAACTTTGCTGATCGAACATCATTCAAAATGAACCAATTGTCTGAGCCGATTGTTATGGAAGATGATTCAATAGGAATTTGGATTTTTTTCTCTCAACCAAAAATTTCATGTTCATCGTAAATTAGTTTCAGGCGAAATTAATTCTCTTTAATCAGAGAATTAAAAGAAAAAAAAACGAAAATGAATCCGATACTTTAATCAAAGGAAACTTCACCTCATAAATTTGGGATTGAAATTTTTTCCGATCGAACCAAAAAATCGATCGATTTCAAACTAATTGAAAATTATGCGATTAAAAAATTTGTTACTAAATTAAGATATTTTTTTTTTCTTTTCGAGAAAAAAATTCTATCGAAATTATTTTTATTTAACATAAAACGTTTAGAACGAAACTGGATCGTTTTGAAAATGATCGGAGGGGGCAATTTTGTTTTCCACATTGTTCTTTTTTTTCCAGATTCTACCAAGTCTAGATTCTTGGAATCGATTTCGAAACACTTATAATCCTATAAGTTTTCAAAGAATCAAGGTGTGAATCGAATCCGTCTCGACTAGGATCGAATCTACTGTTGTAATTTATTTTGGATTTTCATACGATCTAGACCGCATCGACTAGCGATCGATTGAGGCCCAAAAGTCTAGACATCTAGACAGTAGCAGCGACAACAACAAGGACAACAACAAATTCATTCGTTTTTTTTTTCTTTTCTTTTCTTTTGTCTCATCATAAATTAATTTGATTGAAAAAAAAACTTTTCATTTTTCTACCGTAGGTATTTGATGCGCTGAAATTTTTTACCATTTTTGTGTGTGTGGGTGTGTGTGTATGAATGAGCCTTCGGGAATAGTTAAGCTTGAAATTTTGGCCCCCGTCCCAAAACCAAGTTCAGACAATTTAACCCGAGTTCATTACCCCAAGTTTGAGAACCTCTTGTCTTTTTCCAATAAAAAAATTTTTCGATTTACTTTATCGATCTAAAATTTTACTAGTTATGTATTGCATAAGAACTGCGAACAAGGTCTCTGGAGTCTGTTTATGAACAAAGTCTCGGTACAAATTTTCCGGCACTAAATAAGAATTTGAATTCGAAATCGATTTTTTTTTTTCGCACCAAACTATAATACAAACACAAACACCAATCACAAAACGATAATCCAATGAACGGAGAAAGTCTTTCGGGAGAGGACCGAGAGAAAAAAAAAACGAAATTCAAATTCAAATTCAAATTCCAATTCTTTGCATTCAGAATAGACAAAACTGGACAGCAACAAACAACAAAATTCAAACGAATGATTTCAATCTCAATTATTATTATTTTTTTTTTTTTTTGCTTCTAGTCTCAAAGTTTAGAATTTGAATTTGAAACTTGAAACATCAAATAAAATCTTATGATTCGGACCTAGAACCTATAACTGTTTTGAAAATTAATTCTTCAATTCTCTCGTTTCGATTATTTACGATCTTCGTAACTGAGGGGATGGAAGTGAAGCAATGTTTCGATTGGCCAAAGCAAATCAAGCAATACATATTGAGATCGATAATTGAAATCTTTTCATATTAGATTTCCGAAACGATTCGAAACGAAAACCTATTCGATCCGATCGAAAATATACTCAATTTTCTCTGGCCCAATTCAATGAGTTTTGAATTTCGAAGTGAATAATTTTGAGCTAAAAAAAAAAAAAAAAGATTAATCAAATTCACAACGAATCTTTCTATGAATGGAGATTTTTATTCTCACACACAGTGAGAATCTAGAATTTAGACCAAGTTTGATCTTCAATAGTCTAGAATTGTTGCTAACGGCGATCTCTTCAAAAATTAATTGAATTCAATCGCCATCGATGATTGTGATGACATCATCATTCATTTCGGTATCTTTAGGTGAATTGAAATCAAAATAATTTGATTCGATTCGTTTCGAATCGAGATGACATTTTCAACAATCGGACATTTACGAAACTAATCGATTTGAAATGATAAAACTCATTTTACGCTTCAACAACGATCTGGTCTTTGCAATCTCAATGATCTCATTTTGTTTTGAATTTTGATTTGGTATTTTTTTTCCTGGGAAAAAATGTGCGAAAAAAATCTTCATTTAATTGCTAATTTATTCATTCATTTTTGTTTTCATTCACACCAGACAATATTCTTTCTTGACTAGTATAGAGCTTAAAGATTTGATAGAAAATTTGTTTCTCTCTTCAGAAGGAAAAATTTTTTGGATCTTTGTTTTTTTTCTTCTCTTTGAAATCTATATATTTTAATTAGTTATAAATTCTTCGATTCAATTCTAGGGCTTTAAATTCCATCGAATCGAATCAATCAATCGAATGTATCGAAACGATAATGCTTGGATATGGAAATCTCTTCGGTCTAATTTGTCCGACTAATTTGGACGGAGAAAAATTTCCCCAAAATCCTAGATCCTAGGATCTAAGATTTTTACGAGATATTGATCATCGTAATTCTATCATCAAATAGCCATCAGATCATTAAATTTGTTTTCTCGTTTTTTTTCCTCGAAACAACAAAGAGAGAGAGAGAGAGAGAGGGAAATGAGAAACGTTAAAGCTAATACGATTAGATGGATTGATTGCAACATATCTCTATCTCTCTCTCTCTCTCTCTCTCTCTCTCTCTCTCTGTGTTTGTGTTCAATCTTCTTGAAAGATACTAAGCAAAAGTTGTAAATCTGACTAATTTGGATCCATAAACGAAACCTTCAGGGCCTAGAGTCGAATCTAGACTTTGTTTTTTTTATTCTATTTATGTCATTTGAAAGAGGAAGAAGAAGGGGAAAAAAAGAATTATTTTATCTCTTTTTTTTTTGATTATAAAAATGAAAAATAAAACATTTTCTTTTGAGATTTTTTTTTTTTTTTTTGAAAAAATGAACAAAAAACAAAAATTCGTATTGAAACAATACTGGAGACCAAAAACAAAAAAAAAACAAAGAATAATGAATCAAAATAATAGCACAGACATCCTTGATGGCGAAATTCAATTGTGAACAGAGAGAGAGAGAGAGAAAAAAAACAAAAAAAAAAAAACGCCAACAAAAGATAAAAATAATGAGAGTTCATCAAAACAAACTCGTAGAGAGAGAGAGAGAGATACATAAGAATATTCTGGATGATCAAAGAGACAGAAAAAAAAGACTCATTAAAAATAATAGCTCCAAGAATGCGGATCAAAAGAGAGAGAGAGAGAGAGAAGAGGAAGTGATGGAAATCGATTCCTCATTCTCTTTCCCAAACAACAATCGGAACGCTAGAAATCCTCTAGAATCAATGATGGTGGTCCATTGATTTGATTCCCAAAAATTCCAAACACCAGCAAATGTTCGATGTCATTTTGGATTCATCATTTTTTGATTTGCGCTCATTTTTTTTTCTCATCGAAATTATTTCGAATCATGACCATCATCATCATCATTCCGATCCATATTATTATTATTATTGTTATTATTATCGTAATTATCTTTTTGAATTATGTTCTTCTCCGATGACGAAAATTTTACCGAATGAATCTTTCCGGTTGGCGATGGCGAGGGCGACGATGGTGATGGTGATGATGATGAAGATGATGATGATGATGAGCATGATGATTGAGAGCCCAAATTCAATGATGTCGTCTTTGTGACCGGCTCTTGATCTAGACCATTATCTTGCTGCTCTTCTTCTGATTGTTTTTGATGATTATGATAGTAATAATGATGATGATGATATGGATGTGGATGTGGATGTTGTTGTTTTTTTTGTTGATGCTGTTTTTGCTTTTGTTGTTGTTGTTGTTGGTTTCGTTGCCGATGAGCTCGATTAATGAACATCATAATCAATTGTCCGCTATGATATCGTCGACGTCCAGCTTGTGTCGTCATCAACGCTAATCGTTGCTCTTTAGTAACGCTATTCAATATCTCATTGATCTCGTACGAAGACGATGATAATCGATTTGTTTTATCGAAATGTTTCCGATTCAAATGATCTAATTGTTGGATTGTATTGTTTCCGGTGATGCTCGATGATGCGATAATATTCGAGTGTTTTTGTTTCGATGATGATGTCGTATTGTTTAGTAGATTTAAACCATCATTTTTCGATGGATTCAATAGTGCCGTCATTGCAATCAGTTCGGAAATTGCTTGTTGCTGCCCAGTGACATTATTACTGCCAGTGGAACTTGAACAACAAGAGCAAACATTTAGATTGTTTTGTTCGAGATTCCATTGCGATGAAATCTGATACGATTGTCCAAAACGATTTAATTTATTGTATTGATCATCGAGCTCCGTTCCTTGCTCGATAATGATCGGTTGATTAGGATAGTTAGACATTTGGAAACAAATCGAGTTTGAGATTCCGCCACGTTCCATCAAACAACAACAGCTATAACAGTTAACAATTGGTTTCCATAGTAAACATTTCAGAATCGAGGTTGTTTTTTGTCGAAAAACATCATTGAGCCAACAATAAATGAATGGATTGTAGCAAACCGAACTCATAGCGAACCAATGTGCTATGAAAAAAAGCACTTCGAAGAGATAAGAGTGAGAGAGAGAGAGAGGAAATAAAATTATCAATCAAAATGGATCGAATAAATCAACCCGAAGGTGGACAAAAAGACTCACTTGGATGATGTGCAACAAAACCGAAATCATTCAATAGTACGTAAAGATTTAATGGAAACCAACAGACAGCGAAAGTTGCTACGACCATAATCAACAATCGGACACGTTTACGTTTTCGTTGTAGAATGAAAACTCTACGACGTTCCGAGATCGAACCGATCGATTCACGTCGCCAAAGAAAGATACCGATGTGTAGATAGAAGAACGATGTGAAACCTATCGGCATCAAGTATTGCGTTAGAAACGTATATAATGTTAACGATTGTTTCGTTCGATCATCGGGAAAATCATTGATCGTACATCTTGTCATCTCGACATAATCATGATGAACTATTTTGGTGTAGAGAGAATGTGGTATCGAAAAGATCAACGAAATTAACCAGATGATCAGAACGATGATGATCGGTGAACTAATTCGATGATTGAATGGCCACCATAACAACGAACATCTTTTCGAAGTGGATCGTTTCGAAATCGAAACTGTTTTGTTTTTGCCCGAAACATCTTGCCCTACGGCGCCCACCATCTTATTTGTTGGTGGTGTCGGTGTTGCTGTTGTTGTTGTTGTTGGTGTTGTTACTGTTGTCATCGATTTTGATCGTTCAGTTTGAATTGGATCCATTACGTTCAGAGATGATGGTGGTTTTGGCATCCATCGGATCGAGATACAACAACAACAATAGATGAATGTAATATAGCTAAGAAACGACCAAGCTCGTCGAAAAATGAGACAAAGATCTGGACTGATTTTATTCCATAGAATAATCCGATTACTATTCTTGCCATTCTGAATTGTGTTAATATTTAGTTGATGGAGACTATCACCCGAAGACATCGCAACGATTGGATCTCTTTGATCGAAACAATCATCGACAATCGGATAATCTATCGAATGATTTGATTGTATCGAAGATGATTGTCGATATGATGATGATCGTAGCTCGATTGAGATCTGTTTGGATTGATTTTTTTCTCGCTCCCCAAACGGTACCTGATATCGTATGGATCCAATCGATTGTTCTTGATTCGATCCGATTGAATTTTGTTGTTGTTGTTGCTGTTGCTGTGGTGGTTGTGGTTGTCGTGATGGTGAATCTTGATGATGATTCTCATCATTATCATGATGGTGATGATGATGATGGTGGTGGTGATGATGATGGTGTTGATGATGATGATGATGATGATGATGTTGATCATTCATTACTTTGGAACAATCCAAATTAGTTCTTCGATGTTGTCGTTGATAGAGATGTTGTAATCGAATCAATGATCGAGAACAGAATATTCTTTTTATTATTATTATTATTATTATTGTTATTCAGTATTTGTTATTTGTCCACAATCCGATTCCATTCCGCAACGAAAATGATGGAGATAGGAAATTGATGGTGGGAAGAAAATGAGAAAATAAAAAAACGAAAGATAAGAAAAGTGATGTACGAATTCGGAACGAAACGAATCAAGATTATACACTATTTATAAGGGCTAGGAACTAGAATTGAATATAATTCAATTATTAACACTTGTGAATAGAATCGATTTTTCATCTCTCTTAAAATCCAATTGATTGAGATTTATTGAGGCGAATAGAAGAGAAGTGATCTAGAAATGGAGGCAAACAATCGAAAGTATCTAGAATTTATTCGAAAACAAAACAAAACCAAAACAAAACCAAACAAAACCAAAACCAAAACCAAACAATTAGTTTGCTATGTTTTGCCAATGGTACTTTTGAAATGGAAAAATCGAAAAGAGAATTGATCTGATTGATCTGATGGCAGGATCTTATCGATCGTTGTGGTGAGAAAAAAAATTGTTCCCTTTCTTCCTTCATCGATTTGATAACTTTGTTCCCCTCACTCCCGTTCGATTCCAAAATTTAACCAGAAAATGAGAAAATATTGTCGACTGAAACAAAATTTTTTTAAGAATTTTGATCGAAGATATCTTTTTTTTTCTGATTTAAATTTTCGATCAAATTTTGAAAATCAAATTCAAAATTCTCTTTCTATCTATTTGTCGATCGGAGCTCTCCAAAGACCTAGACCTAGAATCTCTTTTTGAGGTGTCAATCTTGGTGAACAAAACTAAATTCTTCGTTCTAAATTCTAGTTCGTTGAGTTTGTGATTCGTTCGATTCCAAAGCATTTGAATGTTTGAGAATTTTCTTGAACCAGCCAGCCAGCCAGCCAGCCAGTCAGTCATCCTCCCCTCTGCTGTCATTTCAAAATCGAATCGAGAGATCATCTAAGTCTTGTTTGACAGCTTAAGAAGAAAATTAGTTCGAAACTATTATTTCGAAGAGATTTGAAAATGGAAATTTCATAAATTATCGATCACTCGTTTGTTGCTATTGTTTTTTCGGGGGGGGAGGAGAGAGAGAGGTTTCTAATACCTCAAGATAATCTCTATTAGCTTATCAAATTGGAATATATTCACAAAGCAGTGAAAAGAAAAGATTCTGGACTGAAGAATGTTCTCAAAGATCTAGGCTCGATTCACAAGAAAATAAAAAAATTGAAGTTTAAATTGAAAAATTTCCCAAAATTCATTCGTATAATTACTGCAGCAAAAAAAAAAAAAAGTTGGCCTTTTATTTCACTCTCGATTCCAATTCTGAGTTCGATTCTCGATTCAGATGAATTGAGAACGCGCCAGACCAATTTCAATCGAATTTAAAAATTTTTTTTTTTAAAGATTATTATTATTATAAGTTTTTTTTTCTTGGATAAAAAGTTTGATTAGTTTTGGAAACACTTCATTTTCGAGAGTGTTTTGTCATCGATTCGCGTCATTATTCTAAGAATAGAATCATTCGATAACGGAACCGCATTGTGGACCAAAATAATTTCGCATCATCTGCTATTAGAACTAGGCCCTAGACATTGATTATAGTCATTCACAGATCACAGATCTCTCTCTCTCTCTCTCTCTCTCTCTCTCTCTCTCTCTCTCTCTCTTGAAACGATCTATTCGATTCGAGACTAATAATTTATAAGATTCTAGTGAAATGATTGAATTCTCAAACATTTCCTATATTCGTTTTCTTTTTTTACTTTTTTTTTTTACTTTTCCTTCCTTTTTTTTTCTCGACACTTCGATAGCGATGCTCTTCTACAGTCAGTTATCCAGTCTGTCTGTCTGCATGTTTCTGGTCCATTATGATTTGTAAACGACGATCATCATCATCATCATCAACATCATCATTTCATATCTGATCAAATGTGATGAAACGGATGGGACAAGATTGGAAAATAAAATGAAAATGTTTAAAACATCAAGAGAGAGAGAGAGAGAGAGAGAGAGAGAGAACAAATTTGACGGGGAAAAAAAAATCTCAAGTTTTTCAAGACCCTATGAATCAAATGAGAAACTAGGCTGTCGAAATTTATTTTTTTCTTCTTTTCTTTTTTTCTTTTTATTCAAGATTTTTATGGAGAGAGAGAGAGAGAGAGAGAGAGAGAGATTCGTAGATGCAAAAAAAAAAAATTACAGAAGCTACACTCGGCACGCAAACATTTCAATCTTTATCCACATAAAAAAAAAACACATACCACCACACCCACCACAAGAAATAAAATTTCCCAAGTTTCAACATATTATGATTCGAGATATAAAATAAGATTTGAAATCAATAAAAGTGCTAAGAAAGAAAGTGTAAGAGAGACATATATGAGATCGAATAAATAAGACCAAAATTAATAACCATAATCTTCAATAGATTTCCGAAGATGAAAGAAAAAAAAAGTTGGAAGAAAAAAAAAATCTCCACCCACCACCACTCTACAACACATATTCAATGAAGATGATGATGATGATGATGATGATGATGTTGATGATGCTATTGTTGTGGTGGTGATGGTGAAATTATCCAAGAATAGAAATAATAATCATAATCATAATCATAATACTATTATTATTATTATATTAATAATAATAATATTATTATTATTATGACAAAATTGTAGACATATTTTTTCGTTTCTGCTACAAAACTGATTGATTCTCTATCTGTTTTCTTTCTGAACAAATGAAAGAAAGAGAGAGAGAGAGAGAGAGAGAGAGAGAGAAAGAAGATAAAATCGGAAACATTTCGATTCTACTTCGATTGTGATGATGAGATAAATAATAATCTTGATTCAATTAATCTCTTCTAGTTTTTTTTTTTTTTTTTGAATCGTTCGATATTCTATTCTTAGATAGAGAGAGAGTGGAGGGGGAAGGAAGAGAGAGAATATTCTTTTCTATGGCATAACAAATTAAATCGTTAGAATTGAAGAAATTCTTGGAAATGAATTTATGTTAGACTCTAGAAAGAATTTGTCTAATTTTTTAGTTAAAATTTTTGGGATTCAAAATTCAATTCGAGATAGAAACGAGATCGAATAGAAAAATTTCGAATGAATCAAAAATTGAATTTCTCAGTGTAAGAATCAGAATATTAGCTTTTTGTACACAAACTAAAGACAATTTTTTTTTTCTTTCTCGAAATTTTTTTCTCTTTCTCTTTGTTTTTATTTCTTTTTTTTTTCTCCTTTCATTCATTGATTCATTCCGAATTGATAATAATAAATCATTGATAATCTCTCATTTATTGATCTCTAAAATGATCTCGATCGATCACTTCATAACGGATGTTGTTGGTGATGGATTTGTTTTGCATAAGATCACAAAGTTAAATTCTTCTTTAGCTTTCTCTAGCTTCTTTCATTTCATTGCACGAAAACATCTCATCAAGAAAAAAAAAATAATCGTAAGAATGTAGAGAGAGAGAGAGAGAGGGACAGAGATAAAAATCGAATCCAATGAAGTGAAACAAATCTGCTTTTATTTTTTTTTTCGAAACTTTTTTAGTATTTCCAATCTCTTCTGTTCCATTCGAAATTTGCATATTTGAATTAATTAAATGGAAAATTTTATAATTTTTGCTAAACTAAAACTAAAACTATGACTAAAAAATTGGATGAGTTATTCTAGGCGAAAAACAAAATCCACGAAAAAGAGAAAGAGATCGATCGAGGATCGATAATGCAGATAGGGGGATTTACCCCTTTCAAAGAGAAATCAAATTCAAAATTTAAAAACTTAGAATTTTTTTTCCCCGACCGTATCAATAAATCTAATGGATGGATTCTTTTCGCCAATATTTATACTTATTGGTTGAATTAATGAATAAAAATTGCCCGATTTTTTTTTCTCAGATCAATGAATCAGATATTTTTTTTTTTAATCTCTGTGCGATCCAATTTAATCTTTTTAGTAGCAATTTGTATCTATATTCGAACTAATTAGATACGAAATCAATCCGGTTCATCTAGGAATGTGAATTGGTTCGAGATTTGCTGCCTCCCTCCAAAAAAATGGAATCTCAAAAACAAACAAACTTTGGAAGCCCTTCACTCGAATTAAATTAGAAGATTTAGAAAAAAAAATTGTTTGAGAAAATTCAATGCCTAGGAATCTTTTTTTTTTCCTCCGCTGATCAAAAAAAAAAAAAACGAGCACTTACTTTCGATAACGTTCTAAGGCGATAATCATCATGGTCCAAGCGGAACAATAGGCGCTAACCGATTGAATATAGGGCATCATTGTGCATATGAACGAACCGAATGGCCAATCTCGGCTTACGAATCGGACCAAATTCATCGGTATATTGAATGTTGTTAGAAGAAGATCGGAAACGGCAAGATTGACTATTAAAATTTTCGATGTGCCTCGATTCGTCGAGATATTCGAAAGGGGACATGAGGAACTATTCGAGCTTAGAAGAACGTGACAAACAAGACCGTTACCGATCAATGAGATCAATGCAAGAAGAGAGTAAAAAACGATTAGAATTGTATGAAAAATAAAGCTATGTAGATTCATATCATCGAGATCGGGTAATTCATCTTCAATTTTTTTCAATCGAACACTAAATGAATCATTTTGTGGCTCCAACTTCATCGAAATTTGATCGATCATTTTGCTATTTCGATGATGATGATCATCATCATCATCATCACCATCATCACCATTATCATCATCACTATTTTCATTATGATTACCTTCATTATCATTACCATCATTTTCTTGATCTTTTTCAAACGAATCATTCAATTTTAATAATCTCGATCGAAGATTCTCTTGATGAAGCTCGTCGTTAAGAGAATGAGAAAAATCTAAATCATAATCATCTCTCTTGATCACAGTGTCTGGAATCGATGATGCTGTCAACAACAACGTTAACAATGATGATGATGGTGGTGATGGTGATGATGATGATGATGGTGTCGTTGTTTTAGGTGAGAGTTTTGTCGAAGTCAAAAATAGATTGGTGGTTTCATTCGATTGAAACAGAAAAACTTTTTCGAATCGAGAATCGAATCGATTCGATATCGTTATCGTATTCGAATGATTCAATTCTCTTGTTAGATCCGATATGAGTGGATTGAGATTGAGAAGAAGATAGAAAAATTGAACGATCGATCTTAACAACGAGAATGATCGAGTTGAGGATCGTTTGAGATAGGAGAAAATTTTTCCATATTGAAAATTATAAACGTTTCTTTTGCTGTTATCTTTAGCACCTCGATCATCATCAACTTCATTATCGCCATCATCAAGATGGTTTCGGTACTCGATTTGATTCATTTTTCTTCTAGGTCTCTGATGGTTGCTGCTTTTTTTTCTCTTGAATCAAAAGCTGGTGAATAATTAATGAGACTAGCACTAGAGTAGGCTTAGAGTAGAATCAAAGAGTTTGGTGGTGATGAGAGAGGAAGAAGTTTTTTTGGAGATTCTAAATGAACAATTTCGATTCGAACGATTTGTGATTTCGTTTCGAAACTTGATTCCGTTGGTGTTGCTGCTGCTGCTGCTGCTATGGATCGATATTCGATCGAAATCGAATGATGATGTTGATGGTGGAGATGATGATGATTATGATGATGATGATGATGATTGAGTTCTTATGCCGCCAGCAAAAGGCAATGAAAAACGATAATTTCTCTAGAGATCAAAGTTTAGTTTGATGCTTAGTAATTAATATTTGATAGAAAATCTTTGAGAAAATCCTTTCGATAGTAACAACAAACAATAACACGGAACGAGAATAAGAATAAGAAAATTTTATTGAGCGCTTATCTGCAAATCGCGATATTTGCGCAAATTTTTTTTTTTTTTTTTTTTTTTTTTTTTTTTTTTGAGAGAGAATAAGAATAAGAAAATTTTTAACACGGAACGAGAGAATCTTTGAAGTTTTTTTTTGTTGTCGAAGATGGAAAGATTTTGGTGACAAAACCAAAACGGAAATCTAAAAAGTTAATAGGAGAAGATTGAAGAATTGAGCCAACAAGATCAAAATCGACGATAAGATTGGAGTTAACAAAAAAAAAAATGAAACAGAAAAATGAATGAATGGATCGAGAATTGTGATGAGCCACACTGTTTCGATCCATCGAATCATCGATCAAAAGATCGCAATGTGAACGCAATCAAGAGAACAGGAAAAAAACGTTTTTGTGAACGTCATCAGGAAATAGTAACACAAAGCTTCTCAAAGAAGAAGAAGATGTTGAAGAAGATTTTGTGAGAAATTGTCAAAAAGAAAAAAAAAATGAAATGTTTGGAATCAAAAAGAAAAAAAAAGTTATGGTCATAGAAACCAAAAAAGAGAAAAAAAAATTCCAAACGAATCTAGGATCAATTAGAAAAAAAGAATCGAAAATTGAAATTGTATTGAAAAGGAATCATCACACAAAGACATAGACACAAACAGATACATTTCTTTCGATGTAGCACATCAAAAACAAAAAAAAAAGTACTTTCTTTCAAAATTTCAT
Organism: Sarcoptes scabiei; assembly: GCA_020844145.1. Classification (NCBI taxonomy): domain Eukaryota; kingdom Metazoa; phylum Arthropoda; class Arachnida; order Sarcoptiformes; family Sarcoptidae; genus Sarcoptes; species Sarcoptes scabiei. The sequence continues at coordinate 703,815 of CP080488.1, forward strand.
AATAAATTTTCTCTCAAATCTTTGTTGTTATCGAATGTTTCGATGTATGTAAGGGTCCAATTTTTTTTGGGAATCAAAAGTTTTTATTTTCTTTTTTTTTCTTTTTGATAGATTTCTTTGACGAAGTCGACAACAACGACGACGGCTATGATGATGGATTAGATGAAGCAGAAACAAAATGTTCTTTTCTTTGAATTCAATGAACCGAGAGAGAAAAAAAAAATGAAGATAAGATTTGTTGAAATGAAATTATTGGTTTCAAATTAATGATGGTGATCATGATGATGATGATGATGGTGATCGTCATCAACGTGATCGTCATCGTCATCGCATCATAACGATAGGACCTTGGGCATAGGTGTGGTGATTTTCGCCCAATAGATAGATTCTTTCCGTTTCACTCTCACTCTCTCTCTCTCTCTCTCTCTCTCTCTCTCGCTCTGGAACCTATATTTTTAGATTTGGAATTTATTTTTCAAAAAACTTTTTTTTTTCTCTCCTTTTTGAACTTGATAATTTTCTTCTCTATCTCTCTCTCTCTCTCTCTCTATCTCTCTCTATCTAGAACTCTCTATCTCTGGCCTCATCTCTCTGTCTAGATTCCTTGTTCGCGATTGAACTTGATTGATACTTTTGAGAAGAGAATTCGAAAATTTTCCAACTAACTCGCACACAACGATCAACGGTATCTGAATCCAGAATTACGTTTGATGTTGTAGAATTTTGTTTCGTTTTTTTTTCTGTCTCTCTCTCTCTCTCTCTCTCTTTTTTTTTTTGGTTCGATCCGATCTATTCGTTGATCCTAAACTCCCTCCTCTTCCTTTTCTTTGTTTTCTCGACACCAGAAATCGGGCGCTTATATGCAATTCCCTTTCTTTCTCTCTCTCTCTCTCTCACTCTTCCTCTTCTTTTCTCATCATTTTTTTTTCTTCTTCTTTGTTCGCTGTTTCCTATCCATCTACCTTTTTTTTTTTTTTTTTTGCTTTCGGTCTATCGAAAGAGCTTGTCTTCATCGAACATTTCATAATCTTCTCCTCTCTCTCTCTCCATCCTATTTTTTTTCTTTTGATTCTATTATTTTTCTTTCTTTTTTTTGTCTTTATTTTTTCTCATCGAGAAAAAAAAGATCAAAAACTATCAGCTTTTTTTTTACTGTGCGGCTCTTCCTTTTCCTCTCATCGGTGAATAAATTTCGCATCAAAATAAGTAGAGAAAAAAAAAAATTATTCACTTCAAAAGGTAAGATTTTCTTCGATCCGATTGCTTTGTTTTGATCCAAAAAAGAGAGAGAGAGAGAGAGAGACAGAGAGAGAGAACAGTGGTGGTCTTTAAATCCAACATCAAACCAAAAAAAAAAAAAACAGCTCTAAGAATTATTAAGTATTCTATATTGAATTCTTTTCTGTGAAAGATTTGGATCATTCTTGCCTATGTCTCTCTCTCTCTCTCTCTTTCCATGGTACATTTTTGGATCCTCATTTCAAATTCCATCTTTTCTCTCTCTCTCTCTATCTGTTCGTATCGAATCGAAATCAATGGTCTAACCACAATCGAATGGAATCACAAATCATCAAAATTTCATATCTCGAAGCAATGATTGAAACTTGCAGCGATAATCAATTCCAATTCGATCCCGATTCAGTAGTGAATGAGATTGAAAGAGAGAGAGAACAAAACAAAAAAAAAACAACAATTCTATCCAATCGATTTGTTCCATCATCATTTCATCACCACCGAGACACCAATCAAACAAAATTATCATTTCGTAGCGAGAGAACGAGAGAGAGAGAGAGAGAGAGAGAGTGAAATCAATTGCAATCGGAACAATGAAAAGAAGAGATTGGAATAACAAAACCAATAACCAATATCTCTAACAAAATCAAAAACAAAAAAAAAAAAAAAAAAAAAGAACGAAAGAATCTCTCTAGGCCTTTCGATCCAAGACCGAATCTGATCGCTAAGAGCTGAGATTTTCTGGGTTTTTTTTTTGCCTGGATTAAAAAAAAATACAATGAATCAATTATTATTATTATTATTATTATTATTAAACAAATCTTCTCTCTCTCTCTCTCTCTCTCTCTCTCTCTTTCTCTCTCTCTCTCTCTCTCTCTCTCTCTCTCTCTCTCTCTCTCTCTCTCTCGATATTCTCGATTTTGAATCTAGATTGATTTCAAAATAATTTCATTTTGGAACAATAAATTCATTCGAATTGAAATCTCTTTGAAACAGCTTGAAAGAGAGAGAGAGAGAGAGAGAGAGAGAGAGAGAGAGAGAGAGAGAGAGAGAGAGAGAGAGAGAGAAAGAGAGCGACCTCGAATACCTAGATTTTAGACCAGAAAAAAAAACCTCGTATTCAGTTCGTGGCTTTGTTCGGATCAAAATCTAAATTTTTTTCTTTCACCCAAATTGTTGGAGAAAATTTCACATTCCCTTCTAGATCAATTTCTTTGTCGAGAGAAAAAAAAATTGAAGATAATTAAAAAAAAAAAAAAATCATCCATTATCGCTCTGTCAAAAAATTTTCTTTTCTATCTCCTCTATCACATTCGTTTTAATTGATTAGAGCTTGAAGCCTGAAAAAAGTTTACTTTGATTTTACTTCAAATAAAAAAATCGACGTCGTAGAGACAGAGTTTTCTCTCTGTAGAGCGAGAGAGAGACAGAGAAAGAGAGAGAGACCTAAGAGAAGAAAAACATCCATCTCAGTGATTGTCGATTCTTTTTTTTCTCTTCCATATCAGACCGATTGCTTTAACTTATCTGTACGGTCCGGTATCGGTCCGGTTGAGTTAGGCCCAGAGAGAAAAAAAGAGAGAATGGAGACCAATGATATAACAAACAATCAAACTTGGGCTAATAATCGAATCGAATCGAATCGAATTCAAAAGGGATTAATTTTTTTTTCTCTCCGATAATTCCTCCGATAATTTAGAAAGTTTTGGCTCGATCAGACAGCAAAACAAACAAGAAACAGAAACAAATTTCAACAATAGAAAAATATGGGAAATGAAAAAAAAAAAAATGCCATCATTTTTTTTTTTTTTTTGCTTCGAAGAAAAACAAGATGTTTCAATAGAAAGCAATTGAATTGAAGCAGACAAATAATAATTATTTGTTTGAATAAACGAAACCTCTTCAATATAGATTCTATCAATGATTTTTCGTCTTCCGTTTTGTTTCGTTTCGAACCAGAATCATAATCGAATGGACTACCGATCACACCTACCTAATCATCTTCTCTTCAATCTTCCATCTAGAAATGTTTGTTTGAGGAAACGAAATATGATTAAATATGATTCCGGTCTGATTTCGAGTCTTAGACATCTCGGCTTCTAAGAGATTGAATTGTTACGATTCTAGGCTCTTGCTATTGCTCTCTATTCGTATCTCGGAACCCAATCGATCGGATCAGATTTCGATTGAAAACTTATTGTGTAAATTTCAATGTTTCAATTTTCGAAATTATTATTGTTATTATTATTTTTTTTTAAATCGGAAATGAATTGAAGAAATCAGAAAAAAAATCCTAAACAAAATAGTTGCTTAAAATGAAGAAGAATGGTTTGAAGAAAAAAAGGGGAAGAGGGGACTAGATGAAAAAAAACCAGGGAAAAAAATTTCCAAATTTTAAATAATTTCCATTCAAAAATGCCATCTATTGGATGGATGGATTAAGAAAAATTCGATCCAATTCTTCATCTACTCTATGAAGAACGCATCGTCATCGACATCAACATTCATCAACAGCTTTCTTGAATTTTTTTTTTTTTTTTTTTTGCTTGACACAAAAGCGTTTTGGTGAACGAAACAAACAAACAAAAAAAAAAAGTGAAAGTAAAGCGAAGAAAGTAATTTTTAAGAGAATCGAAAACAAAAATTTTCGATTTCGATTTCTGGGACCGAAAAAAAAAAATTTATAAAAAAAAAGTCAATATCTAATCAAGACAATTAAAAATGAGCCGAAAATATCGAAGAAATCCTGATCAATATTTTGACAAACGAAATGATAATCAAATGAACAACGATGATGGACATAATCGTTACGCGAATAAAAATCAATACAATCCAAGGTGAAATTGTTTTTAATTTTTTGTTGTAAAAAATCCTATCTAATTTGGATGTTCTTTCTTTTTTATTTTCGAAACTATTCCAATCGTTTCTATTCCATAGAAGTAATGTTATGAATCGATTGGGAAAGAAACCGATGCCAAGAAATCAGCGGAATAATTTTCGCTCTACAAATCGTAATGAATCAAATAATAGACACCAGAATCGAACACAAGATGAATTTTTTAAAATTATCATACCGCATGGACAGAATTATGAAGAATCCTATGTAAAATCCTTATTACACACATATCTTGATGATATGGATGATCCGTGTACTTTCTATAACGTAAATATTCTGGATCGAAATTGTTTCCGAAATCTAAAAAGCTCTGAAACTTGCTATTGTTTGTTTTTTTTTTTTTTTTGATTCCTCAGTATCATAAATCACAAGGCTCGGCGGCTTTTTTTGTTCTTGGACATCAAAGAGCTGAAGCTCTTCGAAATCTAAGCAGAAGAGTACCGACACAAACTGGTCAACGCTTAATAATTGTGACACAACGTTCTGCACCACCCACAATACAAATGAATGATCAATTCAAAACGATGATCAAAGAGGCGATGATCGCGAAATACGATCAACAATCACAAATTCTTGATTTAAGTCGATTTCGAGATTTTGAACTCTTCCGAAACAACGGTGTCTATGTTGTTTTGAATCGTATGAATATTCTTTCCTACGTTATCGATTTGATCGTAATGCATATGCCAAATATAATCGCTATTAATTTGAGTCACAATCAAATCACTTTGTTAGAACCGATGAAAGCGTTCGCTAATCTTTCCCAGTTTAAAGCGCTAGATCTTTCGCATAATAATGTTAGTAGCAATTCAATCTTTGTTGGATATGATTAAATCGAAAATTTCTTCTTGATAGATTTATAAAGAAGAAGAATTGAACCATCTGATAAAATGTAATCTTATGGAATTGGTTTTAGAAGGAAATCCTTTCGCGAACGCCTTTCCTACACCGGAAGACTATGTCAGGTTTGTTTTTCAGTTTTAAATTAATCTCTCATCTAGATAGTATAGATATGAAAATTCATAATGATCAACATTATCAATCGAGAGCTTGAAGCTACGAAAATGAAAATGACCGAATAATTAATCGAAAATTTCGAAAATTAAACTGAAAAAAACAAAAAGATCGATGATAATACCGAACAATCAAAAAATCAATTCGATTGAGGCGAAATTTGAAATTCCAAGAAAACAAAAATTTGGATCAAAAAAATCCAATTAAATTTGACGAAAAAAGTCTCGATTTGAGAAAAAAATCAAATGATCCAAACTATGAAATTATTTATTTTGATCTCAAACGCCTCGACAAAAAAGTCCAATCGATTGTTGATTGTAATCAATCAATCGAAAATTCAAATATAATTGAAATGTTTGAAAAAGAGATCGAAAGTTCGATCTTCTCCTATTAATCGATCTATTTTGAAAATTATTCAAAATGAAACAAAAGATCTAATCGATCGAATGAAATCGAAAATTTGAAATTATTTCACTAGAACGGTCATTTTATTTTTACAAAACAATTATGAAAACAAAAAAATTAATTTTCAATTAGAAAAAATTGATTTTTATCCTTTATTTCTACTAAACTATTTCAATTAATATTAATCAAAATTACTATTTTTTTCGATTCTGATTGTTTCGTTTTTTTTTCTGATTGCAATGGCCGAATGAACGGTGATCGAATTCGAAATCATCGTTCAAAAACCATTTCGATTTCGTAGCGCTGTAAGAAAAATTTTCTCAAATCTAAAAACTTTGGTAAGTTTATTCCTTATTATTTGTCTGTTTTAATTTTGAATTCTTATCTCTTTCATAGGATAAAGAAGATCTTCCAGATAAGATTGGATTCGATTTGGGTGTCACCAATAATCTTCCAGAGACCAAGGTCAGTTCGCTCAACTTTCTCTCAAAACTTTTTTGATTTGCTATACTTTTTTATCTCTTCGATCCTAGGATTCTTTCATTCCGGATGATAGCCTAAAAAATTTCATCTCTGGCTTTCTACAAGAATACTATCGAATGTATGATTCTGAATCTAGACAAAAATTAATGGTTGCCTATCATGAATCTGCAATGTTCACATTATCTTTATCACAAAATAATGCGTAAGTTCAAGCAAATTTTTTCTAATCGAATCAATTTTCTATCGCTAATTTTATATTTTATGATAGCATGTACAAACCAAATGAATTGGTTCTACAAGAATCTCATAATTTAATTCGGATGCGTGATGAAACTAATTGGGTGAAATCTGTGAAAACATCAAATATCGACATTGTTTCCTTTTTAAACAAACTTCCTGTGACCAAGCATCTTTTAGAAACCTTCAAAGTGGATATCCCATTCTTCAGTAAAAATTTTGTCAATGTTGTTGTTAATGGTCTGTTTCGTGAATCTATGAAACCTCAAAATCCTCTCAGAACTTTTTGCCGAACATTTCTTCTCATATCTCATAATGATGGTTTTGTTATCGTTAATGAATCGTTCATTATTAGCAGTCCATCGGTAAATATTGATCAAAATTTTCATCTTTTATCACTAATTTATTTCGAATGGTTTCGATAGATGCGACAAGTCAATATGCTAAGGAATATAACTTCGAATAGTTCTGATGAAACTATGAAACAATCGACATCATCTCAATCACTTAGCTCATCGATTGGGACAAGCATTTCTAATAGTGATCCACGAGAATCAATCATTCAACAATTTAAAGAGGCGACAAAAATGAATCGACATTTCTCAATTCAATGCTTGGAAGAGAATGGTTTCAATCCGACTGTTGCTTTCGAAGTATTCACCAAGCTCAAACAAGCGAACGCGCTTCCGATGGAAGCTTTTGTTGAATAAATTTTACATTCGAACTTTGACTTGATTTTGTGTGAAAAAAAAAAATTCTCTTAAACATCGTACACATGTTAGCGTAAAATCATCGAATGATATCTGTAAATACCAAACGTTTTTTATTCAAAATGGAATTTTTTTTTTCCTTTAAATTTTTTTCTCTCAACTATATTGAAATTATAAAAAATTGTTCCGAAAAGTAAAATCTTTTTCTTTTCCAAAAACAATCCGAGGTTTATTTTGTCCTAGTGTTTATGTTGAATCCCTTTTGAAATGTGTTTTGTTATGTGTGTGTGTGTGTCGCTGTTCCTGTTTCCTCTCATTCGCATATTTGTGATTCTTCATCTTATTGGATTTGAATTGAAAGTTTTTTCTTCTGTTTTTGTAATTCTATGTTTTTTAGCTTAAATTGTTCTATCGGAAACTAAATCCAAATTTCATTAAAATGTCTAAAGAATTCTCTAAAAAAAGAAGTGTATGTATTGTTGTTGTTGTTAATTATCCGATTGTTGTTTTTCATTGTTCAATTCTATTCAGTTTGTCAATCAAGGAGTGTTTCGTGCCGAATTGGATGAATTTCTACGCCGTGAATTAGCCGAAGATGGTTACAGTGGTCTCGAAGTTCATACTTTGGCATCTAAAACTAGAATAATCATTTTGGCCACCAGAACACAATCTGTGCTCGGTGAGAAAGGTCGAAGAATTCGTGAATTAACATCTTTAGTTCAGAAACGTTTCAATTTTGATGAAGATAAAGTTGAGGTAATTAGTTTTTTTATTTCTATCAGATCAATTCTGAGCCTATCAATTTTCTTTTTCTAGTTATTCGCTTTGAAAATTGCTGATCGAGGTCTATGTGCTATCGCACAATGCGAATCTCTCCGGTATAAATTGATCGGTGGACTAGCAGTCCGTCGAGCATGCTATGGTGTGCTTCGTTTCATTATGGAATCTGGAGCCAAAGGATGCGAGGTTGTTGTCAGTGGTAAACTTCGTGGTCAACGAGCCAAAAGCATGAAATTCGTTGATGGATGGATGATACACTCTGGACAACCTAAAAACGATTACGTTGATGTTGCCGTTCGACACGTTCTACTACGGCAAGGAGTGTTAGGAATTCGAGTGAAAATTATGTTAGATCACGATGTGACTGGTAAAAAAGGACCTAAAATTCCTCTTCCAGATAATGTCGAGATCGTTAATCCTAAAGAAGAAATCCTACCGACATACCCATATTCAGAATCTAAAGAACCACAAAAACCAATCCAAGCAGTAGCGTAGAAAGCTTGACATGACGGAAAAAAAATTTTATATAAAAATAAATTTTTCATTGTTTTAATCCGAATTTCGTTTGTGAATTTTTTTTCAAAAATATTTTCAATTAGTTTTTTTTTTTGGATCAAAATTGATTTTCAGATCTACGAAACGAAATTGGTATATAGTTTACGGATGGATCAATCGAATCTCTGCCAATTGTCTTCGAAAATGAGCCGAATTGAATTCGTTCCAAATTTATCTGAAGTAATTTTAAATAAATTATTATTTTAAAATTTATAAAAAAATAAAAAAATATTATGGAAAGTCCACTCGAAGATCATCGACAATTGCATGAGGAACGTGAACGAATCGAAAATGTTATCATTCAAGAGATGATTGCGAGAAAAAATTCTCACCGAGATCAAATCAATTCGGATAATCGTGTCAAGTATCTGCTAGAGGTATTCCGTATCCAATCGTTTATATTACGATTTTGAAAGATAATTTGTTTTTTTTATCCAACAATCATTAGAAATATATTGATGTCTCGAAACAAATCTTGACCATGTATGATGATCCGAATCAATCGATCAAGACTGACATCAGCTCAATACAATCGAATGAGTTCACAGAATTCTACTCGAGACTCAGAATGATCAAAGATTTTTACCGAACTCATCCGAACGAAGTCGCCATCCCTATTGGTGATGAATATGAAAAGTTCATCGAGAATCGTGATCAAGAAATCAATCTGATCGATTTCTCCGATGAAGAAGGCTATGGAAAATATCTAGATCTTAACGAGCATTTCAATAACTATATCAATTTAAAGGGAATCGTTGGGACAAATGAGTCCAAAATTGATTATCTAACTTATCTCAATACTTTCGATCATTTTTATGAGATTCCTAAAATGAAAAAATTTCATCAAGGCTATACAAAGTATTTAGAATCATTGATCGACTATCTTGATCATTACATAACTCGCTCGAAGCCATTACTCCCTAAAAAAGATGTAATTTATATTCGAAAAAGATAAATATGGAATTTTCATTTTGATTTCTTTTATTTGTAGATCATTGAAAAACTCAAAGATGATTTCGAAAAAATGTGGGATAGACATCAAGTTCCAGGCTGGTCTAAAGAAACAGGTGGTGTTTTATCCACTACTGGAGCACCATTAGATCTACAAGCTTTCAATTCTTGGGAGGAATTGTCTTCCCTAGGATTGAATCGACTCAAATCAGCATTAATCGCACTCGGTATGAAATGTGGAGGAACTCTGGAAGAAAGAGCTAAACGATTGTGGGCAACTCGTGACAAAAATCTAGACGAAATCGATTCAAAACTATTTTCAAAACCAAAGAATAGTTCCGTAGACTCTGAGAGACAGAAAGAAATTGCTTTTATGGAAGTTTTGATCTATAAATACCTAGATATTCTTGATGAACAAGTATTTATAAGTCATTCTTTCGAATCAAATTTACTCTAATTTTTTTCCATTACAGCGTCAAGCAACAAAAGAAAATGTTCAACGTAAGCAAGCTAGAACCGCAGGAGAACGTGAAGAATCGGATGATGAAGCCGAGGAGAGTGAACCCGAAGATGATGATGAAACTGATGTAATTTACAATCCCAAAAATCTGCCTCTCGGATGGGATGGCAAGCCGATACCTTACTGGCTTTACAAATTACACGGATTGAACATATCCTATTCGTGTGAAATCTGCGGTAATGCTATTTATAAAGGGCCAAAAGCTTTTCAAAAGCATTTCGCTGAATGGCGACATGCTCATGGAATGAGATGCTTAGGGATACCGAACACCGCTCATTTCGCTAACGTGACCAAAATCGAAGACGCTCTAGCGCTCTGGGAGAAATTGAAGAACGAAAAACACAAAGAGAAATTTCAACCAACCAATGAAGAAGAATATGAGGATAGTTTAGGGAATGTGGTCAACAAAAAAACCTATGAAGATCTCAAACGACAAGGATTATTGTGAGATGATGTGGATTTCGAAAAAAAAGATTCATACGATGTTAATACGAAACAAAGAACTTTTCATAACTTTCCAAGTGTAAATTGTGCGTGAAAAAAATGGACCACTTTTTTCGAAATAAAAATATTATTCTATTAAAATATTAATATTAAAATTAAAATATTAAAATCAATTATTATTCATTGATTATTCTAAAATTTTAAGTTCTATAATCTTCAACGTTCTAGTGTTGAAAAAGAGATTAGCAATAGAAGAGAACTGATTCCATACTGATAGAAATCAGATCGATAAGAAATCCGAAAGCTAATAAGATTCTTTTCCTAGCCTAAATCTTAGTGATCCAACAATTTTTTTTCACCGATTCAGAATAGAGAGATTGTTCCATGAGATTTCGATGCTGAAAATTTCATCAACAATTGTTAAAACATCGATTAGACACGCGATACTCGGTGTGTTAGTGTCAAATCTTCGAATCCTAATTCTCGATGAGACAGACAGACACATGTGCTTAGGTTCTTGTTTTCTTTTTTTTCTATACTGATTTTTCTAAAAAAAAAAACATTCACACACAATCAGAAGCTGTGATCATCATCATCATCGCACAGAACCACCGCTATCAGCATAACAACCTCATCACACCGATTCTTGGCCTAGCCATCGACATCATCAACATCATCATCGTAGTTACCACCATAATACACAACCACATCACCTTTTTGGTTCAATCATTGTTGTTGTTCTTGTGGTGGTGGTGGTGGTCATCACCATCATCATCATCATCATCATCGACGTCTCGAATTCGATTCGATGTGTTGATTCTATCTGGTTGTTGCCGCTTCGAAATTGTTTATTGTACTACCAACTAACAATGGTTGTTGTTTTTTATTTTTTCGTTCGGTCGCCGACATTTCAACAATTTCATTGAAAACTACGACGACGACGACGACGCCTCTATCTTTCAAAAAGCAGCGAATTAAAAATTGAATAGTTTCAGCAGGAAGAATCCAATATTCTCGATGTTATATAATCGCTCTGTTTCATTTGATGATTTTAATCGAATCGAATCGAATCTTAAAACATTCGAATGAAATCGATGTGAATTGATTCGAAAATTGATTGACTCATCTTTCAATTTGTTTCATTATTACCCAAACAATCTATTACTGGTTTTTATAAATAATCATCGAACAAATCAAATTCATTTCAATCCGATAGAAAAAAAATGAGCTTCTCATCTGATGAGGTACGTTCGAACAATACAATCAATGCTTATGATTGCTAATAATTTTTTTAAATCTTTTATACTTAATCCAGATTAATTTCTTAATCTACCGATATCTTCAAGAATCGGGATTTGCACATTCAGCATTCGTTTTCGGTATCGAATCACATGTGATACAATCGAACATCAATGGTGCACAAGTTCCGCCCGCCGCATTGGTCTCGATCGTTCAGAAAGGTCCGCTCTCTCTTTAGATTCGATTTTTTATTGCTAGTTTTCTTTTCCAGGCATTCAATATACCGAGGCAGAGATCTATGCCGACGATGAAGGAAACGAGCGTCAATTCGAAGCGATGTCATTGATCGATGCTGTCACTCCGGATTATTCCAATCGGATCCAACGCGAACCACCTCGAACAGAGAGCAATCAAACAAATTCTGGTGCAGCTAATAACACAAAAAATTCATTGCCAAATGGCAATACTGGATCGATCGCTGCTGGTCCGTCTGGAAACGGAGAATCGTTGAAAAAAGAGGATGTAGCTGAAGATTCTCAAATGACTGTTGCTGCATCAACAACTAATACCACATCGAATGTTTCGAATGTGATACCGACCAATATCAATTCTCAACAACAACCATCGACCAGAATGGAAATCGATCAATTTCCAACGATTTCAACTTCATTGACCATCAACAATCCAAGCGTTTTGAGCACCTCAAATATCTTGCAGATTCAACAACAACAACAGCAATCACAGCAACAGCAACAACCAGTTCAACAGCAAAATCAATCGACCTCATCAGTTTCAAGATCGAACACTCCGCTCAATCATTCGAATCCGACCAATTCAACCAATAGCAATCCTGAAACGAATCCAAGCGTAATCGCTGCAATAAACGCTGTGCCTATTGTGGTGACGACATCATCGGCACCGATCGGATCTCAATTAGCATTGATTCCTCTCACCGAACCTGTGAACGGCATCGATATACCAGCTTCTCGAGCCACAACTTTAAGAGGCCATGAGTCTGAAGTTTTCATATGCGCTTGGAATCCGACATCCGATCTGCTTGCTTCAGGATCTGGTGATTCAACGGCTCGTATATGGAATATGAATGATCAATCGAAACAATGTTTAGTTCTACGGCATTGCATCCAAAAAGGGTAAATTTCATTCAATTACCAAAGCTTGTTTCGGTCTAATTTTGCTATGTTCAAAAGAGGTGCAGAAGTTCCATCAAACAAAGATGTTACTTCCTTAGATTGGAATGCTGATGGAACGCTATTGGCTACTGGTAGCTACGATGGTTACGCACGTCTTTGGACCACTGAAGGTCGTTTAGCTTCAACTCTGGGACAACACAAAGGGCCCATATTTGCTTTGAAATGGAACAAAAAAGGAAATTACATTCTCAGTGCTGGTGTTGATAAAACGGTATGATTGATTGTGATTTATTTTCGATTGAAAATTTAATATTTTAAATTCTAAAATACAGACAATTATTTGGGAAGCTGCCACTGGTTTATGCACTCAACAGGTTCGTTTGATTATTTTAAAATTCCGTTTCGAAATCACATTTTCGCCATGTTTATTCAATAGTTTGCATTTCACAATGCTCCAGCTTTGGATGTCGATTGGCAAACCAATCATTCTTTTGCTTCATGCTCTACAGATCAATGCATACATGTTTGCAAACTTGGCTGTAACACACCTTTGAAAACATTTCAAGGTCATATGAATGAAGTGAATGCAATTAAATGGTGTCCACAAGGACGACTTCTAGCATCTTGTTCGGATGATATGTCATTGAAAATTTGGTCGATGTCATCGGATACCCCTGTACATGATTTTCAAGCTCATCAGAAAGAAATTTACACAATCAAATGGTCACCTACTGGGCTTGGAACAGCGAATCCAAACATGAATCTAATGTTAGCATCGGCTTCATTCGATTCAACAGTTCGCCTATGGGAAGTGGAACATGGTTCATCGTTATACACGTTAACGAAACATGTGGAACCGGTCTATTCTGTCGCATTTTCGCCTGATGGCCGATTTTTAGCTTCCGGTAGTTTCGACAAATGTGTTCATATCTGGTCAACACAAAGTGGACAGCTAGTACATTCTTACAAGGGGACTGGAGGAATTTTTGAAGTTTGTTGGAACGCTAAAGGCGATAAAGTTGGTGCCTCTGCTTCGGATGGATCGGTAAGTCCCTTTCAAGTTCTTTTGCAAAATGGTATTAATTTTTTTTTCTCCAACTGATATCTAGGTTTTCGTATTGGATCTTCGTAAATAAATCCATCTACAATCTATATGAATTCTGATTCAAAACTTTACATTTTTTGTAAATATTTCATCAATCAACAAGCCTAAACCAAAAAAAAAATCTTTTCTACATTGAATTCTCGCTAAGACACACATCGAATTGAATTCAAATCAGCTATCTAATCGTATCATTCTCTTGAAAAATTACGAATTTCATAACTATTTTAAAAATCCTACTTTTTTACGAGAAGAGATTCAAAATCAAATTGATACTCTCCCTACGATCTTATCATCAGAGTTTGATTCTGTAATGAATATAATATAAAGGAGAAATCAATAGTCATAAAATTTCCTTTAAAGTTGCATGTTTTTTTGTACTTGAAGAAATTGATAAATTGTAATTTAATTCTCTCAATGATTTAATAAGAATAAGAAATCACAAAAATTTTGAAAAAATTATTCGAATCCAATTTTAATCGAATCGAGAATCGTTCGAAATCGAGAAGCTATTCAAACACAACGGTACCGCCTCGGATCCATTGTTGATCAGATCGAATGACCTGGGATCGGGGCCAAATTTTCGAAAATCTTCCACAAAGACAAAAATAGCGATAGTCTTGCATTTTTGCGATTAGATTGATATTTTTTCCGAACGATTCTATTCTCTCAATCATTGATGCAAAAACGATGCAATTTTGCGATAAAATGTGTCCAGAATCGGAGATGATTTTTCGTGAAAAAAATGGTCTCCTACATCATCTTGAAATGATCGATTTGGATCGATTTGAATCGTATAGAAGTTCACAATCATTTAAAAAGGATAGAAATATTGCGAGAGATCGAGAATGTACGAAGAAAACATTAACGTTCACAAATGATTCGATAGCTGTGAAACAATATGTTCGTTCTAGCGCTGGTCGACAAATGAACGAGACCAAATTGATACGATCGACGAAAACATTGCGCAAAACAATTGATTATCTTCTCGGTGATTGTTGGGATAGAAAAGCGTTAAATTTACGCTACAAAGTTAATCAAATCGAGATCTTTTCTCTCTACTATGATTTTGTATTCGATCGTCTTCGAGCGATCCGACAAGATTTGTGCATTTTGCAGAGCCACGACCCAGATTGTTTCTATATCATCGAGAAATGTATTGAATTTTATCTAAATTTTCATTTCATTTTCCATCAAAAATTACGAATCGATGAGCAAATCGATTTTGAAAAAACTTTTGCGAAATCGAGATCCAATTTCGATTCGCATATCAATCAAACACATCTACAAGATTGTCTTTCACTTCTAATCGATTATTATGATTATTTTCAGAACGATTGTTGGTCCTTGAATCGTCATCGATTCGAATCGATCTATATTCTCTATAATCTTCGAGAAAATCTTCAACATTTAGCATTCGAACGAATTCGAAAGTTACGATCGAAGCTGGACACCAATCGTATGCTAAACGAACGGATGCGAACGATATTCGATTATCTTCGATGCTATCTGATTGGCAATCATTTTCGATGTTTACGAATTATTTTACGATCCGATCAAGATCGTTTGCTACGGATTTTGTTCCTTTCATTCAACGCTCATTCGCATCATCTTGAATTGATCCGATTGATTAATATAGCTTATCGTTCAGCGATCGGTAACAAATTATCGTTACGAGAATTAATCGAATGGTTTTGTCCACAACGAATCGATAGAAAAGAGTCTCAAATCTATTCGGAAAGATTGTTTCGAAATCATGGCTTCAAAATGATGCAATCAGATCGAGATGATCTTGAAACATCGTCGATAATTGTCGATAAATCTTTACCGATTGATCTACGATACAAATGGACCGAAATGGATCAGATATTATTAAATCATTGTTATAGAGAGCTGATTCTAGACAAATATCGAGCATTGATACAATAAATTGAGAAGAATAGTGAGAATTCTAGCAAAAAAAAAAAAAATTTCCTTCGATATTCATATTGATAACATCGAGAATATTAAATTGATAATTTTGATTCCACAAATCAGAATCATCACAATGCTATCTTTATCGATAGCAATTATTCAAATGAATTCATTGAAATTGTTTTTTTTTTTTTGTTAACGAAACCAAAAAAAAAAAAAAAAAAAAGACATAACTAAAATCAAACTCCTCGGTTACAGATTGCAATGCAACAAGAGACGATCAAACAAACAAACAAACGAAAAAAAAAGAAATAAAATCAATTTTCTTTTTTTACAATAATTGAAACAGTTACGAACCTAGAGACACAGAGAAATAGAAACGTAACATCGATGAAACACAAAACATATCACTTTCGTATCGATTCTTTACGATCGTAGAAAAAGATCGATCCAAATAGAGAGAGAGAGAGAGAAAAGGCCAGATGGAAATGCAAAAAAATGGAATGAAATGGAATGATGAATCTTTTTGGAACGAGAATCAATGAAATCATCAGAGACAAAAGATCCAATCGATATGAAAATATTTTCTTTTCAGTATTTTTTTTTGGTTTCTCTTTTTCAAAATTCAATTGAATCAAATTGAATATCGATTGTGATTCTTTCGAAAGCAAATCTTTTGTTTTGATTCTCTTCTTTTTTTTTTTTTTTTTGTTTGGTGCGATACTTTTTTGTGCAAACCGAGCAACACGATCAATTTGATTGAAATTTAAAAAAATAGAATTGGAATTGCAATTTAAATTTGAAAAGAAAGAGAGAAAAAAAAAAGAATGAAATTTTTTTCTTCTATTGCATTCTATATTCTTCTTATTGGATCCAAAAATGATTGAATGAAATTGATGATTTAAGAATTTTATAAATCTAGCTCGAATCGAATCTTGGTCTCAGATTCTTCAATCAACGGGAATGCGGGGGCGGTAGGAGGAGTACCGTTATTTATTATGCTGATCTAGGCTTTTTTTCTTTTAAATTCTCACTGAAAGAGCTCGAAACGATCTGATAATCTGATCTGATTCAAAGCGATTACCGAGAAGAGATTCGATTCCAATTTGTTTCCATTCAAATATCTTAGAGATTGTTTTTCGAATTGAAATCATTTCCAATTTTGAAATCATCGATCCAATATCCATATTGATCCTATTTTTATGCAAACGAAAAATCGAGGACAAAAACTTCGTCCCTCTTCTTAGATTGATCGATTCATTCGCGATTTTAGGACCGATTCTATTAAGATTTAGATCGAAATTTTTTTCGAACTTTAATCCAAATAGATTCGAGATTCGAAACATTCTTGGATGAAAGTAAATCTGAAGATTTTCTCAAAACTTGTTTGTGTCGAATTTGGACGAAGAAAAAAAAACTTTATGCATTAGTCGGCGGTACCAAAACGACTCCGGGGTCCTGATAAATTCAAAAAAAAAAAAAAAAATTAGCTTCATTAACTTCACCGTTTTTTGTTTCTTTTCGTCTCCAATCAAAACGATTAAAAAAAGAAATTTCTAACCAGTTTAGTTTAAGCTTGTTGCAGCGTAAAACAAAAATAAAGAGAAAAAAAAATTCTCTCGCCCAATCCCAATTTCAATAGAATGGAGCCAAAAGAAGAGGAGGAGAGTTTCAAACAATCACCGAACGATCATTGGGGATTAAAAAAAAAAATTTTTTTTTTCTCTTTCAATAAAAAAAAAATTCGAGTATATTTTTAAACTGTCAAAATATCATTGATTCGTTACGAGCTTTCTCTGCGATTCTCATTCTTCCCATTCGAATAACTTTCTCTCTCGT
Source organism: Sarcoptes scabiei (assembly GCA_020844145.1). NCBI lineage: Eukaryota > Metazoa > Arthropoda > Arachnida > Sarcoptiformes > Sarcoptidae > Sarcoptes > Sarcoptes scabiei. Next base: position 721,288 of record CP080488.1, read on the forward strand.
TTTGTATTGCGTTTCCGTTTTCTTTTTTGTTTTCGAATCAAAAATCATTCGAGATCGTTCATTCGATTCGCTAAAACGATCGTTGTGTTGTTTAATGAAATGTAATTCAATTTCGATTCAAAAGTAAATTGAACCAAATTTATAAAATGGACCCATTCATTATGACGCTGATATGAGAACTAGTGTTATTAGATTAGGCTAGATCCGATTCCGATTCCGATTCCGATTCTCTTTGGAATCGATAGCTTTTTTTATTTTAGTTTTATTTATTTTATTTTTTTTTTTTTTTTGCAATCGAGAGTGGTCGTCTTCAAGTTTGATTGTCTATAATCTTCTGCAATCATAATCTGCATCGAGAAAGATTTTTTGCTCGCCTACACTCAATAATGTTGGGGTCCGAGTGATCCAAATGATCAACGAGTCCATTTTTGTTGATCATTGATTTTGTGCTTCAATTTCGAGCTGATTGAGCTGACGATCGAATTCATTGGACTGAATGTGGATCAAAATCTCTTCCCTTTTTTCAGATTGGACCCAAGCTTTATTGAATACTTTTTCTTTTTTTGATTTAAATCGAAAATTTTATCTCACTAAACCTTTGTTTTACTTTTTAGAATTTAGTCTAAAATTGATTTCCGGCTCTCTGGATCTTGTTTGAATAAAGTTTTGATTAGTATTGAATCCAATTCGATTGTCAATTGATTCTAAGATTGAATGTATTAAAATGTTAAAATTTTAAAATCCAAATTTTATTGCAAAATTTAGCTTTTTTGATCCATTCACTTTTTTTAATTTAAAAATTATTTCAATTTCGATACAGTAGAGAATCTTTCCAAGTACTTGATTTCCTTCAAATCAAATCAATTTCATTCTCTTCTACAGGTAAGTGATGTTAGATAATGAAACGGAAACGCTATAGAAATGAAACGTTCCGAAAAGCGTCTAACAATTCGTTCATAACAAGATCATTTCGAATCGTTTCAGTTAATGAATCAATAATAGAGGATACTATCAAAGTACCAATTTTCCATCATTCAACCTAGTTATAGCTTCTTTAATCTCGGTTTAACTATGAAAATAATCAAAGTGATAACAGAGAGAAAATTGATCAAAATGAAGCAAAAAAAAAAACAAATAAATTGCGGTAAACGAACAACAAGAACATTGATCAATGTTCTCAATCAACTTAATGAATCGAGAAACAAGCTCGATTCCATCAAAGTCTTTGTTTTTATTCAAAAAAAAAAAAAAAAAAAAAAGAGAGAAAAAAAAGGTAAACCTTAACAAAGAGGTGTGTAAACCTCGCCAATATCTACCAATGTTTCTTCTTTATCAACCCATCGAACAAAAATCGAAACGGAAACGAAGCTTAGATTTGCTAAAAAACGAATTTATTTTAGCAATCAAAAAAAAAAAAAAATAAACAAAACAAAAGACAAAAGAGAATCGAAACAAGCTAGTCTAGAATTAGGTCCTAGAGAGAGAGAGAGAGAGAGAGAGAGAAAAACAAGATATCCTAAATTTAGATAGCCGAATTTGGAACATTATTTTGTTTGTTTACAAAAAACTTTCTCTCTCTCTCTGTCGAAGTTTCTTTTTTTTCTGGTTCCTTAGATAATTTCTGGTCTGGATTGGTTTTTATTTCTTTTTGACTATTATTTTCTATAAGTTGACAGAATTCTTTTTTTTTTTTTTTTTTTTTTTTGTTTCTTTCCATTAAGATTGTCTCTTCCTCTTCTTCTTCTTCTTCTTCGATCGAATCTGATCGGTCGATAAAGATGACAACGGTAATAATAATCTATTTCACACCAATCTATTCGTATCTCTCGTTTGTTTCGATTCGTTTAAGATCTCATTGTCAAAATCAACTTTGATATTCATTACATTAATTAGTAAGATCTCTTACGATTGTCTCTCTCTCTCTATGTGTCCCTAACTCTTTGGACTAAATAGTGTCTGGACTCTGAGGGGAAGGGGAGGAAAACACCAAAGGCAAAGCAAAAAGCTTTCTTAGTATATTTTCATTCAAAATGATTGTGTTGCTAGATGACAAGATTTATCGATTATTTTCTATTCCGAACTGAGAAAGAGAAAATTTTGGTACAAAAAATTGTGGACACTTCAATTGTGATTATAGTGAATGATGATGATGGTGTTGGTGAAGGCGACATTGCTGTTGTTGTTGCTGCTGTTGCTGTTGCTGATGATGATGATGATGGTGTTGAGCTTGAAATTATCTTGAAATGAATTTCTAATCACATTAAATTAGCTTTGTAGCTTTTACTTTTTTTGTTTTGTTTTGTTTTGTTTTTTTTTCTAGAGATAGATTGGCCAGTGGTTAACTTTAGTGATGATACTTTTGATTAGAATCAGAAACATTTCGATGGTGTGGGTGTTCGACCAAAAAAAAAAAACTAACTCTCCTATTGTTTCGTTCTCTTTGCTTCACGCTACAATTTCGAAACGGTCTTCGACTATTGCCTTCTTGGTTGGCTGAAATTATTTCCCTCTTCCCCCCTCCGAGAGAAAAGAGAAGCAATGGGAACACAATCTCTAAGTGTTTCATCAACATTTTAGCTCTTTGGGTTCTTTGTTGAGTTTCACACAATCCGTTGCCGATTCATTTTTCGGTTCGTTTGCCGACTCGAAGCCCAATCTCTAATGTCAGATTTAGGGTATTATCCAATTTTCTAGCTGAAACGTTCCGAACGAAAAACCAGTGCCTAGTGCCAGAGAGAGAGAGAGAGAGAGGAGCTAGGGGTAAATTCAACTAGAATAGATGTCAATTAGAATGATGAGAATGATAATTTTACTTCTAGAGAGAGAGAGAAAGAGAGAAAGGGAGACTGTAATAAATCATAAAATGAAAACTACAGCAAAATACAGCAATAGCAAAACGATTAAATCATCTTCACTTTGGGGCCAGATTCTTTCCAAACTAGCTTGAGTTTGTTTTCTAGTAGATCTAGCCCAAAATCAAACAAACGAAAGCGAATCGAAATTGCTTAGAGTCAAAGATATTTGGGGGAAAAATTTCATTGAAATACTTTCATGGAAAAAATCCAATTGGCAATGAATTGGATCCACTCGATTGGGAATCATATTCTCGAATCATATTTTCAAACTTCTTGATATCGTATCCAGAAGATAACACATTCGAACTGGACAGTTTTGAAACAAAAAAAAATCCAAACGGAGAGAGGGGGGATAAAAGACGTTTTCAATCTCTCTTTCTGGCACTGTTTTATCTGTGTTTCTACCCTCGAACTAATCAAATTTCTGATGAAATTCTTTTCGATTACAGTACTAGCTATCGCATTTCACTCCCAAGTTTGTTGATACTAAAGAAGCGATAGGAGGGGGGAAAGGTGTTGAATGGATACAGTAGACAATTGGGCTGATGGAATCCATAGATCAAAGAATTTAATGATTTTTTTTTTTTTTGGCTCTTTGTTTTAGAATTCTTCCAATAGCTCGGATTCGAGCGTATTTTTGGGGAAGAAATTTTTTTTTCTCTGTCCCATTCTTTAACTCTTCCATTTTTTTTTCTTGCGCCAATTTTCTGGTTTCTCCTTTCATTTCTAACAGCGGTCTCTCTATCTCTCTCTGTCTCTCTATTTAGAAATATCTGCTTGAAAAAAACCAAACCCAAAAATAGAACGAGAGATAAAGTCATTAGGATCTAGCGAACAAAAAGAAAAAGAAGAGAAAAAGATAAAAGAATAAAATGGCTACAAAAACACATTGATTGATGATTTTTAAGTGAGAGAGAGAGAGAGAGAGAGAGAGAGAGAGAGAGAGAGAGAGATTTGAAAAATTGGAAAAAATAAGCGCCAAAAAAAAAATGAAACAAAAGAAGAATTTCACTAATGGAGGCAAAAGATTTTAGCCCATGGTCTTTTTTTTTTTGTTCTAATTTTTTCAACGATCGCCCCCCATCCCCCTCCTCTATCTCCACTTAGCTTTTTTTTCGCTTTCGTTTTTCTTTCTCTCTTTTCTTGAGAAGAAACGTAACAAAAAAAAAAAAAATAACCTAACAAAACAATATAAAATAAAATATGACATTAATAAAACGAAAGAGAAATGAAGGAAAGGAAAATAAAAAAATATCTTACAATCTTTTTTTTTTTTTTTTTTTTTTTTTGAAAAGATAATCTTCAAAATATTCTTGTTCGAAACAAAAAAAGAGAGCAAAAAAAAAAATATTTTAATTAGAGAGAGAGAGAGAGAGAGAGAGAGAGAGAGAGAGAGAGAGAGAGGAAAAATGAAATGCAATTAATTTGAGTTTAATAAATTAAAATCAAATTTAAAAAAAAATTGGAATTGGAAAGGAAAAATTTTTCTTTTCTATTCACTATTCGATCATAATGGGCTCAAAATTATTGCTCCGAAAATTATTCCATTTCTAATTCCAATCTCCCCCTGATGAGAGCAATGAAATATTTCCAAATCGATTCAAAATAGAATCGAGATAGATAGATCTAGATTGATAAAAAAAAATTGAAAGTGTTGCGCTAGCTAGGTTTTGTTGAAAAACCAAAGAAAAAATTCGTTCATTTAGCAAATCTAGGCGATTGAAATCTTAGATCGATCTTATCTTTGATATAGAATCACAGAAATTTATTTCAGTCCCCAAAAAAAAAGACCGATTAGAATATATGGACTAATTTATTCGCCAGATGAGATGAAAGAAAAAAAAACATTGGCCGAATGATAAATATAAACTTCACTGCAAGAATTGAAGAATGAGATTAGTTTTCGATTAATCCAATACATTCGAAAATGTGAGATGTGAAATTTTGGAAAGAAAATGTAGAATATTTCTTATTCACTTGAAAATTTTCCTCTTTGCTCCATTCTGGTTGTAATTGTATTTTTTTTCCTGGGAGGGGATCGACTCTAGAACCAAGAGTCTAGAGTCTAGTTGATCGATTGATTCTCTATTTTTTTTTTTTCTTTCACTAATCTTTTTTTTCTTCGTTACTGATTCTATTGATTGTTTTTGTTCCAAAGCGATTCTTTTGTTACAAATCGACAAAAAAAAGAAAAACCAATTTTCTAGATTACTAGAGAGAGAGAGAGAGAGAGAGAGAGAGAGAGAGCTAATAATTTATTAATTACCGAGATCTTTTTTTTTTTTTTTTTTTTTTTGAATTGAGCTTTTCTATCGCTTTTTTCATCGATCCAGAATGAATTTTTATTGAGAAAACATCCGAACAATTAAAATCTATGGTCTAGCTTTGCACGAAAATTCCAAACATAAACAATTTGGATTTTTTGGATTCTTTTTTTTTTTTTTTTTTTTTTTTTTTGGTCTCAACAAAAACATCTCTTCGGATCCATAGTGCAAACAAAATAACTTTGGTCAAAATTGAAACTCGATGAAATCTCGAAAATCCCTTTTCGGTTTTTCTCACAGAGCAAAATAAGAATGTTTTTCTTACTCTTTTTTTTCCCCGCTAGAGTTAGAATAAAAAATTCATCGAGAAAAAAAAAATATATCTTCGAAGAATCGAAGATAATCCGAATGTCTTCACCTACTGAATTAGATTGTTTGTAGCGGACAGTTTGGACTAGCAAACTAGCTTGATCGCATCGTACTATCCATTCAAAAGCTTTTCGATAAACTTTGGAAGGATTATTTTTTTGGGAAAGGAGAAAAGAGAAGAGGAGAGAGAGAGAGAGAGAATAGAATCACATCTAAGCAGTCGTAGAAATTTTGTGAGAGAAGAAAAAAAAAAATAAAATTTGAAACAAAAAAATCGATCAATCATTGGATTTCTTTTCTCGCTAGCTAGATCGTAAAAAAAATGGAACAGAATTCTTATTTCTTCGTTTTTAGGTTTGCGTAAAACTTTCTAGACTATGCTCATCTCTCCCCTCATCTCACACCTCCAACTAGACTCTAATCTGGTCCGTTTCAATTGCATGAAGATTTATTTGTATGCAACAAAACGGAAACCTTCTATTGCTACCGATGCTCGATTCTAAGACTAGATTCTCATCTCATCATTGATTCAAGACATAAAATAAAAAGTTTAAAAAAAAATTTGAATAAAATTAAATCGAAAAAACAATTCCATTGGACTAGTGTTGGCTGGAGTTATCGCAAACGAATGATCGATTATGTTTACTTTCAACTTCATTATCGGAGAAGGGGGCGAAATTTACGCCCGATTCGCTTTTCGATTCGGGCTGTACGAATAGACCATCGACGATGGTCCATTTGTCCAGTGGACCAGTAGACCTTACTTATTGAAGCTAAGAAATAGATTCTCGACTATCGTTTCGAAGCTAATACCTAGGCTAAAAAGAGAGAGAGAGAGAGAGAGAGAGAGAGAGTTTATTGCTATTATTACTATTTGATTAATGGTATCGTTGAATTCTGTTAGATTCTCTTTTAGAATTCATTTGGATCAAAGATTTTGAAGTGCGAATAAGAAACGATTATATCATGGATCATTTGGACGGAAGTTGGTCATAAAATTCTCTCTCTCTCTCTCTTTCCATGGTTCTTTCTCAAATGTTCGCATACGGTCAAAGCGAGCAATACATAATAAAGAGAGAATTATAAAATTTGATTTAGAATAAATAACCAATATGTCAGCAACACGCCCACACAGATCCAAACTTCTGGTTCTCTAATATCTTTAAAATTTTAGAATCGGTATAATTAAACCAAAGATCAGAGAACAATAAGCGTACGAATTAATCTAATCAAATTTAATTTTTGATTTAACTTCGAAGAAAAATTCAAATCCAATGAAATTCTCTTGTGCCAGTGGTTTTGGGATCTAGCTTTTGAATCTAGCTAGCGATTCATTTTATAAGATCTTTTGTAAAGTTTGATTAGCTTATCGAAAAACTGAACTGAACTGAACTGTTTTTTTCCCCTAACTCACTTCAAAGGATTTGTTAAGAGATTCTGATGATGATGAATTGAGACCTTGAAACTATTGGATCGTGATGTCGATCGATAAAAAAAAGCTAAAATGGTGAGAAAAAAAAAACAACGATAGACTTTGATCTAATTCGATTTGGATTCGACAAGATGGAGAGTGGAAAAAAAAAATTGTCAAAAACTTAGTCCGAATCCAGACTGAATCCAGATTGATTCTGTACAGCAAAAACCGTTTGTTTTTTTTTCATTTTTTTTTTTTTTTTTTTTTGATCTAATTCCATCGACCATATTCTTTCCGTAAGTTTCGATGATTGATCGATTCATTGATCGATTAGAGAGAGGAGAGAGAGAAAGGACAGGGAGAGAAAGAGAGCGATCTAAATGAATAAATTCGTTCGGTTGATTGATTCGATCAAATCACTTTGCTAGGTTTGGAACCTAGAATGAATTTCAATCGCACCTAAGATATTTATCAATATAATATTTGGATCTAGCATGCTTGAAAGGAATCGTTCGTGTTGAAAGTTAATCATTTGAATTTGAAATTTTCGATGCAAAGAATTTGAAATTTTCCAAGGTTTTAAAATAAGCTAAAATTTGGCCATTAATTTCGATGTTTGTTTGCGTTTTTTTTTTTTTTTTTTTTTTTTTTTTTTTTGTAATTCAATCGCTGCGTAGAAGAATCCATTGAATTTATTTCCATTGGAAAATCGTTCAATCAAACAAACGATATTAACTGATTCAATCTTTCTTGACCAAAATTCATTCGATTATCGTTCAACATTGTTTTATCTCTAACAATCTGGGATTTATGGAACGTTTTTTTTTTCTCACCCCTCTCTCTTCGTTATTGATTGGATCGCTACGTGTTTGAAACGAACAATGTTGGAATGAACGATTCAAGAACACAGAGCCTAAGCAATCGAAAAGAAAAGAGATCGAATCTTTATATATAAATTCTTGATTCTTTGATTGAATTTTTTTTTTTTTCTCATTTTCGTTTCTCTCATCGAGAGCTTCGAAACAAAAGCTTTAAGCTTTAAGAGTTTAGCGTTTTTTTTTTCGCTTCGAAATTTTGTTTTACGTTTAGATTTTCGAGCGAAATAGCAAAAAAACGAAGCCAATCAAAATATATCACTTTCCAGAATCTCCAAAATGTTAATCGAATAGGTTGAAGCGATTTTTTAAATTAAAACACTGAACACGAAATGAAGATCGATTACTAAGAGATTTCAAAGGGGATAGGATCCGAAATATCTCTCTCTCTCTCTCTCTCCGATCCTATTTCGCTCTCTGGTCCCTCTCTCGTTCTCTCGTTCTTCTTGGTCTTCGTTCTCTCTTCAATGTTTATCTCTTCGTTTGTTTCGATTCCATTCAATTTCAAACGTTCGTTGGTTGAGAATGTTTTGCTGAAAATGAATTTCATTATGCATTTTGCGTTTTCATTATGCTTTGAATGAATAAAAAAAATAAAAAAAAAGATTCCATTTTCCATTTCATTCTGTTTTTTTTTTCTTTTTTTTTTTTTTTTGCATTTCTCTTTCTTTTCTCCAAATGGTTCGGTACGTTTGATAAATTGTCTCGACATGATACTACTAATAGGGAATCAAACGAGTGTAGGTAGCGAAAGAGACAGACAAAGAGGACGAGTAGAGAGAGAGAGAGAGAGAGAGAGAGAGAGAAAGAGATGAGCGAGTGATGGAGTTTGATTGGATAGAAACACCGTTCTAGGTCTCGGATTGATGCCACGTCACAAATTCAAACACTGTTATTCAAACTTAAATTAAACTTGAAAAAAAAGAAGATGGAGGAAAAAGAGAAACAAGATCCTTTTCGAAAGAATATTCTAGGACGTAGAAATCTAGAATTTAGCTTTTTTTTGTTTTTTGTTTTTTTTTTTTATTTCATTTGGTTTGAATCGAATTATTTTTCTTTTTTTTCATCTTCTTGTTCTTCTAAGAGAACTCTTTTGATGTTTGCGACAAGAGATTTTTTTCTCCTTCGTTTGCTAAAATCTAACGATTCAACGAAAGAGAGAGAGAGAGAGAGAGAGAAAAAAGAAATTTTTCTTAATAAACAAGATTTCTATGGAGAATTTGTTCGATAGCGAATATCGTTGGAATCGCTTTTTGAAATGAAACTGTAGAACAGCGAAACAATAAAAGTGGTTGATTCGATTCCATTTGTAGATAGGTAGGAGTGGTAGATTTCCGGTAGATCTTTTCTGGTAGATTAGTTTTTTTTTGTGAAATTTTTGATCTCTTGAATTTTCGGTTTAGTCGCTAGCATTCTAAGACAGCTTATAAAATGGCGATGTTCTGTGAAGAACTGAGTTCCGAAAACCAAATATTTCCATCTCAGGTTGTAAAGCTGTTCGATTTTTTTTTTTTTTGGTTGGACATCGCGAGTTTTTGATCGTTTAAACTGTTAAAAACAAAAAATCCGAAATCGAAAAAAAAACTCGAAAATCATCGTCTGCAAATAGCTATAGCCGATGAGTGTCTATATGTAGTTTCAAGATGGAAACGGAACTCGAATGATCACATTGATATGGATCACTATTGATGGCTATTTGAACACAGTGGTAATCAGTAGGAAAAAGAGTTCTAGATAGATCGGTAGATCTTGTTGCTTCGATTCATCATCGAAATTCTTAACGAAATTGAAAAATTTTTTTTTCTCTCACAATCCAATTTCGGTTTCGGTCTTTTTTTTTTTGAAAGTATTTATTAAATCTAAATATTTCTACTTCTAGAAGATTGATTCGAATTTTTTTTTTATCAATCTTCTTCAAGCTCTTCTAACTGTGTGTGTGTGTGTGTGTAAAACGTTTAAGAATTCGATCGATAATTTCGATCGATTTCGGTTCAAAGAGTAAGAGAGAGAGAGAGAGAGAGAGCGGAAAACTATCCGATTTCGTTCAATTTCCTCTTTTCTCTTCTCTTCTTTTGTTCTAGGTTCTAGCGAATCTAATGCCGTTATGTCGTGTTGTCAACGCTTCTCGCTTCGCACATTTTCGTAGAACTTTTTCGTAATCGTAAAATCAGCCCCAAAACTTCAATTGAAATTCATTCAAGCGAATTCTTTGTTTGTGTGTGTGTGTGTGTGTTTACGAAATGAATCTCATTTATGCGTACCATTTAATGCTTTGATTTGTAAGCTGATTTTATTCGATCATCATCATCATCATCATTGTCGTCAACAAGCGAATAAAATCATACAACAACAAATCATCGTACAATTATTTAGGTATTTTTGATTATTTATTTATTGTTATTATTATTATTATTATTCTTACTATTCTTACTTATTACTATTATTTTCTATAGAAAAAATTGTTACGATTGTTATAGCCGATGAAGTATTACGAGCTAGTTTCAATACTCTTTTCACAATTGTTCTTGGATCGCTCTAGATAGATGTGAAAATATAATTTCAAGCTTCAAAAGATTTTCTCTCTCTCTCTCTCTCTCTCTCTCTCTTAACTTCTATAATCGGGACCCAATCTATAAAAAACAATAGAGTCAAGTGCCAGTGTCAGTGTGTTTGTGTTTGTTTGTTGTTGATTGCAAAGTTTGCAAATTGATAAAATTCGATCGATATTATTTCTTTGTTCGCATTGATTTAGATTTGAGGATGAGAAGAAGAAGAAGAAAAAAAAATGTTCCGCAAAAAATATTCGAAATATTGTTGGAAACAGTGAACAACAATTGAATCGATCCATCGATCGAGATATCATCGATTGAGATCAAAGAACCGAAGTAGAGGAGAAGCGGAGAACGATCGAGAGAAAAAAAAAACAGAATTAAAATGTAGAGAAAAAAAAAGCCCAGCATTCTACACACATATATTCCTATCGAAGTGATTATTGTCACCATTTTCTGGTTCATCGCTATCGTTTGAACGAAAATTGATAAAATAGCATCCTAGAGACAGAGAGAGAGAGAGAGAGAGAGAGAGAGAGAGAAAGCGAGGGAAAACTTTCATTTCTATTCTCGATAATGATTTCATCAAAACAAGATCATGATGTTTGAAGTTTGGGCTGAGAAGGGAACCCGAGACATTCCATACAAAATCGCAATAGCAAATAGCAATGTAAAAATAATGGCTGTCAGTTTTATTTTTTCGTATTTTTGGAAACAAAAACGCCATCAAAAAGAGAGAGAGAGAAAAAAAAGATGTAAACATTGTAGAGGGAAGAAGAGGAAGAAGAAGAAGAAGAGCGAATCAATCAATGGATGATCTTTTTTTTTCGAAACGAATAGAATTCGGTCAATTAGATTCTGAATCTCTCTCTCTTGATCGATTGAATTCTCTTCTTGGCCCGATGATGATGCTGCCGATGATGCTGCTTGTGATTATTATGGAAAAATAACTAATTTATCATCAAAATTATATCGATTTGTCCTCATTCAATCATCATCATCATCATCACCAATCATCGTTTGCATTCTATTTCCAGAGGATCTATATCGGTCTGCAAAGAAACGAAAAAAAATAAAAGTGACCATAGTATTTTGGTATTTGCGTCGTCCGGGAATCGAACCCGGGCCGCCCGCGTGGCAGGCGAGCATTCTACCACTGAACCAACGACGCTTCACTTGATGATCAGACAAGCTATCCGATAACATTTATATGGTAGACATTGAACGAACATCTATCGATTCGAAGCAAAAAGAAAGAGAGAGAGAGAGAGAGAGAGAGAGAGAGAGAAAATATCGAGCCTTGCACGACAATGGCGATGATCCTATTTAGATTAGAAGAGAAGTGAGAATAGGCTCAGATCGGTAGAGCAAGACCGGTTCCCCAAAGAAGAGCTAGTTCGATGAGACTAGTTTCTCTAAATCGAATAAAATTCATCTCCAACATCTACAACGATAACATCGACGATGATGTTTGAATAATGATGATCATCACTATCATCGACATCATCACCATCTCGATAAAACATCTATCCATCTATCTATTTAGAGAGAGAGAGAGAGAGAGAGAGTAAAGGATGAAAGAGAAAATATAATGATGATGTATGGAGATTGAAGAACACATCACCAAAAGCTCACCAAATGTCTCACTCTGTATCTGTGTTTGATTAGAATATTTTTTTTTTTTTTTTTTTTTTTTGAATAGCTTAGCTTCGAATGTTCTTAGAGAGAAACAAAAACAAAAAAAAACAACAAACACTAAAGCTGACAATAGAATCGATCAATATTGTTTAGGTTGATGTCGATGTCGATGTCGATGTGTGTGTGTGTGTGTGTGTGAACCATTAAGATCGAAAACATTCTCTTCATCTCGATCTCGATCGAGAGAGAGAGAGAGAGAAAGAGAGATTGTTTCGAATACGAATACTAGCACGAGACATAAATTCGCGTTCAATTAGATCCAAAGAGATCTAGAAGAATGAAATCCGCCCAATTCAAGTGAATGTTTTGGGAAGAGGGGGCGTTTTGGGACTGAGAAATTTTTTTTTCTCACTCCTTTCGGATGCAATTATTTTGAATTTTCACAAAAACCTCTAAAGAGCTCCACTAAAGAGAGCTCTAAAGAGAGAGAGAGAGAGAGAGAGAGAAAAGAAAAATTGTTGACATTTGTTTCTTTTGAACAGTGAACGAATTCCAAAACCGAAATTCCAAACGAATGGGAAAATAGAACGAAATAGAGCAAAAAAAAAAAGATCTAAGACAGTCGGGATGGAGGGGTTAGAGTGGGAAAAAAATTGAAGATATTTCACTTTCTTTGAGATTCGATAGATACAATTTTCGGCGTAACAAACGAAGCGGAAGAGCTTTGTCCGTTTTTCCCCCCAGTGAAAGGATTGTTTGCGGCAAAGAACAAAAGCGAACGCATTCTTTCATTCGATTCTCTTTTCTTTTTTTATTTCACTCAAATTTGAAAATAATTTTGCAAAGAATTGCAATTTGTTGGCTACAAAAAAAACAAAATCAAAAATATTGAAAGGCGTAAATTTTGGTGAGGTCGTAAACGTCTAGGAGACCAAAGTGAGAGAGAGAGAGAGAGAGACCCAGAAAACAAAATACTACTTTGTGAACCGAAAATAGAGCCAATTATTTTGTTTCATTTTTTTTTTAGAAACTGAAATTCATCAAAACATTGGCGGTACTTGTTCGAGAGAGAGAGAGAGAGAGAGAGAGAAAAAAAAATCGATTTTAAATTTTGATCGCATAAATCAAAATCGAGATTTCGATCGAAAAGAAACTTCATTAAAATTCAATATTTAAATTAAATGGAGATATTTCGAAGGGAAAGAAAAATTTGAAACATTCAAAATTAATTTTGTTTGATGTATTCATTGAATGACAGCTATTGTGATTTCATAACGAAACCGAACACCAAATATTTCTCTGTTCCATCAGACATCGTGTGGTCATCATCAAAATAGGTTTGGGATTTTTTTTTCTAACCGAGCAATCAAGTCGATGAAAAAATAATTAATTGCTAATAGACTTATCTCTTTCTCTCTCTCTCTCTCTCTCTCTCTCTCTCTGATCCAAATCTAGAATGATGATGATGATCAATTATGTTGAATTTTGATTGTAGAAAAGCGAGACGATAACTCTACGAAAAAAAAAACTCTCTGTTTAGAATGGGACCAAAGAGTTTGTTCCAACATCATACGTCAACAGCCCGAATTATCAGCGTCATAATAATTATTAATATAAGCTATTCTAGAATCCTGGGCCCAATTCAGTCTAGAATCAGTGGAAAAGAGAGAGAGAGAGAGAGAGAACAATCACTGTTGAGATGGAGAAAATAGGCCTAAATTTTTCCTTCATTGCGATCAAGTGCAAATCGAAACGTAAAGTGAGTGAATTCTAAACCAAAGCTCCAGGTTGGTGAGACTAGAATGAGAAACAGAAAAAAACTCCTCCACTTATCTTTTTTATTTTTTTTGAAACATTAAAATAATTTCTTTGATTTTTAATTTTTCTAACGAAAATATTCCATCGCAAAGTGATCAAGTTATTCATTCACTCAGATAAAGTCTCGAGTGAAAACAGTCAAGTCTAGTTGACTCGATAAAATGATGGGACTAAGATCCTAGGGAGAAATGGAAAGAGAGAAAAAAAAATTTTGTTTCATTCATCTAGCTGATGGCAATTTACCGATGGAGATTGGAGATAGAATAGAATTCACTTGACAACACTATAGCACGTACCAGTGCGAAAGGATTGAATTGCAGACAAGAAAATTTCTTCCTTTTTTTATGATGATGATGATGATTATTATTATTATTATCACTGCTCGTAAAAAATTCATTAGCTAATGTGATACATGCTCGAAAACAGAATGAAAAAAATAAAGGAGAAAATAAAAATGGCCGAAGGAAACATTCGAAAATTTAGCGAAACAATTTAACGACAACAACAACAACGACATCGACTTCGAGATCGAGACCAATTTTTTTACATTCAAATGGGTACTAATAAATTTTTTTTTCGCTGGTCCCTGTCACTTTTGTTTCATCCCTCTCTCTGTGTGATTGCAATTTGAAATAAAAACTTTGATGAGAGGCAAAAACTTTGGTTATCGATTAAATCACTGAGAATTCTAGGAATCGATGAAATATGGCGACATTTTCATTCGAAAGTTTTTGAGCGCCAATTTCGTACAGCTTCATTCGATAGTTTTATCGGATAATATCGAGCAATAATAATCAACTTCACTTATTTCATTAGCGCTCTTTTTTTGGGAGGGAGGTGAAATTATCGAGAAAAAAAAATCCAGCTGATATCATTGAAAAAAACTTTGAAACTTTGAAATTAATTTTTTGAAGCAATTTTTTTTCAAAAGTGAGAAAAAAAATCAATCAAGCAATAATTAAAATGAATTCTATATCTCGTTTTCATATTCTACAAAAGTAAGAAAAAAAAAACAGACGAAAAACAAAAAGAGGAAAGCTAATCATTGGAGAAGAAATTGAATCGAAATCCTAGAACTTGGTACAAACAAATTCAAAGTGAAAAAGAATAATAATAATAATAATAATAATAGCATAAATATCTTTACCCAATCTCTCTATTTTTTTTTCTTCTTCTTCTTTTGGTACAGTTTGGTTCGTTTCGTTCGTTTGTATGAATCTTTTCGTAGCGATGAAACCAAATGAAAAGTTTGTAATCAATTTTGGGATAGCCGAAACAACATATTAGCAGTCATTGTATAGTGTGAATGAATTGAAAATTAATATCTAAACTCTAGAAGATTTTTGGTAACAAAAAAAAAGGGACAGAGAGAAAGAGAGAGAGAGACTGAGAGAGAGAGAATTTACACAAGGTGTTTGCTATCAAAATGATTCCATAGTTCCATCTGATTGGTTAATTAAATTCTCTCTCTCTCTCTTTCTCTCTCTATGGAAACTTGATAGTTGAGAGAGATGGACAACTTATGAAGATATTAGAAAACTGACCATTGAGAGTGGATTTTGATTGAGAAAATTGCTTTGATACATAGTCCTATAGAATTTAGTTTATTTAGTTTTCAAAATCATAAATTTTTTGATTAAATCGATGAGAAAATTTTTCTCCAAAATCGAACAAGAAATTTTTCTGGTACAACACTGACCATAAAGAATGGAAACAAACTCGTTCAGTTTGAAATTTTTCTCGTTGATTATGAATGAATTTTTTTTTTTGCTCTAGATTTCTTTCAACACCTAGGTTGCGAAATTAATTTCGTTCAATCTAGAATGACTTGATTGAACTAGAGTTAGAATTTGGAATTCTGTAGAATTTCCATATCTACCAGAATTTAGTTCAGTGAAAAAAGTAGAACTTTTTTTTTTCTAGGTCCAATTCACAGTCTCAACCGCGAACCAAATAGAACAAGAACAAATTTCTCTCTCTCTCTCTCTCTCTCTCTCTCTCTCTCTCTCTCTAATTCCAACAAATGAGTTTGGGAGTTTTCAGAGTTCCATCGTGTTTCCAAACCGATTTCAAAGTTCAATTATTTTGAAATGAGGCAGTTATTTTTTTTTTTTTTTTTTTTTGCTTTTCTTTCGGTTTGTTTCAGAATTGTTTCAGAAAATCTCAAAGATGAAAGAAAGAAAAAAAAAATAATATTAAATTTAGAAATTCATAAGAAAGAATGAGAAAAAAAACCTCCATCGAACTGTATCTAACCTAAACGAAACCAAAAAAAGAAATCATTTCGAACAAATCGAATGTGCACTGTGAATGCAATCTAGGTCCTTATTTTAGGCTTGATTGTGTTGAGGCGGGGAAGGGGAAATCCTCAAATCTTATTTCGATGTTTTCAAAAATAAGAAAAAACTATTGTTTCTTTTTTTTAATGCTATTCAGAGAATAAGAAAAAAAAATCTTTTTTTTTTGCCCCGATGATTATGATTATTATTTTTGCGCTTCACCATCACCTCATCTACTCATAGCTGATGAAAAGATGGCGAGTTCAGAACAAGAGGAAGAGGAGGAGGAGAAGGAGGAGAGATGAAGAAAATCACTAAAACTAGAATCATAATTTTTTGTCATAAAATTTTTATTCTTTTTTTTTTTTTAGATTTCTCTATTTTGAATAGAGAGCAAAAAAAAAAAAAAAAGAAAGAAACTACAAACCTAGTGTTTGGGTATACAAATGACGAGAGAATATTTCGTTCCATTAATTTTAATGTTTTATTATGGCCCTCTTTTGTTCGTCAATGTGTAGCAAGGCGAATTGATTTTTATCGGATTAAAAAAAAATTTTTTTGTCGAGCATTTTTGATCGAACGCTAGAGAGAGAGAGAGAGAGAGAGAGAGAGAGAGAGAGAGAGAGAGAGAGTTTTAGTGCTTCTTCAGCATTCTGGTCCCCTCAAATCTCTTAAGATGGCTTTGTCTTTGATTTCGTTCATCAAACAAACAAACAGCTATCGAAGCTAAATTCGAGCAGAAAAAGAGAATAGAATTTCATTCGAAAAAGTCATCAAAACAGAAAAGAATTGCTGTTTTTGTGGCTGAAGAGAGAGAGAGAGAGAGAGAGAGAGAGAGAGAGAGAGAGAGAGAGAGAGAGAGAGAGAGAGAGAGAGGTGGATGTATCAGATTTAATCAAAAAAAAAAAAAAATCTAAATCTCTTCAAATGACCAGATTAATTTTTCTTTAAACTTTAAAGCTTAAAAATAGCACAAAAGAGGTAACAAATATTTTTCTATTTTTTTATTTATTCATTTTTTTTCTGTTTCATTATTTCTCGTTGTCAATCTCTTCGGAAAAATCATCATCATCATCATTATCAAATTGTGTGTATCAAATTGTTTTAATGTTTCAAAATGAATCAATATGCTCACAATTTGGTAGCGATTCTAACGAAAGCAATAGAGAGAGCAATAGAGAGAGAGAGAGAGAGAGAGAGAGAGAGAGAGAGAGAGAGTGAAATCTATCAGATCTAGAAAAAAAAGCTGTCAAAATTTTATCTGAAGGAGATGGAGATATTTTTGTTGAAATTTCAAAAAAAAGAAGAAAAAAACTAACAAATTAATCAAAAAAAAAAAAATTCCGATCCCATCAAATATTCTCTTCAAAAAAAAAACTCTTAGATATTTTAATTCAACATAGCTCTATCTCTGATAGCTTGGATGATTTTTTTACACCAAACAGCTCAATGATTGCAATGGATTAATTTTATAGACAGACAGACAGACGTTGTTATGTTTCAAAGGGGTGGAGGTTAGAAGCTCACCATTCGGTACCGAAACAATCCGTATAAGTTTCGAGTGAAAAAGAGAGCAGAGAGAAGAAAGGATTACAAAAGGATTAGAAAAGAATTCGAGGATTTTTTTTTTCTTCTTCTTAAAAATTTAAAATTCTTAGAATTTTTTTTTCTTTTCCATTCATTTTTGAATTTTAAATCTTATTATGTTGCATCGGTTTTAGGCCATAGAATCAGGCTCTCTCTCTCTCAAGCATCAGCAAGTCTTGATTGTATTCTCTTTTGATTTTGATTCAAGATTTAAGTAGGAAAAGTAAAACAGCAATAACGAAACTCGATCTAGGATCGAGTTTTTTTTTTCTTCAAACCAGACCTAAGATTCTAATCTCTATCTAAAGTTAGAAATTTGATTTCGTTTGAAGAATTTTAAAAATTTATTGATTGGATATTTGATTCTTGCTCACTCATCCATATGGTGTGAATTGTTTGCTTTGAAAAATCTGAAGCTGAAAAGAAGAAGAGTTTGAATTCTACTAACAGTTTCGATTGAATTGTGTTCATAGAATGAGATGTTCTAAAATCAACGGTAAGATTTGTTACGAGAAATTGGTTTTGACCAATTTAGTAGTCGTTTTTGTAGTTCGATAAAACTAAACTTTGATTAACGCGAAAGCTCGATCCATAGCCCCGCGGTTCGTATGAGAGACATAAAGTTTTCCCTTGAAACAAATCAATAAACCAAATTAATTTGAAACTCTTTTCAATCGATATCTGTTTGTCAGTTGCGATTGGATTTTGGAGAGGGGGGAAAAAATTCCTTCAGAAACTTCACTGCATTTGTGGATGAAAGAATAACTGTTTGTTTGTGTGACATCACAGAATGAAACTTTTTTGATCCAAAAATAAAGAGCAAACAAAATGAATGAATCAAGCGAATATCCTTCTCGAAGAAGAAAAACAAGAACAATGAGATAAAGAGAAAAATCGAATTTTTTTTTCTCCTCTTCAAACAAAAGTTATTTAATTTGAACAGTGAAGTTAACATTGATTGCGAAATATCAGCGTCTATGGAACAAGGAGAGCGAGATCGAGGAGTGAAGAAAAAAAAAATCTATTTACCCATCACCCATCATCGTCATCATCATCTTCATTCTAGTATCCGAGTATAGTGTGGAATAGAAAGGGGTGTTTCCAGAATCGATGATGACGATGATGTTCTCGAAGGCACAAACAATTTCCCTCACACACCCACACATATAGAAACTAAAGATGGACTAGTGTGTTTGTGAGGGGTGGGAAGGAAATTGTTTGTAAAGTTTTTTTTGGTAAGAAATTTTGTTTCAAAAGAAAAAAAAAATTCAGTTTAACATTTTTAAGATTCTAAAATTTTGTCTGAAAGTTTTTTGTTTTTTTTTTATTTTTTTCCTCCCATCGAATCTTTAATAGAATTATGAAACCAAAACACGCAAATTTACTTTCGCTCAAATTTCTTCTTTTTTTTCACCATCATTACATTTTGAAGTTTGATTTTTTTTTTACTTCTTTTTTTCTCTGTTTGAAAAATTTCTAAGATTACTATTCCAATATGATTGTTGGTATTGTGGCTGTGAATAAAATTATGTTCCGTTTGATTGAAGAACGCTCGATTCGTGTGCGTTTGGTGTGTGTTGATGTTTCTGGATCGGTGCGGATTCCGTTTCTCCTCTCTCTCTCTCTCTCTCTCTCTCTCATCAGGATTTACTTGAATTTGAAATTTTTTTTTTCTCTGAATTGTTCAAACTCTTAGAATGAAATGTTTGAAATTAGATTGAAATGTTTGCTTCGAAGAAAAATATTCATAGCGAAGAGAAAATAAAAAGACTGAGAAAGAGAGAGAGAGAGAGAGAGAGAGACAAATAGCTAGGAGTTTGAAGATACAAGTTTGAATTTTTTTGGATTCGATTCGGAACCAAACCGGAAATTCCTCTCAAGAAGAAGAGGGAGAGGGGAAATAAAGAGAGAGAGAGAGATTGAATTCTCGAACAACAAATTTTGAATCGAAAAACTATCTCTTCTCTATGGGCTAGATTTTGATCCTATTTTTTCTAGCGGTTTAAAATTCAAATAAATTCGATCACTACTACTAGCATCACTGCTTTCCCCTATCGTTTGGATTGCATTCTGAATGGCAAGAATTACCAAGCACGTGTATTGTTGAGCTAAGCCAACTGATGATTTTAATCTTTTTCGTTTTATTCGTTCACAATTATCTCTCTCGTTTCCCATTCAAACTTGAGAGACTTTAGTCTTCAAATCTTTTTTGACAAACCAAAAAATAATAAAAATTCTTTTGAATCCTAATAACAAAGACCTAGTTGAAGAGCCAATGATCATAATCAATCATAGAATTAAAGTAAAATCAAAAGAAAAAAAAACTTCATCCGATTAAAGAATACAAACTATCTACCATCTTCATCATCGAGAAACGATGAACTGTTCAATTGGTTTCAAGCAAAAATTAAATCATTGAATCTAAATGCTAATCAAAAAAAAAAAAAACTAGATTCGAACGAATCCTTGCTCTCTCTCTCACTCTTGTTGGGGTCCAGATTAGACAGAGATCTTGATTCGATGGGAGTCCAAAATCATCAATCATCTCTGGTTCGAAATGATTCGTCTTCATCTCTTTCTCTCTCTCTCTCTCGCGATTCAAAACTTGCGAAAACAGAAAAAAAAATGAGAAAATTTTCTCTCCTCCATCACTCTTGTTTTGATCAATCATCTCAAATAGAGAGAGAGAGAGAGAGAGAGAAAATCTAATCAATTTTGATTGGAATAGGAAGAAAAAAAAATACTCCAACTAAAATCCTAGCGATGATAATAATAATAATAATAATAATAACGAAATAAATTAGATTCAATGATTTGAGGCGGAAAAAAAATTGATCGAATCCTAGTTTACCTGGTCTCTCCTTTCACTCTCTCTCTCTCTCTCTCCGAAAATGATTATAATTTCAAGTTAAGCTGAGCTAAGCTTAGAGTTAGAGTTTCTTTTTTTTACCTCAACGAGGTGTGCAATTTGATAGAATCAAGAGAAAGAAAGAGAGAGAGAGAAAAAAAATGTATCACCATTGAATCGTTTCGATCTAATTCTGGATCGATTTGTGGTTCCAAAAATGCAAAACCATTGAATCGAGATGATTTTGGTATTGGAATCAAATCATCAACTCAATTCCCTAAATTAACCAGATCCTAGTGATTAGTTCACTAGGATTGGAACTTGTTCATCTCATTCTCTCAAATTCGGGATGAATAGAAAAGATTTTGAATTATTACCAAATTTACCCTCCCCTTCCCATAAAATCAGAAATCAGACAAAGTAGAGAGAATTTGAATGCATCGATAATTTCCGCTAATAAATTAATAAATTTGAAAACAAAAAAAAAATTTTGATCCAACCTCGATCTCTCTTCTCAATTTAGTTAGAATTGCGAACAAAAAGGAAACAAAAGAAGAAGGAAGAAAAAGAAGCTAGAGGTCGATTGAAACCAAAAAAAAAAAAAAAAGAAAAAAATGTTCGAGAATAGCATAGAATTTTGTTTCTAGAAAACCAGAAAAGAGAGAATCAAAAGAACAAGGTCCGCTCTCTCTCTCTCTCTCTCTCTCTCTCTCTCTCTCTCTCTTCCGCTCTCTCTCTTCTTTTCGAAACGAAAACAAAGCTAGCTAGCTATCTATATAAAAAACAGAAACTATTTGTTATTATCCAATATATAGAATCATTGAATGATTCTACCATAGAATCATTCAATGAATGGAGAGAGAGAGAGAGAGAGAGAGAGAGAGAGAGAGAGAAAAAAAAAAGAAGCGAAAAAAAACTCTCCTCGAAGAATTTTGAAATGTTTGAAATGTCTCTTCTCAGTTGTGTTTTTGGCACAACTGCCAAACCAGACCAATTTGAAAATTTAAATTCGTTGAAATTTTGGAAATTTTTTTTTGTGCTCCATGAAAAAAATCGAAGAAGAAGAAGAAAAAATTAATTACAAAACAATACCAGAAGCTGATGATTTTCTTTTCTTCTCTTCTCTTTTTTTTTGAAAATTTCCAAAACCCAAAAAAAACCGACCGAACCAAAAAGAAGAGCCGCTTGTGTTCTGGATGAATTCAACGCATCGCTTTGCTGAATTCGATTGAATTCAGTGAAAAAAAAAACTTTTTTTTTCGATAATTTTTAATGATCTTAATCGTATCATCGGATGGTTTGAATTTTGGGTGAGAGAGAGAGAAAAAAAATAATGATAGAAAAAAATTTTTTTTTTTCTCAACCAGATTCTGTTTTTAATTGTTTGAGATTTTGGTTTTCCATTCTCTTCGTTCGAAAACAACAATATCATCGATGCTGATTATTGCTAATAGTGATGATTGTGATGAAATGTGATCTTCGATGTGAAAATAATTCAAAACTAAGCAAAAAAAAAGAAGAAAAAAAAAAGCTTTCAAATACCATTCCCCGATTGAAATCAATCCTATCATTTCGATTCTATTTGGCGTTTGAGAATTCGAGATTCGAGATTTTGAAACGAGAAAAACACCACCACCCCCTCAAAACATAATTTTAAGCTACAAACACTCCCATTACCATCGCCATTACCACCATCATCATCATCAGCGAAGGATCTTGTCGGCAAAAAAAAAAAAGAAAAAACATCATTTTTTTTCCCATCATCACTTGATTGATCATCGTTCGATTTTTTTTTTTTTTTGGCCACGATCATTCTCGATCGTTATGACATATGAAAATCGAATCGAATCGAATCAAGAGAGAGAGAGACACAGAGAGAGAGAGAAAGAGAGAAATCATCATCAATCAATCATCAATCGTTAAAATTTATTGTGAATACAAAGAAGAAAAGAAAAAATTGAGAACTAAAATGAACAAGAGATGTGAAATAAAAAATTGAACCAATTTTTATCTCTTCGATTCTCGTTTCGATTTTCGTTCAAAATATTTCCATTCATTTTTAATGATCCTTTCTCTCTCTCTCTCATCTCTCTCATCTCTCTCGGTTTATATCTTCTTGCAGATCATTATTACATTAGTTCGATGTCGATAATGATGGCAAAGATGAGGCTGATATATTCTTGAAAAATTGAATTCTCTCTCTCTTTCACTCGATCGAGTGTTGATTGATTCGGTAATGTTAATTTTGCAATTTTTGCAATCGTCAAATATTTTTATCGGAAAAAAATGTTTGTGGTCTCTCTCTCTCTCTCTCTCTCTCTCTCTATCTCACTCATTCGATATGAAAATTGATGATCTAATTGAATCTATTCATCGAAAGTTATGTGATCCATCTCTTTACTTTGATCTGATCCATCACTTGTTTTTGGATTCGAATTAGAATTTTTTTTTTTTAGTTTCTCACCTCATCTTTTGGATCTGTTTTGATATGATATTGTGATGTGTTCGAAAGTTTTTGTGTTTTGATCATCTTTGATTCGACGAGAAAAAAAAGTGATTCGAATCAAATATATTGTCGATAAGTGTTTGTGGTGTTTTATCGGATTCAATCGGCAAGTTTTGTTGTGCCAAAAAATTAAGATAATTCTTCAACATCATATCATATCATTTGATTATTGTCAATCATTTTCAATACGTTTCGATTTTGGATCGATTTGGATCGATTCAAGAGAAAAGTTTTATTCTCTTTGTTCGATCTCGGTGTGTGCGTGTGTGTATGTGTGCGGGTTTGTTTAGTTTGTGGTTATAGAAGTGTTCAAATCGAATGCTTCCGATGTGATTCTTATTCGGTTGGTGTTTTGGACTTTATCCTCTAATCATATCGGAGTAGCTTTGTGAGGTGAAAAGTGTTGGCAAATAAGCCAGAATTGTTCACCATTCGTTACATCGACAAATAACGCCATAATCGAATCTCGAACAATCTCGACATCCACATCTACTCTTGCCTCCATCATCACCATCAATGAATCACTTTGCGAGTGTTAATTTTCAAACCAATTCAATCTGAACAAACGAAAAAAAAAAACTTGATACTTTTGAGAAAGCAAAATTATTTGGGGGAAAAATCGAGATAAGATTCAGGTGAGTGGTTTAGATGTTCAGCTTAGCATCGAGAATCTAATCAATTTTCAATTTGTTAGACAAACATTGAATGATTGTCTGATGTTATGATCTCAAAGAGATCGTAGCGAATATAAATCGAATGAGATATGATATTTCGATATACTTAGAAATCACCACTTCACTCGATTAAAATCTATTGAATTGGGCGTTGAGATTAAATCAGAGTTTCTGATTTGTTAATCAAAAAAGATTGTTGTTGATGTTCTCACTAGTCTCATTAGTCTAGTTATCTATAGCTAATTCTATAGCTAATTGTCAATCTAGATTTGATCTATATTTGATAAATTAATATCTCAACAATTACTTCATTTGTAACGGTTTCCGTTTGATCGATAGATCTGATCCGCAATCGTAAGCTTTTATAAAACCCTAAAATAATGTTTTGACCGATAGATGAAAATTTCGAGAATTTTGTTTTCCTCGTTTATTTATTTTTTTGTTATAATTAAATAATTTGGTTAAAAATGGAATTATTATCAACAATTTTCTGTTTCAAGCCAAAAGATTTACATTTAAGTGGAAGTCGAATCTCATTTCCTCCCCCCACCCCGATTTTGTATCCATTCAATTGAAGCATATTCGAAACGATTTTGTACAGATTTCATTCCAAACAGATTCGATGATAGTTTGGAAGATGAGAGTAGAGATATTTTAATAAATAAATAAATTTTAAAATTTACAGCCGTAATTTTTTTTTTGAAGGAGAGGGAGGGGGGAGTCTAACACCACCAATAATGATGATGAGATTATAAGTTTGAATTTGTTTCGATTCAGAAACCGAAAGAAGAAAAAAAAAATTCAAATAAAATCAGACATTTCAATTTTAATAGACACAAAAATATTGTCGTTTTTTTTTTGCTTTTTTCAATCAAAAAAAAAAAAAACGGTTTTTTTCTCTCTCTCTCTCTCCTAGGTCTTGGTAAGGAAACTCATCAATCATTTGAATAAAATTGCGGAGAGAAAAGAAGGGAAAGGAGAATCGATTCGGGAAAACGATCGTTTCGCTATCAAATCAAACAATATAAAATGACCGATTGAGAAAAAGTAAAAAAAAAATCATAAAAAAAAATAAAATTTAATTCGAAATTTTCTTCGCTCGAAGAATTCGATTCGATTTCGAGAGAGGAAATGAGAGGAGATTGGAGATGAGAAAAAAAATCAATTCACTAAAAATCATAAAACCGATTCTCGAATGTATCAATAATACTGGTTATAATAATAATAATAATAATAATAATAATAATGACAAACAACAACATCGACATCAACAATCTATGGCCTTTGGCCAGCAATTAGTTTTAGTCAAACAGTCATTAGAACAGCCGTTTTTTTTTTTTGACATCGACAATTTTCGTTCTATTTTTTTCGAGTTTTTTTTTCTCTCTCTCTCTCTCTCTCTCTCTCTCTCTCTCTCTCTCTCTCTCTCTCTCTCTCTCTCTCTCTCTCTCTTTTGATTCTATATCCGTGTTAGGATATTGATTCTCAAAGATCGAAGTGTGTAAGAGAGAGAGAGAGAGAGAGAGAGAGAGAGAGAGAGAAGGATAATGGAGAAAAAAAAAAAAAAGATCATCGAACGCCATCACCTAAACGAGCAATGATCAATTCTATGATGGCTTCTTTTCGCTCTCTTTTTTTTTGGGCGTTTTAGATCTCGAAGCAAAAGAATCGATGAAGATATACGATCAAAATTGAATAGAGAGAGAGAGAGCGGAGAAAAAAAAAAACAAATAAAAAAGCAATCAATGAAAAGTTCGAATTGATCGAAAGCAGTGAAATGAAATAAATTAGAAGAATACCTCGTAGGAGAAATAGGAGAAGAACAAAAATAAAAACTGCAGATGCAGAGAGAGAGAGAGAGAGAGAGAGAACGCCTATGCACTCAATCGAACACGCCTATATCGTTTGTTTTTTTTTTTTTTTGCAAAATCAAATCTAGCCTTAGATAGAAACTTGAAGAGCTTTATTTTTTTTTTTCGTTTTTTTTTTTTGAAGAGGATTTTCTCTCCTCTCCATCCAGAAAGTATCAAAGTGTTTCTTGATTGGATTCGTTTAAGTTTCATTAACACCATCACTGCAATTGATGATTACCTGGACCGTTTTTTTTTTTTTTTTTTTTTTTTTGATCAAAAGTATCATTCGTTCCATTTTGTTATGTTTTGATATTTTTCAAAAAAAAAAAAAATAATAATAATAATAATTGTTCAGCTGCTCAATCTCGGTGATGATGAGATTTCTACGCGAATCAATTCGAAAATTTTCAAGAGTTTAAACATCGAGAAAAATTTCGAGAAAAAAAAATCCAAAACAAAACGTAACGATAACGTAGAATGTCTTCTTTAAATGTGAAAATGTTTCCAAATAATTTGCTAAGTTTTCGTTATTTTTTTTTTTTTGTCTATCTGTCTCTCTCTCTCTCTCTCTCTTTTTATGTCTGGTTGTTTCCGTTTCAAGAATCGAAATATACTTCGAAACCTAACTCTTTACATTTTCTTTAAGCTCTTTTTTTTCATCAAGAGCATCATCACCATCACCATCATCATCAAAAATTAAATGAACTGAGAGAATGAGAAAGAGAGAGAGAGAGAGAGAGAGAGAGAGAGAGAGAGAGAGAGAGAGAGAGAGAGAGAGAGAGAGAGAGAGAGAGAGAGAGAGTAAACAAATCAAATCAAATTAATCGAAAAGAAAAAGTGGAAAAGTTGTTCTCTCGTTCTCCATCGCCTTAAACTTTGAAGAACTTTGAATTTCTTAGTCTTCACAAAAAAAAAAATAAAATAGCAAAAAAAATTTTTTCATTGCATTTGGAATCGAAAGCCGAGAGAGAGAGAGAGAGAGAGAGAACGAAAAACCTCGAAACAGTGAAAATTTTTCGTTTCGTTTCTCGTTTTTTTTTCATTTTGACAAAGAAATTACTTTGATTCAAGATTCACTTCAGATTGAAGTTTAGCATCAAAATTGAAGTAACGAAAAAAAAAAAAAATAGAAGAATAAATCATTAAACGATCATTTTAGAATCTCGTTTCGTTTCGCTTCTCTTTCGATCATCTCTTCACTAGTTTCAATCATTCAATGGTGGGGTGTGTTTGAATGTTTGGAAATTTTTTTTTCCCAGAATCAAACTTGAACGAAAAAAAAAAAACACAAACACACACACCAAAACACAGAAAGAGAGAGAGAGAGAGAGTTCTAAGACTATTTCGGAAGAAAAGAATTGATGAATTCGACGAGAGGGAGAGGGAGAGAGAGAGAGAGAGAGAGAGAGAGAGAGAGAGAGAGAGAGAGAGAGAAACAAATTGATACCGCTCGTTGAAGATAATGGTCTTGGGCCAAGATTCTTTGCTGAAGAAGACGATGATGATGATGATGATGATGATGATGATGGTATTAATGTTTTTTTTTATATATTTCTTCATCGTTAATTTTGAGCTTCGTCTCGTCTCGTTTCTCTCTCTCTCTCTCTTTTGGTCTGTTTTGCTTCATCACACCATCGCGAATACAATACGCGAGGAGGAGAGAATTTCCTTTGGAAATTCGAAAATGTTCATATCCGTTCCTCGTGAAAGAATCAATCAAAGTTGGTGCTAAACAGATTAGAAGGAACCAAAAAAACAAAAGCAAAGAATCTCTATATTACATTGTGTATATTCAGTCTCTCTCTCTCTCTCTCTCTGTCTCTCTCTCTCTCTCTCTCTCTCTCTCTCTCTCTCTCTCTCTCTCTCTCTCTCTCTCTGTCTCTGTCTCTCGAAGTGT
The DNA here is from genome assembly GCA_020844145.1 of Sarcoptes scabiei. Classification (NCBI taxonomy): domain Eukaryota; kingdom Metazoa; phylum Arthropoda; class Arachnida; order Sarcoptiformes; family Sarcoptidae; genus Sarcoptes; species Sarcoptes scabiei. Next base: position 748,714 of record CP080488.1, read on the forward strand.
ATTGTTTTGGATTGGTGTTCTGGTACCCAAGAATCGAACTCATCGAACGTGATCGAAATGGAATCATTCGATAATTATTATTCCTCTATTCACTATTGTTTCTCTTTCTCTCTCTCTCTCTCTCTCTCTCTCTCTCTCTCTCTCTCTCTCTCTCTTTGTGACTTTTTGTCTCATTTTTGAAGATGAACAAAGAGCGGATGAATGGAAATAATGAATGAATGAATGAATGAATGTGAAAAAAAAACAAAGAATTTGTTTTTGTTTCTTACCCGTCTCATTTGTAACAATTTTGGCCTATTCTATCAGATCAGAAAGAGAGAGCGCAAGATGGAATGCAAATTACAAAAAAGTGATTCATTGCAATTTTGATTGATTTTTACCCCTCGAAAAAAATTCTCTCCCCACTTTCTTAAACGATACAATGAAGTATGAATAGTTTTTTTTTTACAAAAAAAAAAAAAAAAATAAAATTTAAAAAATTTCATCCCACAATTGAATGAAATCTTATTTAATCAATTCGGAAACGCCCACCTAGACCTCTTATCATAATTGTCCGCGTGTGAAAAATGAGAGAGAAAAAAAATTAAAAAAAAAATTTTGTTCGAATTTTTTTTTCCTCAACCGAAGTATTCTTTAAGTTTGAGCTTCACTCATAATTCGATGTGTTCTCTCTCTCTCATTCGAAAGATTTTCGGTAAGAGAAAAGTAAATTGTACAAATCGAAACAACAACAACAACAACAACAATAACAATGCAAATAATAATAATAATAATAATAATGGCGATATTGACGAGAATAACATCAACGACAAAAGAACATAACAATTCCGGGAGAGAGAGAGAGAGAGAGAGAGAGAAAGAAAGATGGGATTCCAATGTTTTTCTCCTTCAACTCTCTCTCTCTCTCTCTCTTCTGAAATGTTACATCCAAAGAATTTTGATTCATCAAAGAAGGAAAAGAGAGAGAGAGAGAGAGAGAGAAAAAATGATAGAATAGAATAAAAAGAATCGAAGAAAATATAAATAGCATTCTGATTCTTTAACTGGTGGAGCGAGAAATAAATAACAAAAAAAAAAACAACCAACGGAACCCAATGGACAACCAAACCAACAACGAAACAGAAAGAGAGAGAAAGTAAAAAAAAAAAAAAAAAGCTCGAAGCTACTAGGCCTAGGAAGAAAAATAAAAACATGACGTTTTCAATTCAAACCAACTAACTCGAACCATTGTCGTGTCGGTGCCCGGTATTTGTCCAGGGTACAGAGAGAGAGAGAGAAACTAGGTCCTCAAACAAGTCTCAAGTAACCAAGAAAGAAAGAAAAAAAAAAAAGAAAAGAAAAAATAAACTCCAATCCAAAAAGCTAACCAAAATCAAAATGGTTCGATTTTGTTGTTTGATTTTTTTTTTCTTTCGTTTCCTCCCTGCCCCTCTCTCTCTCTCTTTTTGTGGCGTGTCGGAAACGATCTTTTTTTTTTCTCTTTAAAAGTTCTTAGAACTTTCTTTCAACCAAGAATAATAAATAACACCATCTTCTTCATCTTCGATTTTTTTTCCACGTAACTTTAGGATACAAATCGAAACATAAATGATTGCGATTGAATTGGTTTTTTGTTTTGGTTGAAACGATCTAACCGATTCCGATTGGAATAATTTAAGATTATCGCTCTTTTTTCTTTTGATTCATCAAGCCATTGGTTTGAGATCTATTGATTTGACAAGTTTCAAGATGACAATCAAATTGTTAAACCTTTTTTCGCAATCGTAACGTTGATACAATAACGGATTTCTAATCAAATCAAATCGAACTGTTTTTGGTGTGGACAAAATTTTTTTTGTTTTTTTTTTCTTTTTCTTTTTTGGTTCATAATAAGAAAGAGAGAAGAAGGAGGAGAAAGAGGGAGGGGAAGAAAAACGTTTAATTATTTCAATCAATCACAAGGAGGTTCTAGAATAGGTAAATAGATCTCAATTTAGATCGATCGATTTGACATAGGCCATTCGGCGATTCAAAAAAAAAATTTAGATCAACTATCAAATTGGATCAAAACACCTCATTTTGGGCAAAACAATCAGCTAAAATATTTTTTTTTCTCTGTCAATCAATGAGATATTGATTGTAGAAATTAAGATATCTAGCTATCTGTAATTTGCCAATCAAATCGAATCTAAGGAGCAAAATTTTGATCTATAGTCTCACCTAAAGCATCTCGAATCCAAAGCAAATGAGCTATAATCGATTGACCTTAAATTGTCAAAATAGTTTTGGTCCTACTCCTCACCCCCCCCCCGAAAAAATTATGTAATTATTGTGAACCAAAAATAATAATATAATTTTGATAATGATATCAAGTCAAGTGTCAAGAAGCAAAAATGATTTATTTGATGCATCTATTTTTTGTTAACTCTAATCGATGATATCAATAGAAAATATCCTTAAGGCTTGAGTCTATATGATACCGTCTATCTATATTATATAGACTCTTTGAAAAGAAACTGTCTGAAATTCAATCGCGATAGCTTCAAGTTATAGTTAGCTGTCAATTTTTTTTTTTTCTTTGTTTGCTCTTTTTTTTTCTAATTGCTCAATATCTATTCCTTTGAAACTTTGCTTCAATCGATGTCGAGTCGAGTATTGTGGTTGAGCTTAGCAAACTATTGCTTCGATATCGAATTGATTTCGAGTTTGAAGCGAATCATTTTTTTTTTTTTTTTTTTTGAATATTATTGATGTGAGCTAAGATTCTTATCGAAAGATACGTTCTATCGGTGTTCGTTATAGAACAACAATGTCCAAAAAAGAAAAAAAAATAGAATGAAGATCATTTCAAGCAGAATGGTCTTTTTTCGACGTCTTCTGGTTTTGTTTTCGGACACCCGATGAAATTGTTTCTGGTATCGAAATAAATTTTAAGAATTTTTTTTCTCTCCAACCGCATCTCTTTGTTATCATCTCTAGGTTTTGAAGAATCGAAAATCAAACGATTCTTTGCCGCTCTTTTTTTTTTGGTTTTTCTTTCGGCAAGCTTTCTTGGTTTGTGACTCATTAGTTGGAAGCAATAGAAAATAAGCACGGAAGAGAGAGAGAGAGAGATGAAGGCCTAGAAAAAAAAGAGGTTCCAAATCAATCGCTTGATTCCGGATAGATATTCCGGATCTCTCTCTCTCTCTCTCTCTCTCTCTCTCTCTCTCTCTCATCAATGAAGATGTTACTCTTTGTGGTTTGAAATCAAGATCTTAATTAAGAAGTGAAAATAATTTGTATCGATTGTATTAACGAAGCTAATGAAATGAAATCGATGAAATTAAGGGCCATTAATCGAAAAATTTTTGTAAGAAAAAACCGCGCAAAGAATCGAACATCGCTTCCATCTTTTTTTCTAATTTCTGCAGTGAAGTTTCCAGATAAACTTTAAAAAAATTATTATGAAATTTTTTCAATTTTTTTTTCTCTCTCTCTCTCTCTCTCTCTCTCTCTTTCTCTCTTCTATGTCTCTTCTCCTAGGTCTCTTTTTGTTAGAAATTTTAGTTATTCGTTTAACTTTTTCAAAAAAAAAAAAAAAAACGAACTCCTTTCTAGTTTATCTGGTTTGTTTATTTGTCTTTTTCACTCACTCACTCTCTCTCTCTCTCTCCCTCTTCCCCTTTTTGTTTGTATCCTTTTTGGGCCCAATATTTGAATTTCGATTGTGTAAACAATGTGGAAACAAGAATAAATGACGAGATGAAAAAGGCAAAAAAAAAAGATTCAAGAAAGAAAGAGACAAAGATAGAGAGAGAGAGGGAGAGGGAAAAGTTTCCAAGAATAAGTTCGAATCGATCAAGCTAGATGAGCCATAAAATGATGGATGGCAATAATAAAGTGTACCAAGTGGTTAGAATCCAAAAGAGAGAGAGAGAGAGAGAGAGAGAGAGAGAGAGAGAGAGAGAGAGAGAGAGAGATGTAAAACATAACTAGCAAAAAGAGAAATTAGAGCAGAGAGAGAGAGAGAGAGAGAGAGAGAGAGAGAGAGAAAAAAAAATGAAAATAAAAGAAAAAATAAGAGAACGAAGAAATGGAATAAATTTTCTTCGTTAACTGTTCCTGAAACTACATCGAAACAAGAAGAGGGGGGTAAGGAAAAGAATTTCGATTGATTTGATTATTGAAAAGTTCCCAATAGAAATTGTGTGTTTGGGTTAGTTCGAGCAGAAAAACTCTTCAAAAATCGAAAGATTTTCTCTTTTGCGAAAAAAAAGAGTTTCCATTTTATTGAAGATGCTAATTATGAGAATTGAATTTTTTTTTTTTTTGCAAAAATTTGAATAAATTTCTCTCTTTGCCTCTTTTTTTCTCTCGGTCATCATCCAATATTATCAGTGCAGAGATTTTGGGTCAAAAATTCGAATTCTTAACTGCAGATGTTTCAGTCTCTTTTCTCTCTCTCTCTCTCTCTCTCTCTCTCTCTCTCTCGCTCTCTCTTGATAGTTGGTGCCTAGCTAAGAGACTAGATTGTTTGACTGAGACAAATACGCATACTTAATTTTCGCTTTGCTTACATAGACTAGCTATTCAATGCTCGCATTTATCAGAGAAAAGTTTTTTTTTGTGGTTTTTTTTGTGATGAGCTAAGCTTAAATTCACACACACACACACACACACACATAATTATTATGTAATAAGTCAAAATGTACTCCTCTCTCTCTCTCTCTCTCTCTCTCTCTCTCTCTCTATCTTTTGTATTGCTTACGGTAATAAACTCTTACAATGAGCATCACCATCATCATCATCATCATCATCATCATCATCATCACCATTATCATCATCATTGATGATTGAGATGATTTTGTGATAAGGCTTTGGATGAAAAAAAAAGACCTAGTAGGCAAGAAAGAGAGATAGATAGAGAGATGAATTTGTTAATTAGAATGAATCAAACGATTGAAAATCAAAAAAAAAAAAAAAAAAAAAAAAAGACTCGAGAACAAAATTTTAGTCCCAGAGAATCGAATCAAACGCAACGCAAGCAATCTGGATAGATTCGTAACCGAATCTGTCAACGGTTTAGGATGAGGTTTGATCTCGGATGAGATTAGAGTTTAGAGAGCAATCAAGAATAAAGAGAGAGAGAGAGAGAGAGAGAGAGAGAGAGAGAGAGCGAGAGAGGAAAATTTCATATCTCGATTCGCTTAGGGACCAAAGAGAATGGATGAATAAAAACAATAAAAGCTAGAAAGCAAACGTCAAAAAAAAGCAACGAACAAAATCGAACAAAAACGGAAACGGAACGGGCGATTGAATCCATCGAATCCATTCATGTGAAGCATTCGATTCGAATTTGTAGAGAAGCGACCGAAAAAAAAAATTCGATAACAATACTAGGGATGATGATGACGATAATAATAATAATAATAATCATAACATTGAATATAGCTCGAGGGTATTCGAATACTTCAGCAAGAAATTCCGATAGAATTAAACGAGAGGGGTGGGAAAAATAAACACAGATATTACATAGAAAATATTGAAGATATCTTTGGTATGTAAAATCATCATCTTTGGCCTTGGTGAGAAATCAATCGAGAAAAAAATTCTTCGATGTTCGATTCTAGAATGTTCCAAGCGGAAACAAGAAATTATTCACTTTGAAAAAAACGCAACAATTTTTTCGGAATTTCTTCAAAAATTTTACTCTGTTTTCTCTTTTTTTTTTTGTTTGATTTGTGTTTCGAACAGAATTTTTTTCTCAACTTACTTCTTTATTCTAAGTAATTTTTAATGCTATGATTAGCTTAAGAAGTGAATAATATCAATTAAAATTTTAGATTCTTTAAAAAAAACATTTTTTCTCTTTCTCCATTCTATTGAATTGGAATTTTTAAAGAATTTCTAACAAAAGAGAGGAATTTTTCTTCTTTGTCAAAGAAACTAACCTCACCTGCTCTAACCTCATCAAAATCAATCAATGAAATTTTCAATAATTTATACAGTGAAGTTAACATTCATTTTAGATTTCATTTATTATTATAGCAGAAAGTTTAAGTTTTTTTGTTTCTACACTGAATTTTTTTCCCCACAGAAATCTACATCAGTCTAGTGTAATTGAAGAAAAAATTCTTCTCATAATAGCAATTAAATCTCAAAATTCTTCTATCTAAATGTTTCAAAACTCTTGGAACAAACATTCCAATCGGTATTTGTTAATCATTCTTTAAAAAAAAGCTTAAAATTTGTTATCTAACCGATTTTAGAAATCATTCTCACTTTCAGTGTGGATGTTTTTTTTCGGCAAGCAATAACACCCATCTAGGATCTTTGCAGAGAGAGAGAGAGAGAGAGAGAGAGAGAGAGAGAAATTTTGAAAAAAAACTAATCTGATGTTTTTATTCACCAGCCAAAAAAAACATAAATTTAACCATCAAACTAACACCAACGACTAACAACTAACAACTGATACTAACAACAACTAACAACTAACAACAACAACAACAACAAAAATTATTTAGCAACAACTCTTTCATCTCTAATATCCATCATCTATGCTTTGAACCAGAAAATAGAAATGACAATCACAATGAAAAAGAAAACAACTAATCGTCTTAACAAAAGAATTCTCTCTAACACTATATCTCCTCTCTCTCTAGCCATATCTATCTCACTCTCATTTGTATTGTAAGAAGAATATCTAACACAAAGAAATAAGGCAGAAGAAAAGGAAAAAAAAAATCTTCATCCAATCTGAACGAAAAACGAATTCTCTGGCTTTCTTTTGATTCTTTCAGATCAGATTTGAAAACGAAAGAGAGAGAGAGAGAGAGAGAGAGAGAGAGAGAGAGAGAGAGAAATGCATTCTGCATTCAATGAAGAATCTAAAAAAAAGGGTCAGTTGAAGCGAAAAAGATAACCGATTGTCTGCGAACCAAAAATTGGTTCTGCTAACCAAACTGTCTAGAGAGAGAGAGAGACCGGGAACCAATCTTCTTCGAAAACGATAGTAGCTTAGTATTCTTTCTCGTTTCAAACATCCGAGAAAAAAAAACTAATTCTACATACAGAGAGAGAGAGAGAGAGAGAGAGAGAGAGAGAGAAAATATCTCATCTATAGATTTTGAAAATGAAATTTAAGAATACAAAAAAAATATATATATAGAAGATTGAATAGAGTTGATGAAAATGGAATGCAATGTGAATGAACGAGAATGAGATCTGACAATCTAGATGATCAATTTTTTCTTTTTTTTTTTTTTTTTGACAATGTGTAAGTGATGTGGAGAGAGAGAGAGAGAGAGAGAGAGAGAGAGAGAGATGATGTATAACTTAATACACAGGCTATTGGTTACATAACTTTTTTTTTTATTATTCTTTCCGATCTCGATGTTAGAGATCTTGAAAGGCAGAGAATCGAGATGAGAATCCATATTCTATGAGATATCAAGAGAGAGAGAGAGAGAGAGAGAGAGAGAGAGAGAGAGAGAGAGAGAGAGAGAGAGAGAGAGAGAGAGAGAGAGAGAGAGAGAGTGAAAAAAATTGAGATGTTAAAGTGAAGAGAGAAGAGATTTTTTTCTTCTTTTTTTTTCGCTAAAGGTATAATTAAACAACTAAGAGATGAAAGTTCTTGAAATATGATTGCTTTTGATAGGCGAGGAAAAAAAAAGATTCTCGAAAGATTAGCTCTCGATAGATAGATAGATAGATAGATAGAAGTTTGGAGAACGGATATGGAACAGGAAAAAAGAAGCTATTCTGAATTTGTATTTTTTTTTTTTTTTTTTTTTTTTGTATCCAAAATTTTATTTTTTTTTTTCTCCATTTCACACACACACACACACACACACAGAGAGAGAGAGAGAGAGAGAGAGAGAGAGAGAGAGAGAGAGAGAGAGAGAGAGAGAGAGAGAGAGAGAGAGAGAGATTAGATTCGAATAAAAAAATACGATGAAATGGAATGGAAATATAAGAATGTTTTGGAAACGAAAACCACAAAAAGAATCGGAATTTCAAATAGAAGTGATTGATTTGGAAATTCTAGAACTCTATTCGATTGAGACAATTTTTTTCTTCTCCTTCAAATCAAATTTTTGCAATGCGGAAAAAAAAACAATTTATTTTGAAACAAGACGGAAAGGATAGGGGTGAATTAGTAAGCGAAACAAAACAAAACAAAATTATCACAGTTCGATTACGATTGAAATAATTAAATGTTTTTGACATTTTATTGATATTACTATCATTTCGAATCGATTGATTGAATTGGAAATAATGATTTCCTCCTACTCCGTCTCTCTCTCCCTTTCTCTCTCCCTTGCTCTCTCTTTACCACAATCATTAAGGAGATTATATTTGTGAGATTCTAGTCTCTCTCTCTCTCTCTCTCTCTCTCTCTCTCTCTCTCTCTTTCTCTAATTTCAAGACCTAGAAATGATGATGCTTTTGATTTCGAACACTATCGACTATTATGGTAGCAGATGATGATTCTGATTAGGATAACTTTGATGATGATTGTTTATGTTTGCTTGGTTTATTCAATCGAAAGATTATTGATGACGACAACAAAGACGACAAATATCTATGATGATCACTACTTTCGAGAGTGAAACACTTGTGAAAAAATGTGCGATAGAGAATAAGAGAGAAAAAAAATGCAAGAGAAAAGATTCAATTGGTCGAGATCGTGATTCGATGAATGAATTGGAAATGGTTACGAAATGGAAATCAAAGAATTAATTTTCGTAGGAACAAAAAAAGAAAACTTCTAGAAAAAAGATTCCTATATTTATAAAACTATAGACATTATGCTATGTTTGATCTCTACTTCGTTCGATCCGTATGGATTGTTTGTGATAGATTTTGTTTGGTTTCCGATCAGCTTGAAGATAATTCAAAAAAAAGTGTCACAAAGAGAGAAAGAGAGAGAGAGAGAGAACGGGAGAATATGATAAAAAATGTTTGAAATAATATTAAGAAGAAGAGAGAGAAAAAAAATAAGCCTCAAACTATAGCAAGGATTCGATCGAGAATGAAAAGATCCATCACCATCACCACCGATCCAATATTCTCGATCGTATGGACATCGTAAATTTCGAACAGATAGAGAGCTCTCGTTCCATCATTTCCATTAATGTATGATGGGACGGGGATCCAGCAATGAGTCTACAAAAGCGATCGAGTGAGAGAGAGAGTGAGAGAGAGAAAAGAAACACAACCAAAACGAAAAAAAAAAAAAATAACAAAATGAAATTGATCCTCAAAGTGATTAATGACCATAGCTTAAAGTATTTTTTTTTTTTTTTGAAAGTTTTCTCCATTCTCTCTCTCTCACTCTCGACATTCTGTTTCGTTTTGCACCAAATTCTAGTCATTCGTTATTCGTTTGTCTCATCAATCGTTGTCGTTGTCTTTGGTCTCTCTCTCTCTCTCTCTCTCGTCTCATACTTATTTCGTTGATCATCTTGCATTGATCCTTCTTGTTTGGTTTCCACATCGACGAGAAAAAAAAAATTGAAAGAATAAAAATGAAAACAACAAACAAATAGACAAAAAAAAAAAAAAAGAGTGAGAGAGAAATAGAATCCACAAAATGTTTTAATTTCATTTTCGATTTCTTTCTTTCTCAATCAAACAAACTTATTGAATGAGGAGGAGGAGGAGGAGAGAAAAAAAAACAGACAAAATTTTTTTCTTAGCTATCTAAACTTCAAAGTAATCGAGTGATGAAGAAACAAAGAAAGAGAACGTTTTCTTCAATGAAGAACGATTTCTATTGAAGAATACGAATCGATTTGAAAATTTCCCATCAACGGAAGCTAATCTCAATGTTGATGATCATTATGATGATAATGATGATGATGATGTTCAAGAGAATTCGAGGAGAGCTTTTTTTCCAATCGAAGAAAATATCGAAAACGAAACAAAAGATCAAACAAAATCCTTTGATCGAGAATTGGTTTGTTTTTTTTTGTTTGTTTTTTTCGTTAAGAATTCTCTTTTTTTTTTATTTTTTTTGTTGCCACCAAAAAGATAACCATTAATTGTCATCATTAAGGTAATCATCATCATCGATAATCATTACGTTTTTCTTCTTTTTTTCTTCCCCTTCCCGGATACTCTCTCTCTCTCTCTCTCTCTCTCTCTCTCTCTCTTCGATACTCTGGAATCGAGATCGATTTCAATAATCACATTTTTTAATTCATTTTATAGATTTTTCTCTTCTTCTTCGCTCTCTCTCTCTCGTTTCAAGAATGATGATGATGATGATGATGATTAGGATGTTTATAGAATGCAATGAAAGCAATTTGGATCACAATGATCCTTCTCATCATCATCATCATCATCATCATCATCATCATCATCAATATTAATAATAAGCAAAATTTATCATTTAAGTATTTCCGATCGAAATCGGAACCGATTAAAGCTTGAAAAGAGTAATTTTTGCTTCAATTGTGAGCAATCAAAAAGAAAGAAAAAAAAAATTGTCTTCAATGATCAAAGTATACATCAAAGCGTTAAGCTGCTACAGCTAATGCTACTGTTGCTGCTGCTGCTGCTGATAATGATGATGATGATAACGTGGTCACAATTATAATCACTCGAAACGAAACAAAACAAAATGTAGTGAATCTGATCGTAGGGAAAGGAGAGAAAAAAATAGAATCAAAGAAACAAAATAGATTGCTATGAAAGGAGAGCGAGAGCACGTTTTAGCAAAAGTTGTTTTTTTCCAAAAAAAAAAAACCTCTCATTTCATTCGATTTCGGTGTTAATCGATAATCGAGAGAGAGAGAGAGAGAGAGAGAGAGAGAGAGATACAGTGAGAGATTTGGTTGAAGAAATTCAAGAATCGAATCGAGAATCCATCAAAACAAAATGATTTGGTTTGATATTTTTTTCCCCCATCAACTTTTCTTCGTTTCTTCTTCTCTGCTCTTCACTTTCGCCTAGTGATCTCCAATAGCTAAGGAATAGTGTGTGTGTGTGTGTGTGTGTGTGTGTAAAGATTTCGTTTAGCAATCGGTGAATTTTGCAATCCCAAACACGTTCGTTCGACAATTTATTATTCTCACATTTTTTTTCTCTAAAGCTCTCTATCGAGGACATTTGCAAATGGAATATGAGAGAGAGAGAGAGAGAGAGAGAGAGAGAGAATGAGGGCAAAAAAAATCGCTATCTTTCGATACGAATCATAGAGGAGAGAAATATTTTCTCGCAACAAAATTCATTAAATACTTAGGGTACGTTAGGGACCAAGGGATCGATCAGCTATCGTTGAAAAGAAAACACCAATTTCGTTGATCGTAGTTCAACGTTCAATCCAAATTTAACATTCTCGTTTGATTGTTTGGATTTAAATCTTTGATTTAAGTTTGATCAAAATCGATTCAATTCGATTCGAATCAAATCTGTCTATTTTTTTTTTTTTTTTTTTTTTGAATCTCTAGCGAAACAACGTTGAGATCAGTGTAGAGAGCCGTATTAGAATTTGTTTCAATTCAATTTTCTATTGAATTTTTTTTTATTTTTCATTTGGAATTTAATTCAAAATGGAAGTGAAAGAGAGAAAAAAAAAATTCCAATAGTTAAAATTATTTGAAATCTGTTCCCAAATTTCATCCCAAAATTATTGATTTCGTTTGTTTGTTTTTCTTTTCATCCGTTCTTCCATTATTGATATTATTATTATTATTATTCTTATTTTTCTATTCTCTTCGCAATACCTTTTATCTTTTTTTTTTTTTTTTTTGATAATTTCATTCTACAGTCTCGTTAGATTTCCATTTGATTCAACTATTTGTGGATTTTTTTTTCCTTATACAGCTGAGAGATTGATCAAAATGAAAAGTTTGATTCGAAATTGAATCTAATTGAATTGAATGTGAATTGAAAAAAAAAATATTTCCCCCCCCCCACTCTCTCTCTCTCTTGTGTTGGTGTTTTTTATTTGTTTGCCAACACCTTTTGTGTCTCAGTCTAAAGGTATGCGATTACGCAATGAGATAATAATAAAAAAAAAAGTTGAGGTTTTGGTTTCGCGAGAATCTTTTCGATTTGGGACCTAGAATCAACAGAGCTCCTCTCATTGATTGATTTTTTTTTTCTTACTCAAATTTTCAAAACATTCGTGATACCAGTGATCGAAAATTTGATCGCAATAAAAAAAAAGAAAAAAAAAATTCAAAATTGCGACAACAAACAGAATCTCTCTCTTCTTAATCTCGAATCACCGCTGAGATAGAGAGAGAGAGAGAGCTCTTCGATAGAGATTGAAAATAGAAATCACTCGAGAGACTCGAGAACAAGAACCCAGACCCGAATGATTAAATGAAAGATTTCGAAACGGGCCCAACGCCAGGATGTCCCCTCCCCTCCCACACACACACACACACACACACGTTCACAATCTTTTTCTTCTTCGATTTCGAGATGTATCAAGAAAAGAGCGAGAGAGAGAGAGAGAAAGAAATCACTTGAAAAATAAATCGATTGATTAACGAGATTGTGAAGTGAGGAGGGTGGGTCACACATCTCACTCTATCTCTTTCTCTTTGAGTTCAAAAAAAAAATCCAAGATTTATTTCTGAAACAAACAAACTTTCAAAAAGCGTTTGGTTGTTGTATATTTACACACTGTCCATTTCATTTTCGAAAGCCATTTTGAATCCTATCTCTCTCTCTCTCTCTCTCTCATTCGCTTACTTTCGCGTTACAGATGTTCAAATTGAAAATCGATCTGGTATCAAAAAAGAGCAGGGAGAGTGAGAGAGAGGAAAGAAGAGAATCCAGTTTCAAAGAGAAAGAAATAAATTCGATCATCCAAAAAAAAAAACATCGAACAAATAAGAAAATCGAAATGGAAAGAATTTACTTCAAAATTGGAAAGCGAGAGAGAGAGAGAGAAATTAATTATTTTCTTTCTCCGAAACATAATGAAAAACTTAAAATTGGAATCTTTTGGTATTTCTCTCTCTCTCTCTCTCTCTCTCTCTCTCTCTCTCTCTCTCTCTCTCTCTCTCTTTAGCCAAAATTTTTTATTGTGTACTGATATTTGCCAAAGCTAAAGTTTTTTTCGTTTCAAAGTCTTTCTAAGAACAAAACAATCGGAGCAAGTTCGTTTGGATCGGTTCAGATGAGACCTAACACAAAAACGATCTAATTGGGAAGATTTTTTTTTCTCACAAGAATCTGGGAAAAAATTTGAAAAAAATAATTTGAGAAAGAAAGAAGAAAAAAAAGGAGGACTGGAAAAAGAAAAATCTTCGAATTCGAAAAAGAATTGGAAGCGGAAGGAGCAATACCTATAGGGATAATCGTTGGACATCGAACGGAATTTTCCCTCAACAAGATAGAAATAATCAAGAAGGAAAAAAAAAATTTCCCGTCTCGTAGCAAAATAAATGGGACAATTTTTTTTTAATTCAAAAATCCAGACAAAAAAAAAGGAATTCAAACAAAGAATTTTGATAAAATCAAAGAAAAGGAGGGGGGAAATGAACCAAAACTAGAGAGAAAGAGGAGTAGATAAAAATAGAGGATTGAGAAAAAATATCGATCCGACAAAAAAAAAAAAGTTCTCCGGTTCCAGATTCCATTCCCATAGCTATCTCATAGAATCTCTCTCTCTCTCTCTCTCTCTCTCTCTCTCTCTCTCATTGATTTCTCTCCAAATATCTAGCCAAACGACGTAATTGATTACGATTATCGGCTAGGTTTAATTTAACTTCCCAAAGAATCTGTAACAATAGCTGATCGGTACGGATCTGTTTTAATGATTCGAGTTGTTTCTGTCGGAGATTTTTCAACTGTTTCCGGTATCGATTTCGTCGACAATTACTAGCGATCTTGATTTTGTTCTTTCTTAAATTTTTCAATGATTTAATTCTTGAAATTGTTTTCGAATCGATCGTTTTGGAACGCTTCTCATTGGATCCATTACTTTGAGTATTATTTGATTCTCTAAAATCCTCTTGATCATCGATATCTTTTTCGTCTTCGTTCTCATCTTGTTCCGTTTCGGAATCTTCATGAAAATATTCCCAATCGAATCCGATGATTTTGTTCAATTCAATCAAAGATTGTTTCGCTCGTTCTCGATCATAGAAACAATTCAATCGAGCATAATCAATTCGTTGAGTTAGAGTGAAATATTTTGATCTAATTTCAAAATCGGTGAATGAATTTGGAGCAAAATTATTTTTTCCGCTTAATCGGCTCACCTTTCAACAATCCAATCGTCTGTTTCGGTTAGAATACTAACAAACCAATTTCTTAGTTGTCGATAGTAATCGAAATATTTCTTAAGATTAGCAGTGAATGCTATCGAATCGATTGGTTGAAAATTTTCCACACTTCTCAATTTGCCAGCTCCAATTGATAGAACAAAATTGATCGAATGAATGCTCTCGTTGCTATCATTAGATTGATTCAGTATTGAATCGATTCGATTCCAATCTTTATCGGATCTATCTCGGCATTGTGATTGAAAAATTTCGTGACAATATCCAAGAATATCGATGGTTGGATTCGAAGCTACTAGAGAGCCATCGAAATACGGTGAGCCATCTAGATCATAGGTTTTGTAAAGACCAACACTCGCACCGCTCACACGACAAGCTTTCCAAAGCGATAGATTACCATTGATATTATGATCGATTAGCTGTAATCGAGCTGGATTTGAATCCACAATCGCTGTGCATAGAATAAGATGTTTGTTGTGATTGAGAAAAATATCCGATAATGATCGATTCGGACCAAACATCTCGATTAGAATTGATTCTAAAGTTTTCGAATTAAATTCTTGCCATTTGAATAATGGTTTCTTTAAGCATTTAAGCATTCTAAGATAATAGTGGAATAATTTTTGTTGTTTCAGATCGAGAGCTATCGAACAACCTGTAATGAAACCAAAACTAGTGCCAGCAATTATTTCGAAATAATTCCGTAATGGTTTCTTTAGATAGCATTGAATCTCATTCAATATAACTATCTGAATCAAAGGATTTATAAACGAATCGTTTAGACCACCATCTAGAATAAGAATTCTAGAATGATTCGATTTTAGGCCACAAAAATGATTTCGTTTTTGTTGCTGTCGTTGTTGTTTTTCTCTGAAATTTTGTTTGCATTCATTCAATTGTAAACAGAATAGATTCTCAAAATTGTTTGATGATTTTGATCTAAATGAATCGAAATAATTAGAACAATCAAGTACACAATCGGTCCGATTCGAAGAACATTTTCTAGCTCCTAATCGTTGAAATAATTGAACAATATTCTTAAAGATTTCAATCTGTTTCGTTAAGATTTTTGATTGTCTCGAAGATCTTCTTCCAAGTTCTAGATTAGAATTGCTACCATTATTGTTATTATTATTATTATTATTCTTACAATTCTTATTCCAATTGTTTAAGTTTTGGTTTCGATTCGATAAAATTCTCTCTCTAATCGTTTCCAATTGGGATAATTTTTTCGCCGCCAAATGAAGTGGACTACAATGATCTCTATCTCGTAGATTGATTCTTGCACCAAAAATCACAAACAATCGTATCAAAGCCAAGAGACCATTACGAACAGCTAGATGGAGAACAGTTTCGAAGCGATCATTTCGAGCATTAAGATGGCAACCATTTGTGATCAAAATCATTGCCCAACTGATACGATAATTAATCAAAACTTGTTGATCATGAAAACCGAAACTATCTTTGATCACGGGCCTATCTTTGAATCGAGAGAGATTGTATCGTTCGAAACATTTTGATTGTTTCACAAACATCATCAATGGTGTATCGGAATTGAAATTTTTTTGATTCAAATCGAATGCATTCATCTCGAGCAATCTTGTCAATGTCGCAAGATTTTTGCACCAATGCAATAGATTGCCACCGAAACGGATCAGATTCCAATCGAAATGTTCATCGATGATTGTTGTTTCTGGATCGAAACGAACAAATGCTGTATGATCTCGATAGAGTTCAATCAAATTGTTTGATTCTTTCTGGTTTTGTTTCAGATCAAATTCACGAGGCTTTTGTATCGATAGCTGTTTAACAGTGACGCCTTGCGAAATGATTCGTTTTAAATGATTGTGATTGTTTAGCAGACATGCCAAATGAATTGGATTCATTCCGAACGAATCGATATGTCGTAATTGTTGATAGAATGCTGGCATTTCGATTAGAAAATCGACAACTTTTGGTGTGGCGACAATCATTGCGAAATGCATCGAGGTCCATAATCTACAATCAATTTGAAAGACATCATCTAATTTGCTTAAAATCAATCTAATCAAATCGATATGAGACATTAAGATTGCGATATGTAACGTAGACCAACGATCTGGGTTGTTCTGATCGTTTAGTTCCGTTCGGATAAGATCATCTTGTTCGTTTAGAAAGTAATGCAAATAATTTAGATATGCAGCATAATGTGAACCCACCCAACAAGGATCATCACAATAACATTGCAACAATTCGATCATTTTCGATACGATCATTGTTTGGCTGTCTCGAATCCAATAAAGAAAAAAAAATTCCCATCCCCCATCAACATGAAAAAAAAAATCCACAAGAAAACAAGAAAAAAAAAGAAAAAAAAAAGAATTCCAAAAGATTGTGGATAGATTTTCCATCGATCATCGAGAGAGAAAAAAAAAGAAGATAAAATAGAATATTAGTCAAAATAAATTAGAATAAAAATTCGATATCGGAAAAGAGTTTCAAAAGATTAACGAAAAGAAAAGAGAAAAGAGAGAAGAGAAAAAAAAAATCCGAAGAAAATCTTACGGAATTTGTTGAAAAAAACCTCGAAATTTTTGCAAAATTTTTGCTAATTTTCCATCAAGAAAATTTTCCAACACCTTCCATGAATCGAATCCGATTAGAAAGAGATCTAGATCATCATTTATCTTCATTAAAAGATCAATCTTCATCGTATCTGTATCGGTGGTGGTTTTGGCGGTGATAGTGTTGGTGTTGGTGGTGTTGGTGGTGGTAGTATTGGTGGTGGCTCGAAAACGAAAACAATCGTTCTTGTTCGAAGACAATAATAATCGATCAGAATGATTGAATTCATTTCGCTTAACGGCATTATTTCGAATCAATCTAGGCTCATAAATGTTTCCATCGATATTGATTATCCGTTTCAAACTAGATCTTTGGAATAATAATGATGATGATGATGATGTTGTTGTCCGTTTCTCATCTCTTCCACTCGCTATCAATTCCGTTGATGATGATGATGATGATGATGATGATGGTGATAGGGATAGTGATGATGATGACAAAGAAGTCGTTGGCCTACAATATTGATTTTTGCTTCTAAAACGTTTAAGTTTCAAAAGAACCGTTTGAATGCTTTCCGTCATCTTTTTCTCAAACTCGATCTCTCACCAATAGTTATCATCAGTAAAGCCAACCATTTTTTGAGATATTCAATTCGAATCCATTGCAAATACAGAATGGATTAATAAGAAAAAAAGAGAGAGAGAGAGAGAGAGAGAGAGAGAGAGAAAAAAAGAATCAAAAAAATTTTTTCAATGTTTTTTTCTTCGAAACAAAACAAAAATTTTAATCTAATTTAATTTAGATTCAAATTAGAGTGAAATAATTATTTTCGTTTCAATTCGATCCCATTTTGTTTGGTTTAATTTTGACAAATAGAAATGTTAGAGATAGAAGTAAGAGAGAGAGAGAGAGAGAGAGAGAGAGAGAGAGAGAGAGAGAGCTAGGACCTAGAGGAAGTGATGTGGAAAATTTTCATTGATTTTTTTCCTCTCTTTATTCTTTTTTTTGGGGGGTCCCAGAGAGAAAGAGAAGAGAGGGGGGAAGAATTCAAACAATTTGTATTTTTTTTTTCATTCCAATTTTTTGTTACAAAATTTTATTACTTTTTTTTTTTTTTTTTTATTACTCTCGTCTCATGAGATCGAAGAGCTTAGAGAAGGAGAAAAAAAAATTCTAAATATATAGATTGACCAATCTATTCTTAGGATATTAATGCTCATTGAAACAAATCATTGAAACAATTTGCTCATTGAATTAAAATCAGAATCAGATCAAATTAGACAATAATTGCTTCGTTAATCGATCTAGTCTGTTCTTTTTTTTTTTTTTTTTTTGGTGTCGAGACCAGAAAAAAAACTTGAAGCAATAAATTATCGATTCCATTCTCTTCAATTTTAATAATATTAATCTTGTTTTGTTTTTGAAAAAAAAAGAGAGAAAAAGAGAGAGAGAGAGAGAGAGACCGAGAGACCGAGAGACCGAGAGAATTTTGATTCGTTCGGAATCAAATTCTCTCGAGTCAATCGAGAAAGATTTTTCCGAATCAAAAATGATTCGTTTTTGGCAAATGGCCAATTCTAATTTTTTTTGATTTAGAAGAACAAGAAGAAGAAGAAGAAATCAAAAAGAGAATTGGTCTTCGATTTGATTCGAAGCAAAGAAAAAGAATCGTCTTTCTCTCTCTCTCTCTCATTGCTTCATAGCTTTGGTTTGGTTTATTCGCCGACAAAAAAGAATATTCTAGGCCAAGAAATTAGTTTCGATTTTTGAAGTAGTTATGCGAAGAATAGTTTTTCAGAATTTCTTTTTCTCTTTTCCGATGTGTTTTATTGACTTAATTAGTTTTCTTCTTCCTGTTCTTCACTTTCACTCTCTTTTGCAGTGATATTTTCTTTCGTTTTGGCGATTTTCTATTGGGTCTCGAAAGTAAATCGAAAATTGATACCGAAATTGAATAGGATAGAGTGAGAGAGAGAGAGAGAGAGAGAGAGAGAGAGAGAGAAAATAGACAGATAGAAATAAACCAATGTAAGAGTCTTGAGATTGGGTTTTGGTATCGGTTCCACTGTTACATCGATTAAAGATTCGATCCAAAGTTGACAATAATAATTTTCCATTAGATTGCGTCTCTCTCTCTCTCTCACTCGGTCGGTCGCTCGGTATCGATCCATTTTCACTGGACCTAGCTTTTCAAAGTTAAAGCTAGAGTCTAGAATTGTGTTGTTTTTCTCTCCAATATTCTTTTTTCTTTCACTTATTATTTGTTGTCAGTCAATCTCAAGAGAAGTAGAGATCTAGATATGCTATCAGAAATTTCAATTATATAATATGATTCATAGTCAATCAATTTTTTGTGATCAAAATCGAAGTTCGATTGAAATTACATCATTTCACACATACATTCGAAACAAAAAAAAAAAATCCAAAAAACTTTGCTATGGAAAGGGTTATGTTTTTTTTCTTCTAGACAATGACAAAAACAATCTAAACTTTGCAGTGGTTCAAAATGATGTAACAGATTCTTTGTTCTAGTTTCAAACAAAAAAACAAACCTTAATCAAAGTTCAAAGGGAGGGGAAACCAATCCTTTCATCTTCCACTAGAATTTTGTGAATCAATTTCAGCTGTTCCGATAGGCTAGACCTTCTAATCGTTAAGATAATCCTTTTTTTGAAAAATTATCTCCGATTAGTTCGCTAGAATCCGCTCATTAACCAAAACAACAATGGTTTAAATAGAATGAGAGAATAAGAGAAATTGGAACTGAGAATAAAATTGAATCGAAAAGAACAGCATCATAATTTGATTTTTATTGAGAAAATTTAATGATATCGACATCATTCTAAATTGATTTCAGTGTTTCAAAATAATTGTAAAAATAATTTTCTCCCCAATCCCATACCCATTCCCTGCGAAAAAAAAAACGAACAAAATATTAGAAGAATTCTAGAATTCTATTGATTTAATGACAAACGATCGAACAAAACGTTACGATAATGATAGCCTAATAGATAGCCCCATTAATAAGAATTGAATAGAGAAGAAAGAAATCAAATACACACATACACACACACACAAACCAGAAATGAACTAGGTTTTCGAAGCAAAAAAAAAATAAAAAAAAAACCATAGAATTTATAATTCAATTTCAATCATACATTACAATGTTTTCGGATCGATCGCTCCACATTCGAAATATTTCGATTTGAAATCTTTCAAGGTTTCAGTCGTTTCTCGATTGAAACTTTAAAACAGCATTGATTAGAATTCAATTCTTTATAACCCTTCTCTAGCATCAATAGTATTGCGACGCATTGTGGACAGAAAAAAAAACGAGAATTGTAATCTAAAAACGATAAAGAATAATTGTAATTTCAATAATTTTAATTACACTTGGTGAATGGTGAATTGTGATCAAATCATAACGATAATAATCACGATGCAAAAAATGGCCCAAAAATTAATGAGAAAAATCAAAGATAATCAAATTTTTAACGAAAACTTCTAGAATAGATGACAATATTTGGTACGAAAATTTGTGAAGAGGAAATGAATTGCAACTTCCGCTCTCTCTCTCTCTCTCTCTCTCTGGTTTTTGATATTTTGAAATTTTAGTTCGATGTTATTTTAATTAGAATAGCATCATTATTGATCGAATCGATCTAAAACAAAGCGGCCTAATAATACAGCCGCAAGGATTTTAAACAAATAAAACAATTCCAATAAGATACCTCTGTTGGAAATGAATTTGGAACGAAGATTCGTTTTGATTTTTTTTTTCAATTCGGACTCTCAAAACATCACACCAAGCTGGTTATATGGTTGATTGCGCTCTTGATTTATTCAAAAATATGGATCTATGCAAAACGGACAGACGGAAGAAAGAGAGAGAGAGAGAGAGAGAGAGAGAGAGAGAGAGAGTTCTACGAGTGACATATTAAAAACGAAATTAAAAAAAACAATTTCTAATTACAATCAAATTAATTCCGATTGGAAGCTAGAGAAAATGGAGAGAGCTGAGCTTAGCTTAGCTTAGCTTAGCTAGAGCAGATTCGATGGTCCAAAAAGATTCTAGGGTCGAAGAGGAGAGAGAAAAAATTGGCCGGAAATTCAATTCTGAATGATTTGCTCTCTCTCTCTCTCTCTCTCTCTTTGATTCGATAATGATTTTGATTAATAATCTAGAAAAAAATAATAGACCGAATCTGAACAGATTATACCAATCTAATCGAAACTAATTACTATTCTTCTTCTTCTTCTTCTTCTTCTTCTTTTGAATAAAATCACAAACATACAATTTCTATCGGATCGAATCGAAATCGCTTGTGTTTTTTTATTTTTTTTTTTCTAGTTTTTTTTTCACCAAACAAGATCCGCTTTGATTCTCTGATCACAAAAATTCTCTCTTGATTCTTTTCCAAAGAGTTAGATTAGGTTTAGATTTGGTGTTTTGATTTTAGCTTTTTTCTCTCTTTCTGGTTTCTGTTTCGGCACAATTAACTGGAACCAAAAAAAGATGAAGAAACACAAAACAGAGAGAGAGAGATTTGAAGAGACCTAACGAAAGGAAGAAGATTCAAAAGCTATCCGAAATTCATTTAGGTTCGCTCTCTCTCTCTCCCTCTCCCTCTCCCTCTCTCTCTAGCTTTGATCGTTCATTAAGAGAAAAGATAATTTAGCTAAATGTGGATGAATGAATGAATGGGTATAATTATTTCCCTTATATATGATTATTAATATTACTATTACTATTACTATTATTATTATTATTATTTATAAGAATATAAGTAATGAAATGTGAATGCAAAAAAATAAGGTTTGTCAATCTGAAAATTTAATTTGATTGCCCTTAATTTGGATCTCTTCCACATACACACACACACACACTTTCTCATCACTGGGTTCGCATATTTTTTCTGGCCAATGATTTTCTCTATTCTTATTAGGCAATCTATTCATCAATTATTATCGCTATGAGACCTTAGAAAAGTATCGCAACAAGAAGATTCTGTTTGAGAATGATGAACTCAATCCAAATCACTGGCGTGTTGAACTCTTCATTTAGAATCTAGATTCTAGGGTCCTTGTTGTGAATCCTAAAACAAATCTAATCTATCAAAATATAGCAATCGAAAGACATCTTTATTCATTCTGAATAGATTGAATAGATTCGAACTCTCTCTCTCTCTCTCTCTCTCTCTCTTTAGCTTTCTCTTTCAATTTTTTTTTATTTTCGTCCTCATTGTCGATTCATTTTCGATCTAAGTGGAAAAGTATGACGGAAGGTTCAATCGAACCAATATGCTAAACAAAAAATGGAAATGAGAAAAAAAAATCTAAACATCAATTGATTTAGATTCATTCGAGAGAATCGAGAAGAAAGAGAGAGAGAGAGAGAGAGAGAGAGAAGCAATCAGAATCGGAATGTAGAATCAGAGACACTTTGGGTCTCGCTATGGAATTCTAGCTCTTTTTTATTTCTTTCTCTAAGATTCTATTCTTAATATCTTTCTTTTTTTCTCTCTTCTCTCTCATTCCCGAAGCCATTCATGAATCGTTGTATTCATTACCCATCTTATTATTATCATTATTGTTATTGCTATTGATTAATATTAATATTAATATTAATATTTTTTTTTTCGATTCTTTCACCTGAGATTTCTTCTTCACTGGAGAAGAAGAGAATATATTTGCTATTGAATTTTGAATTCAGCTTCATCGAAAACAAATGTAGCAATCAAGACAAATGTTGATCAAAATTTTGGAATGAGAAAAAAAAAAGAAAAGAAAAAAAAAATACTTTCGTTTTCGTTTCTAAAATCGAACGAATCAAAATCAAAGAATTGAATCAGGGAAAAAAAATGACAAGAAATCCGAATCAAATCCTATCGGATGGATTGTTGATTTAGATAGAAAAAGCCCTAGCTTTAGCCTAACTAGCTAGGGATTTGTCGATTTTTCATCACTCTTCTCCATTCATTTTGTTTTATTTTTCCTAGTTCTGGGTGTTTAGCTTTCATTTGTTTATTAAACAAAATAAAAAAAGGATTTGTTTCATCAGCATATCATCTTAGTCAACGAGATGATGATGATGATGATTACTTGATTATTATCGTTCTTGAATCGAATAATAATAATAATAATCATAATAATCATCATCAAAGAGAGACAATGAAAAGGGACCGAGAGAGAGAGGGGGGAGAAGGGGAGGGGAAGGTTTTGCGATGATTGTGATTCCATTGGGAGCGAAAGATATCACTTGGAATGTGATTTCGTTTTTTTTCTTCTTCTTCTTTACAAAAACAAAACGAATTCCGTCAACCTATTTTTTGTTTTTTATTTTTCATTGCAGTAAATTGATTCAACAATTCTCAATAAGCTTGATCGAAATTGGAGATTCCAAAAAAAAAAAACAAAACGAATACGACAACCAAGAGGATGATGATGATTGTGTTTGTGTTTCGTTCTCTTTCCTCCCCCCCTATTCGAAAGCTTTTCGTATGAAAAAAAAACCAAAAGGCAATCAAAAAAAAAAAAACGAACTAGAATCCTTAATCGCAAACTAGATCTAGTGTTTGTAATTCTGGTTCCATTTTGTTTTTTTTGTTTTATTCTAGATGGATGAAGGGGAGGAGGAGGGGGAAATTTTCAGTCATTGAAAATTGAATTCCGGTCACATAATCTCTCTCTCTCTCTCTCTCTCGCTCCAGACCGAATCAATGTCAATCAAATTGGTTAGGTTTCGCAAACAAGAAACCTAAATGAACGATGATGACGGTGATGGTGATGATAGAATTGGGAAGTTAACCAGATAAATCCAAAATTTGCAAATGATTTGATATCGTTACCAAATATTGCCTTTTCGTTTGTCGTCTCTCTCTCTCTCTCTCTCTCTCTCTCTCTCTCTCTCTCTTTTTCTCTCATTCATCTCTAAAAAAAAAGTTGAATCCAAAATGAATAGTGTTTGATTAATGAAGACAATTGTGAAATGATGATGATGATGATGATGATTGCGACGACGACTACGACGACGACGATGATCATCATCATCATCACATAATGATTACAATTAGATGGAATTTTGATTTTGTGTTTCAAACACATCAACACAAAAGTTTTCAATGAAATAAGAAAAAAAAAGAATGAGAGTAATAATAATAATAATAATAATAACGATCTCATTTCGATCATTTCTGAATGAGAATTAAATTCGAACCAGAATGAATAAATGAATGTTCTACACACACACACACACACACACACACACACACACACACACACATAAATAAACCTCAATTTCAGCCTCAAGATTTAATTAGCCAAATGGACTGAAATATTTTTTTTTTTTGAATCTCTACCCCCCATCTATTTTTTTCTTTTTTTTTTTTTTGAATTTGTTTCACATTGCTATTGTTTCACATTTCATTTCACTTCATTATCTTTTTTCTTCCTTTGTAGAAGGAAGAAGAAGAGGGGGGGGTGAGAAGAGAGAGGTTTGAAATCAAAAATGAAAAAAATTGAAATTAGATTATTGTTAGAAATATAAATCGAAATCGAAAAAAGAAAAAATTACAACTAATAATAATAATAATAATAATAATAATAATAATAGTAATAATAGCAGCAAAAAGCAATCATAATTTGAACAGTGAAAAATGAAAACAAAAAAAAAAGGAAAAAGGAAAAAAAGAAGGAATAATAAATTGCGAACGATTTCGGTCTCATCGAATTCATCGAAAAATAGAGAGAATCGAATATAAATGTCGTTTGAATAATGTGATTGGTGGACGATGATTTGATTGTTCGAAGCAGATGAAGTAGAAGAGCGAAGAGAGAGAAAGAAGAAGAGTCAAAAAAAAAAAAAAAAAAAAAAAATTCAATTCATATCCGGTTGAAACTAGTTCCCAACTAATAATTAATATACGGCTGTTTTTTTCTGTTTTATTTTATTTTTTTTTTTTTTTGATCTCTATAGCTTAATGTTTCGTTGAGCTAGATGATGATTAGCGTTTGTCAGAACGCTACAATGAGAAATGAGTGATGGAAATCGGAGAAAAAAAAAAGGAAAGAAATAATTTTTAAAATAATTTTTTTTTTCGCTTGAAACAAATTTGCAACAGTAATTCTAGTTTGGTACCAGAATTCGAATTTGATACCAAACTGAATCGGAAATTTTGGAGCGATTTTCGATTCGATTCGAAAATGAATTCTGAATCTTCGATCGTTTCATTTCGCTTGCATTCGATCTCGGAACTTTTTTTTATGAGATGATTTCTTTGGGCCCAATAAATTTGACCCATTCTTTTGTTGAAATTTTTGATCCTGATTCTTCAAAACATCTATTCTTTTTTTATTGATTTCATTTGTTTTTTTCTCAAAACTTTCTCCTTTCTATCAAAAACGAAAAATTTGATTGGGAATCTAGGGGATCGAGAAAATCGAGGGAATTTCCATCTGAAAATTTATCGAATAGCTAGGCAATAATAGTAATCATAAGTGACATCCTGTTCCGACTCATCACCATCATCTATATCATCAGCTCTTGCATCTACAACAACCAGATTATCCCAGAAGTTGTAGAGATAGCCCACTCTTTCTCTACCCCTCTTGTTCCATTTTAATCATTTCGTATCATTAATCAATAGCGTTAATGAAAAAACTTAGAAAAAAAACTCTAATGAGCTAGGTTCAAGAAACGCTGGCATATTTAAATTGATATGATTCCAAATTGCCTAAAAATAATCGTCCTTAAAGTGTTCCAAAATCATAGTGTCGACATCTATCATTTTATAAATCAACTACATCGCAAATTACAAAAGGTCCTCTTAAGAATTTCAAAGTTGAAATTAAGAAAATTTTTTTGGCTAAATTCAATAGTTTTTACAATGAAAGTTCAATGATAAACTGAGAGTAGACTGAGAACGAAGAAAAACACTGAAGTGCTGAAGTGTATGAAGTTTGCGCATTGCACAAACTTTTAGCCGTCAAATTAACTTCTTTTGTTTCGATTCAGAAACAAACTTCCGGTCCGAACTAGTCCTTTAGGCAAATACGAAAAAATAATTGACTCTGAAATCTAGAATCAGGAATGTCGAAACTCTAGATTTTGCTTTTACATTGCACTGAATTGGAAAAGAACCGACAACCAAGTGATTGGAGTTTCGACACCCACTCCCATGAATGTTTCGAATCTCGTTTGCCCTAAGGGATTGGTATTCATTGTTTGATGAATCACTTTTTTTTGCCAAGACTAAAACAATAGGTCCCTAATAATTTCTCTTCATCTTCCTCAGTGCATTTGTTTCAAAGACTCATTCAACTCTCTCGTTTAAAAATATTAATCAGCGGAGGAATTTCTTGATTCTATAGATTTTGATGATCCATTTTCTTCGATAGAAAATCAATAGATGGCTCTAGGACTCTACAGAAGTTCAAATTTGAACTTATCTGAAAAGTTCAAATTAGACTTCCTTCAAATTGACTAAAAAAAGTTGAATTCACTTAAATTCTCTATCAATTTGATTCAATACTATTTTGAATTTTATTCGCTAAATAATTTGTTAAATTTTTCTTTAATCTTTTCATTTGTTTTTTTTATGATAGAACTCCAATCTGGATCATTCAATTGCTTCGAAGTGGAAGAAGCCTAACAGAAGCCATAGATTCAGCGTTTCAAATTGACAGATTTTTGATTCCGCTTCGGATAACATCATCGAGAGAAATTTGCAACATAATTTCCTTCGATCGAAAATTTCAAGTGTTCCAAGTGAAATGGAAAATCGAGATCGAATCTCATTAGCGTCAAAAAATATCCCAATTATTTCACAGAAAAATTCGCAAAGATCTGTGATCAAATCAAGCAAAAAACAAAACAAGAAACAAGATTCATAGATCCAGATTCTGATTCTAGGATACTTAATGAAGTCAACACTAAGCGATTCAGAGAGACCTTGGTACCAAAATCAAATGATGATGACGGCGACGATGCTGATGATGATGAAACGAATCCGAAGAAAAAGTGGAAGACGATCCATAGGCGAGAAAAAAAATCAATTCGATTTGATCCAATTAATGATGATGATGATGATGATAATGATTGAGAATGTTAAGAATCAAAACTCGCAACCAATTCATCCAACATCGTCATTATTGAGCAAAAGTTTTTCGATGTTCGAAACGAAATCCAATGATTTCGTTACACTACGAACCTCATATCGACGTATCGATTTAGATTCGGTTGTTTTTTGGACCAATCAAAATGAAGAGAAAAAAGAGACGACGAAAGAAATTCTCTTCTTGTAGTTTCAATTAAAAAAAAAAAAAAAACAAAACAGAGAGAAAAAAAAGACGAAGACTTTATTCATGTTTTTTTTTTTTTTTGAAACAAAATTAAATGAAAATGAAAATGATCGATTCGGAATCAAATCGTTCAAGTTGGAGAGGAAAAGAATGATGGAGATCAAAAATGAAGACTATTATTGTTGTCCTCTCTTTCAAACAATTTTTCTAGATTCTAGAATTTCGAATTCTCAACAATTTATTCCATTCGAAATCTTTCAATCGGATCTTTTTGGATCAGATTTCAACCAAAGAGCTACGATCAATCACAAACATCGATTCAGATTGTTTTCGAAACAACGAATCAAATTATTAATTCAAATCAAATGATTAGAATAATAAATAAACGATAAAATCAATCTTTGATTGAACCATATTCTGGGCCTAAATCTGCTCTCACATCAAATCCACAAAGCTTATTGTTTTGTTTTGTTTTGTTTTGTTTTGTTTTGTTTTGTTTTGTTTTGTTTTGTTTTGTTTTGTTTTGTTTTTTTTTCGTCTGCAATAATTAAGATCCAATCAATTTCTCTTCATTCTTCTTCTATTTGGCTATTGTTTTGCTTAAGATTTCTTCGTATCTCTAAATCTTCTTTACCTGATCTAAATCTTATCTTTGTTGAACAGTGCCTTCTCTGTGATTCAATTTCCGTTCGAAATTTTTTCCATTCTCCGATCTTTCCGTTTTTGGCTTTGTCGATAAAATTCTTTCTCTTTCTTTTGCATACTCTCTTTTGAACTAAATCTCAAAATTCAATCACGTTAAGTGTTATCTGTGTTGAAGTGTGTGGCTGTGAATAAGTTCCGTTTTTTTCCAACACTACTACCTGTCATCAAAGTCTCTCGCACCTCCTTTCACCGCATCAACAATGGAAATACCTTGATAAGTATAGTTAGTTGAATTCGTTAATTCTCGAATCGTTTTGTTTTTCATCTCTCTTTTTTCATAATTACACAGTTCAATTGTTTGCAATCAATCCTGGTTAGATAATTTCCTACGAAAATGATCGGTGCAGCCGGAAGTCGAATGATGGCTAGAAGACGAGGTTCTTCGCCATCGATTCATCCGTTACCGGCTGGTAATCCTCATTATCAGCAACGATTATCGATCATACCGACTGATGAAGAAGAAGATGATGAGGAAGAGAGCGCGAATAATCGGAAAAGAAATTCCAACGAATCCAATGATTCAAAGGTTTGTGGAACAAAGCAAAAGAAGAGATTTGAAAGTAAATCTTGTTCTCTCTCTCTCTCTCTCTTTCTCTAGAATCAATCATCAGGTGTTATCGGTGAGGATAATAAATCAACAAAACAATCTAGCAATTCGAATACGATCATAAACAACGAGAGGAATAATACTAATAATAATAATAATAATAATAATAATCAGAGCAAAATGAATCCACAAACGAATGGTTCCACATCGGTTATGGTTTCGGTTTCAAAATCAACATCGAAATCATCCACAACAAATGGACAAGCTCGAAGACAATCATCAAGATTATCGATCACAACCGGTGAAGGTATACCACGTTTTCGGCAACGAAGACGAGCGGTGGAGATCTCCGATCAACGAACATGTGCTCTACTACATTCACGTTTGAAGGGAATGAAATTGGAAGATATTGCGTAAGTTTGGGATAAAAAAATTTTTTTTTTTCTGCAATTCTTTTTTTCCTTCACCTCGAAGAAGTTTCCAATAAATTGTGATTTGATTTGTCATCACCATTTCATTTTAATTTCTTAAGGCACGTTCTTCACAAACAAATCGAAGACAAAATCAAACAAACAAACAAACAAACAAATCAAATCAAAAGATTCGAATGATTGAAAAGATTTGGATGAGAGTTGAAATAAAAAAAATCGATTTTTTTCTTCTATTCTGAAAGAAAGAGGGAAATTTTCTTAATTTTTTTGTCTCTTTTTCATTTCAAAATCTAAGTGAATCAATCAATACAAGAATGCAATGAATCGAAATCAATCATTGAAATCAAATTCGAATCCAAAACCGAACAGCAATCATTTCCTCTTCCTCTTTTGCTTTCATCATCGCAATTATTCGATTCATTCCAATTCGAATCGAAAAGATTCTTTCTCTCTCTCTCTCTCTCTCTCTCTCTCTCTCTCTCTCTCTCTCTCTCTCTCTCTCTCACTCAATCACTCACTGTTGGAAAACATTTAAAAGTTTTCTATCAATTATTCGTAAAAAATTCCATCTTTCTATTTTTT
This sequence comes from Sarcoptes scabiei, assembly GCA_020844145.1. Lineage (NCBI taxonomy): Eukaryota > Metazoa > Arthropoda > Arachnida > Sarcoptiformes > Sarcoptidae > Sarcoptes > Sarcoptes scabiei. Next base: position 778,032 of record CP080488.1, read on the forward strand.
TTTCCTTCAATCACTGTATTTTGATTTTTGTTGTTGACAAATTCATTCATTCTATTGATCATCATTTTGATTTCGAAGTAAAATATTTATTGATTCCGGTGAAATATTAGAAAATTTTCCAATGATGTTTTTCTCTCCACATTCTTCAATCAATAATGAAAACTAACGAAAAAGAGAGAGGGAGAGAGAGAGAGAGAGAGAGAGAATAGGGTCCAAGTAGTCATTTATCATCGATAGACCCGAGATCAAATCGATGATTGTGTATCGATGTGTGAAGAATTGATCGCTTTGAAGGTGTCAACATTGTTTGATAACATTGTTCCAAAATCGATCAAAAAAACGATAAGCAGAACTAAAGAATTGTAAAACTCTGTTACAATATTATTTTTACATGGATATTTATGGATTTTTTTTTCTACTCCTCGTACCTTCATATCATTTGGAATGATAATTTTTCAATGATAGTTTTTCAATATGTTTGTTTTTATCTTTGGTTCGATCGAAACGCCTCGAGCAATTCGAGTGTTCAAGTTTCGATACTCTCAATTCAATCCTTTTGTTCTTATCTCTCTCTCTCTCTCTCTCTCTCTGTTTGACTTTAAGACCTAGAGTCTAGGTCTTTCTATTTTTTTTTTCTCCTATTAGACCTTTGATAATTGAGACTTAGTTTCGATTCTCTTCCGTTTTGATTTGAAGAGTCTCTCTCTCTCTCTCTCTCTTTTTGTTAGAAAATTAATAAATCAATAGCATCATCATCATCATCATTATCAATTATCAATTATCTCTTGAATCAAGAAAAATTCTTTTCAATACATTATCGAGAACGAAAACGAAAGAGAGAGAGAGAGAGAGAGAGAGAGAGAGAAAGAGAGTAATAATTTCCTCATTGAAAATCATCATCTAAACCTAACCTAACCTTTCTCTAAAATCGATATAGGCTTGATGGAGCACTCTAATTGAAAGGTGAACGCAATTAAGTTCGAAGAAAGAGAATCTTTTCAAATCAAATCAAATAGAGAGAGCGAGAGGGAGAGAGAAAATATTTGTGGCGAAATCGGTGGGACGAAATGAGAAGAGGAAAATATCAATCAAAGTCTGGTATGATGGGAGTGAGAGAGAGAGAGAGAGAGAGGAAATGTATTTTTTTTATACTTATTATTTCACATAACCAAATAAAAAAAAAATCAGATCAAATAAATGGAATATTGAGAAAAATTTTCATTTTTATTTCATTTTATTTTTTCTTTTGATGAACACTCTCGATTAATGATGAGGGTTTTGATTATGAACGAAACGAAAGAGGATAGGAAATAATAAATTGAACCTAAGATTTTTTGTTTTTTTTTTTTTTTTGGTTACTTAGTTCTAACTAGGTCCCACCATCTCTCTCTCTCTCTCTCTCTCTCTCTCTCTCTCTTTTCGTTTGGATCTTGTTTTTGAATCTGAATTTCGACAAAATCTTCAACATTAATTATTCAAAATGGAATTTTGGTGTTGCCAGTATCTTTTTTTTTTCTTTTCTTTTTTTTTTTTTTTGTTTTTTTGCTTTTCAAATTTTGGCTTTGGTTGATAGTAATCGAATTTCATTTCTTTGCGTCCATATCTATTCAGATAATTTTGATGCTGAATTCTATGATTGTTTGATTGTTCCAACTAATAGTAGAAAGTTAGTTGAAAGTTACCTTAGGAAAAAAATTATTGGATAATGAAAATTTACTCACTAATCGTTATCATATTAGTAGCAACGTACACAAGAACGTTGATAGTGAAACTTGAAAAAAAAAAAAAATAATTCTGAAAATAAATATCTGAATAGAAATATCAAAATTATTATAACCGAATTTTTTTTTTCTTTTATTTCTTACGATAATTCTATCTTTGATAATTCACTTTGGAAAACTTTTGTTTGGTAACGAAATTTTGAAATTAATAAGATTTAATCCCCCGAATGCTTCTTCTACTAACCAAT
>CP080488.1:1385000-1617500 GCA_020844145.1 Sarcoptes scabiei
TTTCAAACAAAATATTACATCAATTTTACACTCAAAGTAATATTCAAATTATTTGAGTCCTAAATAATCTAGGTGTCTATCTAAATTGATAAGAAATCTTTCTGTAGGATATGGCTTTCAAGACTGAGAAGGTGTAATGAGAAATTGAGAGCATCGCATAAAATCGCTCATTATTTGATGATTTTGAGGTTCTTCTGAAGAATAGAAAGAAAATGGTAATTCTCTAAAAGTTATAGCTATGCGACGATCTGTTATGTCTGATCTTCTGATTGAATGATGGTAACGGTATCGAGCATCGCCTACCAATAAAAATGCGAAAATTTAAAAATATTTTGCATTCTTGATTAAGTTCATTTACCATACAAGACTAGAAGAGATCGATTGGGACATTTGATTCGAATGCAATGATCATAAGAATCTGGTAAATTTAAAGTGATTATGGCAGTAGATTGAAGATTTATCGTCACCAAACGCTCTCCCCAAATCCAAAAATCATCAAAGTGAGGATCGATAGATGATCCTCTCAAGGGGCTTATGAAATTCAGAAAAAAAAACTTTGAAATGGTTTAAAAATTGAAAATAGATTCATACCAATATTCTAAATGACAAATTTCAACAGCTTTGAAATTATTTAATATGGATCGGTCGCAGAGTTCAGATGTTTGCAGACCTATTGACTCGAATTTTTTAGAATCAATATCTTCTCTAAGACGATTGTTCTTGATGATTTTCAAAATATCAAAATCTAACTTAGGCAGCCCAACAAAATTGTTAAATTTTATCAAACGTTTTTTGAAATTAATTTTAGGACCAAAATCTTGTTTTCGTCTGCCAGATTGTGATTCCACCCAATCAAACGAATCAATTTGCTCAATTAATTTTTGCTCCTCATCCGAATCGATCACGTTTTCTTGTAAAAAGATACCGTCGATATTAAGAAAATTGGAGTCACTATCATCATCGATCAATGGTCGACCGTTCAAATGTAAACTTTCATGCATATCAAACTGATCCGAATGAATCGCTTTGGTACGACATCTCCAACAGTAGATGTATACTTTCGAAAATAATTCTTCAACACTCTCTTCGTCTATCGGACCACCAGCGCATCGAAAACATCTCCGTATACCTTCATGAAAAACATCAGTATTATTTGAAAGACATCAGAAACAATAAAGACATTAAAAATTTCAATCAATTTCTTACATCAAATTTATTTTGTCGAAGCAAAACAATACCTGTACAACCACATTTTTTCGATATTTTTTCATTCATTTTTTACATTTGAAATGAAAAAATTCAATTAACAAAACAATCAATCGCTTAAAAACTAAGGAAAAATGGATTGAAATTGGAATGAATTGAAATCGGACTTGGAACAATGGTAGGCATAATGATTTTTGAAAGATTCGGATTTTATCAGGTGTCAATTTCAGAGGCCGTAGGAGGAGTATAGAACATTCATAGAGTATAGAACAAAGGCACTCTCTTCAAATTAATATCAGATTTCTAATCTTTGAATTTATTTATTCATTCATTAGATCATAAAAGTAAATTGCTTCATATCTTCACTAAAAAAATCACAAAAATATTCATCGATTCATTTTTCATTTAATTTTAATTGATTAGATTCTAAAATCTTTCATATTGAGAGCCACTTTGACTTGCCGAAATTGGCTGTTTATATTGGACCGGTGTCGGAAAGAGAGGACGGAAGGGAGGTAAAAAGACACCTTGACATTGTGGCGATATAATCAATCGGATTAGATTCAAAAAAAGCTCTTGAAGCAATGGAAAAGCGCTTCGAATATGAAAATTGTTAAGACCATAGAAACCACTAATCAAACGATTGACAACGTTCTGAAATTCATAGAGACATTCGACGGCTCGTTTCTCGTTCGTTCGTCTTCTCATAATCGATGCTTGATTTTCTTGCTTGAATTGAGCTTGGGTCAATGATGACGCTCCAACATCATCATCATCATCGTCATCATCCATGCTAGCTTTTGATCGCATTTGAACTTCAGCATCGCTATCGATAGCCGATGCTAAAGCGAAAGTAAAGACAACTAATAATTCAGTTTTGGAACGAAAAAAGAAAATCGTAGAAGAAAAAAATCAATTGGAATTAATAAGGCTAGTAGAAGATATAGGTGTTGATTGAATCGTACCTAGAATTAAAGCAATCGATGAGATTTGAAATTTCATTTTCACCTCTAACGACAAATTTCAATCAGATTCTAATAGAAATCGTAATTCGAGCTGTAAGGCGAAATTGTTGTTACGAAAGTCAAATTTAATCGAAATCAATTCCGTTGTAGAGTGTTGCTTTTTAAAGTAAGATCTCTACGGAAATCTCTTTGGTAATTGATTAGAAACGTAGATAACAATTAATTGATTCGAATAAATATCTAGGTGATCGTGATGATGTCTTGTGCGAACAAATTCTCTTTCATTCGTTTCGTTTCATCATTGATGTGATTGTTTGTGAAAACAATCCAATCAATTTGAATTTATAATTTCTTCATCAAGAGTAAATATCACGTCATCGAAAGATAGAGTTAAATTGGTTTTTATCCAACCAATCTGTTTTTTGTTAAGTAGAAAAAAAAAATTCCAGGTCAAAGAATGTATCGAAAGAGTTTCGCTCTGATAAATGTCATTCAAATTTAGACCAAAAAAACGATACCTTGGAAGATTTTCAGAGATCAATAAGCTAATCTATTAAGCGATACGCAAACTAAGAAGCTTCATTCGAAGCTTCATGAAGCTTTTCTTTGTAACCTTTTGCTCTTCGAACTTCAAACACTCGATGTTAAACCGTTCGATTGAATGGTAACATTGAATCAATTGTTGTAGATTTTTTTTATGAGAAATTTCATTGATTTATTTTTCGATTATTTTTGATTAATTTCAATTTTTTGATTTGATCAAATCGATTATGAATTTCAATCTAGCCATTATTATGATCATTTGGAACTGATTTGAGTTGAATTGATGATTTTCAAACGCGTTCTGGATCGTGTTGTTAAGCTTTCTGAAATCCAAAACTATCACAATTCAAAAGAAAATCTAATCGAATCCGGGAAAATTTGAGTTCTTAATTTAATTTTTTAATTCTTAATTCTTACTTAATTTAGATTTAAATTTCAAATCATTTTTATTGGAATCATTTAATAAAATGATTTCACTACAAAATTAATCAAGTCTATTTGCTTCCAATAGCTCGGAGCCAATACTGTGAAGGACCATAAGCGCATCTTCCGCTGTATGGGGCAAGATTTGCCAACACAGCATTCAATTGTTCGACCAATCGTTCCAAATTAAAGGCAGCATTGCAACTTCGTCGAGCAGTCTCCAATGGTTGTAAAGCGCGATTTCTCATTGCTTCCAAACTGTAGACGACACGGCAAGTATTTTCCAAACCCAAATTGTTGCCTTGTCCAGAACCGCTGCCTTGTCCATTACCGTTTCCTTGTCCGAAACCGTTGCCTTGGCCAAAACCGTTTCCTTGACCAAAACCATTGCCTTGGGCATTACCGTTTCCTTGTCCGAAGCCACTGCCTTGTCCCAAACCGTTTCCTTGACCGAGACTATTGCCTTGGCTCATACCATTTCCTTGTCCGAAGCCACTGCCTTGGCCAAAACCGTTTCCTTGACCGAAGCCATTGCCTTGGCCAAAACCGTTTCCTTGACCGAAGCCATTGCCTTGGCCAAAACCGCTTCCTTGACCGAAACCATATCCAAAACCGTTTTTGATTCCTAAAAGACCAAATAATCCTTGAATGCCGAAACCGGGAAATCCATTTTGGCCTGAAGATCCTCCTTGTCCACCAGAACCTTGTCCCATCATTCCTTGTTGATTACCGGCTCCTTGTTGACCGCCAAAACCTTGTTGACCCATCATTCCTTGCTGACCACTGAGACCTTGTTGTCCCATCATTCCTTGTTGACCGCCAAAACCTTGTTGTCCCATCATTCCTTGTTGACCACCGAAACCTTGTTGACCGCCAAAACCTTGTTGACCCATCATTCCTTGTTGGCCACCATATCCTTGTTGACCCATCATTCCTTGTTGACCACCGAGACCTTGTTGACCCACCATTAAATCTTGACCATCAAAAGTATTTCCTGTTTGCACAATTGTCACTTCTTGACCTCCTTGTTGACTACCCATTCCTCCAAAACCTCCTTGTTGTCCATTCATTCCTCCTTGCTGACCTCCCATTCCTCCGAAACTTCCTTGTTGACCATTCATTCCTCCTTGTTGACCACCAATTCCTCCGTAAAGTCCTTGCTGACCACCCATTCCTCCAGAACCTCCTTGTTGACCATTCATTCCTCCTTGCTGACCTCCCATTCCTCCGAAACTTCCTTGTTGACCACCCATTCCTCCTTGCAGGCCGTTCATTGAGTTGCCGCCAAGCAAGCCTCCTAATTTGAGAGGCAAGCGAAAGTTATAGTTGGCCGATACATTTGAGGCGACCAAAACTACAACCGGTGTTTGCAAAGAAAGAAGACGGAAATAATGTTAATTCGCAAAACAATCAATAATCAATCGATAATAGATAAACCGGAAAAATAACTTACCAGAGAAACAAGCAATCAAGAGAAATCTCATTTTGATTCGATAATCGTATTGTTACGAGGATTGATAGTCAAAATCGTAAATGTGTGATCTCGATCTATCCGACGATGGTTTTTAAATCTAAATCGAAATCTCTCCAAAGCTCTCTGACGATCAATTAAGCACACCTGGATTTATGTTGATAGTTTTACACCGATGTGATAATAATTGGAACGGATTCGATTACTTTCGATCAATTTTCTAATTGCCTCAAATCTAAAAATCAATCATCAAGAATCGATGATCGAAATCGATCATTTACTCTATCACACACGAATTCTTTTCGTGATGACTCTCAAAACTTTTCTATTAGTAGGGAAATAAAATAACACATTGATTTCATAGCTCTATAGATAGATGAAATTTGAGAAAATTCTAACTAAAACATTTTCTCTAATCTAATTATTTGTTAGAAACGAAAACAATCGATGATGGAACCGTCGATCAACTTGTAGATAATCCTTTCGATTAGAATTTTGAAGCAAATGCTAATTAAATCGTAGCCACAAAAAAAATCCCAATTCTATACTCGTTTTAATGATTTCGATGGCTTTTCAATGATTCAAATCGAACTCGTTCAGAACATCATCGAATCATCACTCGAAAGTCATTGAAATTTAATCCCATTTAATTTTTCTTTCAAATTTTTCAATTTTTTTCCCAACCATTTTAAATAAAAAATTTAGTTTATATTCGATTTGTTTTATTTTTTTTTCTTTGAAATTAGATTTTATTATTATTGGAAGAAAAGAAAGTTTTTTAAAATATTTTAAAAGATATTATCATTGTGAAAGAGTTAAGAAATTATTTCTTTTAGGTTCTAATTTGCCATTTTTATTGCTTGGAATCGGATTTAATTTCGCTTTCACTAGGGCTCGAATCTGAATCAGAAGTAGCTAGGATCGGGATAGGAGCGACAGCAGATTGTTGCTCAGCTATTTCCGCTGATTCCAGATGAGACGGTAATGAATGAGAGCGTGATTGTCCTTGAACATCCGTATCGATTAAATCTTCCGATTTCTTCACAATTTTTGTTTTGGTATCTTTCGAGCTTTTCTCCATCAATGGTTTTGTTTTTTCCTCAGATTTTTTCACAAACAAATGTGGATACGAACTGACCGGTGGACAAATGTTCAAAGCTAGCAAAAATCGAATAAATCTTCGAAGGAACGAAATCGATTTGAATAGAATTCTAGGTGTCGCACAGACATCGGAACGTTTTGTGATCAATTCGACTTCGCTATTCGGATCGGATAGCTTCACAATCATTGGATCATCAGTTTTTGGCATCACTTTTTCATCGAACTCCTCTTCAAGATCTTCTGCTTCGAAAAATCTTTCCGAAATCAAACAAGAACGTTTGCTTGTTTCGAGTTTAACTTTTAATTGTTCCTCTCTCGCCTTTAATAATGCAATACTTTTGCATAGTTTCGAATTAGCTAGTAATGGTTTTAAAATAGGTTTCACCAACAATGTTGTCGGATTAAAAATGCTCGGCAACACCGGCACTGGTGCAAGAGCAGCAGGAGCAGGTACCGTTACCTGAACAGGAGCAGGTACTGTTACCGGAACTTGAGCAGGCACTGTTACCGGAGCTGGCGCAGGCAAGTAGGTCACTGGCTGAGGAGGAGGTGGCGCAACAAATGGTCTCGTGAAGATTGTTGGCTGTGGTCTATATTGGTAATAATAATATGACGGTCTCGCAGCTGGACCATAGGCGTAGCTATAGGTCTTGTGGTTTTGTTGAATCTGATCCTCGTCCTCATCTAAATGATCGTCTGAACGTATTTGTAGATCTAATTTCTTCATAAGCCATCTGGATATGAATTGAATTGGTGGACAGAATTCCGAATCATGAAGTAGTTTAATCAATTTTCTAAGTCGCGATAATGTTTTGAAAATGAATCGAGGATTAACACATGCGTTTCGTTTTCCATGTTGCTCTAGCTCAACGGTTTCGGTTGGATTCATCAATGCAACTTCTAGAGTACTTACTGATCTTGGCACTAGTTTTTCATTGGCATCAGAATCTTTCTCTTCGGCCATCTTATCAAGACCACAATCTCTTTTCGATGTTCGAATCAATCCTTCTAGCTGTTCTTCTCTAGCTTTCAAAAATCCAAGAGATTTACATTTGATCGGAAACGTATGTGAAGGTTTATTCACTGCCGAAATGACCAATACCGGTTTCTTATGAGAATTAGAAGAGATAACTTGCAAGGAAGGCGTTTTATTAGGTTTCTCTAGATGATGTTCCGGCACCGGAACTGGATAAGGAAAATGTGTAGGAAAATGCATTGGAGGGACAACAGATCCATAGGGATAAGAGTAAGGAGGAGTAAATGGCATCGGTGGGGGAGAGAAAATCATCGGAGGTGTGAAGGATGGTGGGGGCTGTTGGAAAGGAGTAAAACCAAAAGAATTGCCAGAGAAGCTTTGAGCTTGAGCTTGTGCTTGTAGTTGTGCTAAAGCTTGAGCTTGTGTTTGCTGCTGTGCTTGTGCTTGAGCTAAAGCTTGAGCTTGGGCTTGGATCTGAGCTTGAGCTTGTGCTAGGGCCTGGGCTTGATTCTGAACTTGAGCTTGACCTTGAAATTGGTTTTGCTGGAGATTGGAATCGAATCCATTCATCATATTTGGACGTTGAAAGCCGCTAGAAAATTGTTGTGAGAAAGATGGGCGACTCATAGGAAACGAAGTTGAACTTTGTTGAAAAGAATTTTGTGATTGCTGAAAATTTGAAGGAAATTCAGGCGACATCGGACGGGATTTAGGTTGCATAGAAAAATCAAACAGATTAGAGGATTGATATTGATCGCGAAGAAAATTATCGACTGCATAGAGATTTTGATTGATATTATTCTCGATCGATCGTAAGAAATTGGGGTTCCACATATTTGCTGAGCCATAGTGAAAAAAGAATCCTTGTTTGGAAGAAATCAAGAGAAAATAATCGAATTTAATCGATAGAGCAAAACTAGATCGAAAAAAACTATTGGGAAATTTTAATTTTCCTTCAACAATCATTACCTAGGAAAAGGATTCCGAGCAACGTTGAAATTGATCGCGAAGACATTTTTCTGAGCGAGACAAAAAAATGTCAAAGATGAAATGAAGAGACACAATCAACGAATCGATTCTCAAATCAATGAGAATGAGAATGAATGACAAAAGGATGACCAAACGAAACGAATGTCAGAGAGATGTGATCGATTTAATTGTATTTAAATAACATTCGTTTCGATTGAAACAATAAAGGATTTCATTATAATTGGCTTCATGCTTTATCAATGAAATGAAATAGCAACAAAATATAAAAATGTAATTATAGTGAGACAAAAATATCGATTTTTTTTTGCAATGCAATTCTCTCCTTTTCTCTTTTTATATCTCTGTCCAGATTCTAGATAATTGAAAAGTTTTTTTTTCATAAATTATCCATCCAAATCTAGATGTTTCTAATTAAATCAGATTCATTTGATTTCTAGCCGGAGTTTAGGAAGAACAAAAAACATTTAGCGATTAATAGTTTGCGACAAAATTCCATTTCAGCTCAATTAGAATAGAAATTCAGCTTCATTCAATGAGATTTTAGACAACAATAATAGACTTTTATTTGAAATAAGTATTTCTGATTGATTGAAATTTATGAAATTCAAAGAAAAGAAAACAAAAGCAAATTTTCAAACACATAGAAAATCCAGCAGCTCGCTCGAATTATCGATTCCTTAAGACACTTCAGAAAGATCGGAATGGAATTCAGAATATCTTCCGTGACGGATTTTGACAATAAATTGTGGCAAAAACATGTATGCGAGAACTCCCAGTATGGCGCCAATAGGCATTAAAATGAATATCGCGATCCAAACATTAACTTGAATTAATTTAAAAAAAAATTAAGAAAAAAAATCTAAAAATTTGTTCTTTGAGAATAATTACCACCACTAGAATAGGTAGTGGGCGGAACAGGAGGGACATAGCTTCCGTTACAGAATCGTTCATCAGACCAATCACCACAATCATTGTGACCATTACAAGCCATCAAATCTGTTATGCAACGGTCTTGAGTGGAACACTTATTCAAAACATAGGCATTATTTTTGCATTCTAAATTAAACATAGAAAAAAAAACAAGACAATCAATTCAGCGAAAGAGCAAAATTAATTGCAATGATTTACTCTCGGAACCAATAATCATAGAGACCGAATGATTGGCATCGATCAGATCGGAAAAATCATAAATGATTATCGCCTGCCCTATTGAGCCCTTGTAGAGGCCGTTTTTCGTATTAGATTCCAAACACTCGTTTTTCGTCGAATTGCATAGAGCCTTATGTAAGCTTGAATTTCTGAGACTGATCGAATCGTAAAGATGCAATTTAGCCTTATTTTTCTTATCGGTAGTATCCATCGAAACATTAAATGCCAACATGGAATCAGAAAGATGTTTGTGTTTTGATTTATCAAATGAAAGTGTCCACACACATGATGGATACATTTGACAGCTCTGATTCAAGGTCTGTTTGGACATCTCAAATTTGATAATTGTTGATTTTCCATCCTCGATTTGAGCTTCATAACCGCAACAAAATTGTTTCATACTAATATTAAAACCTCTACTAGGTTTAGCTTGCAAATTATCTGAATTCAATGAAACAGCGAATGGTAATTCGAAGATGAAATCAGCAACATCTTCTAGCTGATCTTTGTCGGTGAAAGTTTTCGGGCTAATACGTGTGAAAGTGATCGAATGTTGCTCTTCAAAAAAAAAAAATAATAATAATTATAAAAGTTGAAAACGGATTCGATTGAAAAACTAGTGAAATACTAACCTCCTAATTCTAATTTTTCAAAAGTAATCAATGTCTTCAAGCTTTTAATCTGGTTAGCTAATAACGAAGTTTTTGTGAAACCAATAGGATAGTATCCAGGAAAATTTATTGAATTGAAACTGTAAGAAGATTGAGTGGCCATCAAAGTTTGATATTCCGAAAGAACACTTGGTTTTTTCGAGATCAACACTTCAGTGTTCCCAGTATTTTTATTGCCTCTCTTGTAAGTTAGCATGTAAGAATATGAAGCTTTAAAAACATAGTCTGGTAGATCTTTCAGCATTGATGGCCCTAATAGAGATCGATATTTGATAAGATCTTTCTATGATTTAAGATTTTATTCTACCTTTGAATAGAGTCATTTGATTTTTCGGTTTGAATTGAGTCATTTCCAACATCATATCAGCATTAGCTAAAGTGATAAGGCTAGGATTCAATACAAAATAATCGACTGTATTATCTCGCGGGATAAACCAAGTGCAATCGGTGGCCGTGTTATTGTTGATTTTGAAGATAGAATTAAACATCGATAGCGAATGACAATCTTCAAGCGATTGATGCCTGATTGTCATGGATAGGGATTCAAATTTTCCCGATAATTCTATCCGCATTACAGAATGATTGATTGCGATCACAGGAGGTAATATTTCAAAACCATCTAGCAGAACAATCGGTTGAATCGTCGAAGATGATGAAATCTTATCGGTGTTGAAAATTGAGATGTTCATCGTGTTTTTAGGTAGATCAGTGGCAGAGAACGAGACCAATAAATTTTTCAGAATATCGGAATAGAATATTAAAATCAATTTAGAGTTATCTTTAGATTTTTCAATCGAAATCGTTTTAGATGAATTCATTTCGCTTAGATGATGAACAGAATCTAGACAAGGAAGAAAAAAGAAATCCTTTTAATTAGTTATGGTAAGTTTATGCGGAAAATTTACTGTTGGTCAAGGTGAAGTTGATCGGATAGATATTTTCGGCTTTCTGAAAGAAAGGAGAATCGTAGAAAAGAAGCAAAGGGGTGCTGGGAAAAAATGTATAAGCGTCTCGATAAACAGGAAGATTTTGATTGCTTATCGTTGCCACAATCTCTCTATCTAGTATCGAATAAATAATCAACGTATCTGCTTTGTTAGGCATCGATTTCATTCTACTATCAAGACCTAGTTGTATGGAATATTTTTCATTACTATTGATTATATAGCCACAAATCATTTCTGTTGATAGTTGCTGATGACGGAAATCTTCATCAGGAATGGGCAATTGAAATGTCGTGCTTTTATTGTTCAATGTCAATGATTTACTGCAATCACGAGAAAGAAGCCAATAATTTAAATTTAACGGTTTATCACTCGAAACGTTGTATTTTAAAATTTCGATCGAAATTGAATCGTTTTTTGGAATATAATAAACCGGAAGCGTCGTTTTGCTATCGTATGTTTGATCATCGATCTTCAGTGAGAAAGATGGATGCGAATCGATGAAATTCAGCATTACTAATCTATCGGAGAATTCTTCACCAGCTTTCAACTCAAATTTAAAATTCATTAATGTAGTCTTTTTATCTTGATTGATTGGCAACATAAGATTTCCGCTGTCACGCATCAACGGAACCGAGTCATAGTTCACAAGAAGAACTATTTCAAACGATCTTTTCGTCTCATCAGTTTTGTTTATAGTCAAATCAATGGCGATTTCTCGGAAAGCTGTGATGGAAATGAGCCCTGGTTGAAAAGTTTTTGCATCATAATCGTAGATGTTTATTGATTCAGTTTTACTCTGATTAGTTGTAATATTTCCAATAACCGAAAGTTTATCATTAGGCGATAGAATCAATCTTGAAAGATAGAGAACTTGATTGCCAGTATTCGTTTGAATTTTCCAACCACAATGCGAGCGTTGCTTTGATTTCGAATTGAGATTCAGTACATTCAAAGTGACAAAACTTTTAGATGGCATTTTTAATACAAGTTCTTTATCGTTCTCAGAGAGATCACATTGCATCGGCCAAGTATATTCATCAGCAAGACATTTTGATGTTTCATTGACTGTGAGAGAAAAAAACTTGAAAAATTCGGCAATAATTTAGATACGAAGACTAAATCTTACCGATAAGAGCGATTAAAGTGAAAAGGATGAATCTTAAGTATTTAGATGAATGGATACGATTACAGAAATAATCTTTTTCTAACATGATTGATGAGATAGATTCTAGGCTTCGATTTAAGTAAAATTATTTCAAATTGCTTCAAATCCTAGAGGAGAGATGAAGCTTTCCGTTTTGGAAAAAAATCGAGAGAATACGAAATGTTTTACAGAAGAAGAGGATCATATGAAGATCAACACAAAACGTCAAAAATCAAAACCAAATCTCGTTCAATTAAATTGTAGAAAAAATTAATGCAACAAAGATAAATAATAATAAAAACAACATCAACCAAACTAAAACAGCATTGCGAAAAGAAGAGGAGTTACACAATATCGAAACGATGTTATTTGATAATTGTGATCAGAAGAGAGGTAGGTAACATCCAAAAAAACATATAGAAGCGCAGAGAGAGAGAGAGAGAGAGAGAGAGAGAGAGAGAGAGAGAGAGAGAGAGAGAGAGAGAGTCCGATTCTAGACTATTCTTTTCTATGACAACAATAATAACAACAAAATCGAGATGAACATTCTTCGAAATAATCAAGTCATCTAATTTCGCTGTTTATTTTATTACCAACTTTCGATTGATAATGAAGCCACTATCATCAAAGATTTGAAATTTCAAATTTCCAATTCAAAATTCGAATTTCGAGATTCGAAACCGGACAGATTTTGCCTCAGAGCTGCCTCAATAGATCAGTTAGATCACTGTCTGAAAATTTCGTAATTCTTTGGATCAAGTAACGTCATATATGTAGAGTACAATTTTTTTTTCTAATTTCATCAATATTTTCCTAAGGAAATTAGGGATTTATTAACTTCCGAAATCGAAATTTAAATTCTCAATTTTAAATTTAAACTATTTAGAAAGAGGCAATCAAAGTTGATAATTAGATGAAATGTTTCAGAGATGTTGATCACATATTTCCTCGAATCTTGAGATCAATTTATAATTTGCCAAAACCATTGCGATTTCAATATCGTTATTGAAACGATTTATCTCAATCAATTTTTTTTGTTGATTGCATTCTATTCCGTCGATTTATCTCTTCTTATTTCGATGTTTTTCAATTTCTTTGCAAAAAATTCTCAAGATTTTTCAACAAATTTCTTCAAATGTTTTCTCATAGAAAAGCAGCGCGCAAATTTTGGTGCAAATCTCTTGAAACACATCAAGCACATCTTGGTCTTGTCATCGACCTTTGACCTTTGTTGTTGTGAAACCTTATTGTAGAAATTTCGTTCCATTCATCACTCGTTCTAATTTCGAATGTTCTATCGCTAAAATTTTCATCGCTATTCGACATTTTTTCAAGATCAGATTATTGAATTTTTTTTTTTTGCTTCGAACCTAGAAGTAGAAAAATGGTAATATTCCATAATCGAAGATCTAATTGTGAAGAGCTCCAGAACTTTAGATTGGCGAAACCAAACGAACGTTTAAAAAAAGATTCGATCAGATCGATTGCCTAGCACATCATTCGATTAGGACAGGTTTAATTCTGACAGGTAATCGGCTAATTAATGATTAATTTTAACGAACTGACGAATATTTTTTTTTTTAACAAACAACTTGTTCGAAACGAAATCAATCAATGATTGAACAATTTTAATCACTCGAAACCAATCAATTCATAAACTTCAAATTATCTAGATTTTATTCCCAAATATAGGTGTAAATATCGAATTTTAAGTTTCATCGTTTTTCACTACAGAAATGATTCAAAAAAAAAAAAAAATTTTTTTATCGAAATACAAAAGTTCTCAATAAGATGGAGGGGAAAAAATTAATTAGCTAATTTGAATTTCATTTCGATGGAAGATCAAAGATTTGATTGAGCTTTTGATAATGAAAACAAATGTTGCATCACAATGAACACACAATGAAACAGAGAGATAAGAGAGAGAGAGAGAGAGAGAGAGAGCGATAGCGATACATTAAAGGAACACATTCGAATTGGTTTGATCCCTTGATTGTATTTAACTCCCATTGATCCATTTGTTCATCATCATTATTATCATTATTATTATTTGTAATAGAAATTTAGTCATCTGAACTTGATAGATGACTCAATATATCGAAGGAGAGAGAGATATATAAGCTCTCCTTCGATATATTACAAATAAGTTCTTTTCTCACGATTTTTTTTTCTTTGTTTGTCATCATTATTATTTTCGTTTTTTTTCATTTTTGTTTAAAATTTCATTAAAATTTCTTTAATTCAGCAATTCTCGAGTTTCCTCGAAATACCAAACATTACATGGTGGTAGCGGCTCCAAATATTTGCATCAATCATCTATAGTTTCATTCTCATAAGAATCTCGTGGAAATGATGGACGAAAAGCCGGAGCGGACTGGTACCTTACGGAAGAAAACGAGTCAGGACCAACGTCCAAGCGAGCTAACGTACCAATCAAAAGTGCCTCTTCGTTGCAAACGACGCAATGAAACGGTACAAGAATTCCTGGAGATCTTTGAAAGTTGGATGCTAATCAATCGATGGTCAGACGAGGAAGCTAGCTTATACCTGAATTGTTTAATTGAAGAACGAAGTTTGAAACAAAAATTATCCCAATGCGAGCGATTCAACTCGTATATGGCAATGAAAGCAGCGCTTTTATCTGTCGATAAAGCAGCTAAAGATCGAAAAATTATACAGCTACGAAACGTTAAATTCTTCATAGGCGGAAACGTCGATGCATATTTCGACAAAGTAAGCAAATTAGTCGATGAAATCTATGCGGAAGAAGTTTCGAGCATGCAAATAAAGAGAGACATGATTCTTTCCGGTCTTGATCCTGAGATGATCGCTAAGCTAATAGTGAATCAAGCATTGCCAGACGATATAACGAATTTGAAGAATCTAATTTTTGGTCTCAATTTAACGATGATCAATAAAAATAGAAACAAAGAATGGCAGAATGCAAAGAAAAATGCAAAGAAGTTTTGCCAAAATTGTAAAACCAAAACGCACAATACGGAAGATTGTCGCTCTAAAAAGCAAAATCATCCAAAGTGTGAGAAAATCACGAATGATATCAGCAATCCAAGATACTTCGTCCCAATGAAATTTAATGGAGAAGAAGTCTTAGCTCTATTCGATAGTGGTTCGAATCGTACAATAGCGCCTGGTAATATTTTAAAACCAGAGACAAGATTTAAAAAACGATGCGGTACTGCTTCGAAACATGCGTATCTATCAGTAATTGGATCTACCAATGTGAATCTAACTCTACAAGACGTTGAATTCAAACATAATGTTTTAATTGCTGATGACATCAATCATGCCATTTTCGGAATGGATTTGATAAATAGATTAAGATTATCTTGGAATGAAGATCGTTCAATCAATTATTGGTCTATTATCGAAACCGATCATAGACCATTAACATTTCTCAATACCATGGCATCGAAAAAAAGCAAGATAGCGCGAATGTGTCTTCGCTTACAAGAATTCCAATTTGATGTTCAACACCTATCCGGGCCTGAAAATGTGGATGCAGATGCGTTATCCAGAATACAAGTAGAGTCGATAGATATTAATCGAATTAAAGAACTACAACGAAATGATGAGACTCTGCAGCAGATGCAGATGCGATTTCCAAAACGCTTTAAAACGATCGATGGTATCATTTACTATTACAAGAATCATCGTGAACGACTGTATCTACCAGAGCAAGAATTGGCCGAAGCCTTGAAAGCCGCTCACGATGAGGGGGCGCATCAGGGTGTTTCCAAAACCTACAGTATCATTTCAAAAAGGATTTACGCACCGAAACTATTCAAAATCGTTCAAGAATATGTCAAAAAATGTCCACAATGTCAATTCAAAGAGCAGGTATTGCCAAAAGCTCATTTGAATCCTATCGATATCGCTAATTTAGATGTTTGGGAACGTGTTGCAATCGATCTGGCAGGACCGTTGCCTATCTCTAAGAAAGGTAATAAGTATTTGTTTTGCCTTCAAGATTACAAAAGCAAATGGGTTGAAGCTAAAGCCTCCCCATCTACCAAAACGTCGGATATCATAGAATGGCTCGATGAAATATTTTCCAGACTTGGAGTTCCTAAAGTGTTGGTATCAGACCGAGCATCTCAGTTTCAGTCAATCGAATTCACTAATTATCTTAAAGATCATAATATAGATCACCATCAAACGACGGCTTATCACCACCAATCGAATGGAATGATCGAAAGGTTGAACAGGACCTTTTGGAACCTATTAAAATGCAAGAGCAATAAGAAACACAACGATTGGGATTGTCATATTTTGAACATTTTAAAATCTTATAGATCAGCCAGGCATGAGGCGATAAACCAATCCCCATTTGAAGCTCTGCATAAACGATCAATGCGAATAGCATTAGATAATCGATTACCAACTATCAATTCGCCTGCAGAACCATTAAAGGTATCAAAAACATATAAGCAGCGAATGAAAAAATATTACGATCAAAGATGTAAACATCGATCATTTAGAATTGGCGATCATGTCTTAATCCGTTCAATGAATTATACGCAAGGCATGAGTCCGAAATTAATCAGTCCATTTAAAGGACCTTTCACTATCGAATCAATCCTTCCCAACAACAAAATCTTATGTAGGGATGCTAACGGTAAAACCTTCGATACACATGTGAATCTCATCAAGAGAGATCACTCTGGCACTAAACCTTCTGAAGTTCTTCGCTCTCGTGGCCGGCCCCGAGGAACGAAGAGGGGGCGTGTAATAGAAATTTAGTCATCTGAACTTGATAGATGACTCAATATATCGAAGGAGAGAGAGATATATAAGCTCTCCTTCGATATATTACAAATAAGTTCTTTTCTCACGATTTTTTTTTCTTTGTTTGTCATCATTATTATTTTCGTTTTTTTTCATTTTTGTTTAAAATTTCATTAAAATTTCTTTAATTCAGCAATTCTCGAGTTTCCTCGAAATACCAAACATTACATATTATTATTATCATCAAGATTGTCATCAAAGTTAATTTTTTATTATTATTATTGTTTGCGGGGAAGAAAGAATTTCGAGAAGATATGAGAAATTCTCTTTTCTTACCGATTGAAATCAATACTTGCATATGATATAGATCGCATGTATTATTCCAGGTATGAAACCTAGAATGGTCAATGCGATATTGATAAGAAGATCGGCTGTACATCCAACTTCTAGAAAGACTCCTAATGGTGGAAAAATGACAGCCAAAATAAGCTTGAAAATATCGGTACAAGTGAAAGGCATTTTGTTCACGAGGATTGATTTTTCGTTCCAAATCAAATCAAGAAGACGATTGTCCAAGAAAGAAATCGGAAACAAATCGAAAATATAGATTATTGAGATGAAAATGAATCCGATGGATTTTGATGATGATGTGGACGGAGAGAGGGATCAGAATGGAAAAAGAGAAAGAGAGAGATTTTTTTTTGGGTTTGGTTCGACAGCTCTAATCGCTCGAAGTTGCCAAATGAATGTCAATATGGAAGTGGTAGCAATCAGGTGTTGGCGAAATGAGTTTGATTGAAATCATAGCACATCTTTTCTCCTTATCAATCGAAACCTTGTTCGCAATGTATTATTATTCAATCGCTCAAATAAGCAGCAGTAATCGTCTGTCTCGAAGCACACCAAAAAAAAAAAATCCCAATTACACAATGATAAAGATGACACACACACACAACTGCAGAAACAAGTTCTGTTCTCATAGAAAATAGAGAGAGAGAGAGAGAGAGAGAGAGAGAGCAGCGAAAGGAATGGAATGTATTGTTCTGGAGATAAATTATGAACGTTACAACCAACGTAGATCAGCATAGATCAATCAATCTGATTCTAATCTTTCAGACAAATCTAAACCATCATTGATCCGACGATAAAATTATCTAATTCTATTCAAACGAATTCAATCTTATAATCTCGATAATTATTGCGTCGATTGTTGGTAATAGATAGGTTTATCGCAAAAATGTAATAATTTTAGCTGATTGGAAAGTTTATTAGTGACCTCATCAAAGCTTTATTTTATTACTAATTTCATTCATTATCATAATAACAATTAATCAAACTTGGTTTGAAAGAATTTACAACAAATGTTCAAATTTTGATTGATTGATTTTTACTTGTTTAAGTTTATTGTTTCTTTGAGAAACTGTTCGGTGTCTGTGATTGAATCGCTGCATCGAATCAAATCAGTTACATCACAGAACTCTTCAAACGAAACTGATGGTAGAATATAATTTTCGAATGTATCTAGCATTTTATCGGCTGCCAATATCAATGAATGATCATTGTGTCGAATGTAGTCCACCATTGATTGTGACCAATCCTCATCATTTGATGCATCTAGAGACTATGGAACCAAAAATTAAAGAACTGATGTAAATTAGCATAATTTTGTAATACCTTGAACATTAATGAATAAAACAAATCGATCAAAGCCCAAAACATAAGTGCAGGCTTTATGATCGCATAGGATAATTCTGCATTCGAGATAGATTCCTTAGTTCTAGCATCATTCGGGAGACTTCGAATAATAGAGCAAAGTATCAATCTTCGCAAAACGAACAAGCGGTTTGTTTGCCAAAATTGTGGCGAATACAACAACAGAATTATTGTGGAATAGAAATATGGGCTGTTTGCTTGAAAACAGCTATCAATAATTGATTGAGATTCGATCTGCTTGATAAAATTCTGTTGGAAATTTATCCGTTCAGCTTCAATAACTTTAGTAGTATTCATGACGTATAAAGCTGTATGCATCAAATAAGGGGTCAAATAAAGATTCGATTGAGCTCCACCACCACCAGTTTCTTCAGAGAACGATTTCTCATGGGCAAATTTGAGCAAAAGTAGTTTGAGATCGTGAATAGTACCCATGTAAGAATTTCCACCAAAATCTCTTTGTCCAACAACATCGTGTATGTTGCTGTTGTATCGAGATAAGGCGTGAGCGAACAACGACTCGTAAACATTAGGACCCCACAATGGTAAAAGAGCATTACATCGAGTGTTGGCGTTGTGGAGCGAAGCTGATTGCCATTCGTCTCTGGTTCTGGCGTGTCTGACAGCATCCATATGACATTCAACATGAACAATATTGAAATGTGTTACAGTTGTATAGCCTATAAAATGTCAAACTTTGAATTATAATCGTCATTTTAAACTACAATAGCTTACCTATAGTTTTACGAGATTTTCGCTCTTCAAATTCTTCTACATTGCAACGTTTGGTGAAAGTATAAATTGCTAAAACTTTCTGGGGTTGATATGCATAACCTTCACGGCAAATGGAACATACAAGACCTTTTTCTTCTTTAAGATCTCCTTCCATTTTTTTCAATAAGTCAGAATCTGCCATCACTTGACCTTTATCGTTCGACTTCATTCCTAATTCGCCAAGTTGTTTCTCTCGAACTGCCATTGCGATTCGTTTCTTCTCTTCACGAGTTTTGAGTCTAATTTCCTCTATTTTCGCTTCTACAGACGGATTTTCTTTCAGCACATCCATCAGATTTTCCGCTAGAGTGGCCATGTGCGAGTCCGATAGGACCTGTTCAAGAGCATGTATTATTGGAACAACTTCTTTAGTGATCAACAATTGAGTTGGCTCATGACCACGACTCATTCCTGAGAAAAAAATTCGTTTGAAATTAAAAAAACAGAAGTTAAGCGACTAAATTTCACCTGTAAGCGATCTTAAGACATATTTGAGAGCACCTCTTGATGCAAATTCTTTCCATTCTTCAGATTTCAGTAAAAGAAAACTATTTATTTGCGGTGCGTTCTTAACCAAGTAATTTATGGCCATAGAAATTAATTTTTCATCGATCAATCTTTGCTTCAATCTTGAGCCATTATCGTTGCATTCGATGGCAGCTAACATAGAACAGAATAATTCGTACCAATGATCTGGACTAGTTATACGCATGTTTTGCGCGTCATATTCATCGAATTCGAAACAAGGAAGAAAATTATTAATCAAAGTAAGTGTTTTTTCAGGATCGCCAATCGATAAAAATGTGATGACTCGAAGAATTCGATTAATAACAGATGAATTATTACTGCTGCATATAAGAGTATTTGGAGACGAAATTGCATCTATGAGAATTTGGATGTCGCAAGGACTGCCGCAAGTTTCTTTGGTGAAAAAATCATAAACTTTCGCATCTTCTTTGCTAGCTTCGGCTAATATTGTCTCAATGACGATGAGCAACTTCTCGAAATGAGATGGTTTTCCAGGAGCTGATGGACAAATGAGCAAATCAGCTTGAGGATTTTTCAAAAATACTCTAACAATCCGCAAGATTATTCCTATAGCATTCAATTCTGGTCTGATTAATGCTTTCCGATTACTGATCACACGAACACAATAACCAAAAAGTTCAATCAACACAAGCAACAAACTTCTACTGCGATGATTGATTTCAGTGATTGCTTGTAAACGTTCTAGCATCACCTCTAAACCATTGAATTGCGACATAATGTTGGCCAATTCGAAAAGCATTTCATCATCTTTGACGATTGATTTTTTATCGCTGAGTGTTTCAATGAATTCTTCCGTCGCATCGCCCATAAGACCACGGATTCTATAAATAATTTTCATAGTAGGCCCTGAGATGCTTGTATTGCTATTGACAACATTGTTTGATGTTTGATTAGAAACGTTTGAACCTAATGGAAAAGCAGAAAGTGATTCAATAAATGTAAGTTCAGAAGCCAAATTAAAGTTTCCACTACTCGTTGTCCATAAATTGGCGAGGGATGAAGAAACTGGTGGTTGATTGTTATTATTAGAAGCGGTGTAAACAATCTTTTTATAAACTTCTTTAACAGGTAAATCCAACGAGATTATTTTGTTGTTCACTAGAAGTTCCAAACCAGAATCATCTTCTAGTAGAGAAACTAATTCACATTCCTGACAGATTTTGTTTTTTATATCTCGCATCAGAGGGCCCATTCCAGAATCTTTAGAACTATATGGATTTCCAATCATTCGACCTTGAAGAAAATCTTCTTGTTGAGGATCTTTTTCTAAAGAGATCAGAAATTCATCAGCATCTTTTTCCTCTGGATAAATTATGGAGCATAACCGTTCGAAAATAAACACAGGAGTACGAAAATCTTGCAATGAACATTTCCGCACAGATTCAATGCAAATTTTCATGAAATTTATTGTCTCAGCTTTGGTTCCAGTCGTTAGCAATTCCAAAAGTTCCAATAGTGCTGCTTGTGTTTCATCAATCATTTTGGTTCGCTGAACAATTAATTTGCGCAAAGAAAGATAGCCATCTAGAACAAACCCAACCATTGAGGATTTATGGATTTTTCGAATGCGCTCATCACGCAAAAATAATTGCATCAATTCCACAAGCTGTCGCAAAGCGGATCCTTGAGAAAAATCTGAATTCAAAGAGGATTCTTCAAGTTTTCGTAATCGTTCAATTTCTGTTGTTATCAAGCAAGCAAGATGTTTAAGTAGTCCACAGAGAGTTAGATAATATCGCCAATGACAATTTTTAGCAATGTTGTTGGATTTAGAGGAACTGAATTCACTGAAGACAATCGATCGATATAAATCATAGAACTCAGAACCTATTTCACCGCCCACCAAGCAAAGATCATCCAGAAACGCAGTAAACAAATCGATTAAGGTTTTTTGTTTGTTTGTCAGCCTTTCGAATAGAGCCATTAATAGTTGTCGACAGGCGATTCTTAAAGCTTTTGATGTTGTATTAAAGAGAACAACTTGAATCCACGAGGAACTGACAATACGGACAATGAAAAATTCCGATTTTAATGTACGAGTTCGACCATTTTGATATAGATAATGCCAACGAGAGAAATATTTTCGCATCAAATAATCATCATAATGTGCAGATTTAGAAGTGTCTGATAATCTTTGATTTGGTTTTTTCATATTGAATTGTTGCCATTGCATAAAAATTGATTTGTTATCTGAGTTAATCCACCGATCTAAATCGATAGAAACATTGACAAGCAAAGAATTCAATGGTATTTTTGAATTTAAAGCCGAAGAATTGCGGTATTTATTCGTCAATTGCACTGATGCCAGCTGTTCAACAATATGACTCGAATCGGCGACGATTTTATCAGATTCAATTTCTTTACTTGTTGAAGAAGGCTTGATGATTAAACTATAAAGAATTTTTAAACATGGTAAAGTTATTGCTTCCAAAACTGCTGGAGATTTGTTTTGAAGTGACATCAAAAATAATTTCATAACACAACGTAATCTTTGCTCCCAGCAATTATCTTCATTCTCAAACGATAGCGCTAATAAGGACATTTCTTGACGAACGGAAGCTAATTCAAAGCTAGTGATATAGTTTGTTTGTAGAACTGATTGAATTTTGTTCAAAAGTAAATCGTTGAACTGCTTAGTTGTTTGCGGATCATCTCTGATCAACAAGCAAAGTAAAATTCTCACTGTTGAACGAAACGACAATTTTCCCATTCTTAGATTGTAATCAATCAGCTCACGGAATAGATTTGAAGAACTGAGTAAAGATTTATAATGATTGTTGCAAACCAATGCCTATAAAATACAACAAATGAGTGAAACGAAAATAGAGACCGGAATTCAAAATCATTTACCTTCAGAAGATAGACGCAATTTTCAATCGTTGCGCTGGCACAACCATAACATTTACCGGATTTCAAATCGAATCTTTGTTGATCGTCTTTTTGCAGTTTTTTTCTCTCATTTTCAGTTGATTGACAAATATCTTCAGATGTTTTGTAGTGTTTTCTTATGTCAGAAGTGGACAATAATTCGTTGAGTGTGGCAGATGATGGCGAAGATAGTGACGTATTAGATCCTTTGAAAGGTCTCCTCGATGAGTTTTGCCTGAATTCAATTAAAGTTTTTGCGATTTCATCAAAATTGTGTTGATTTTTATTTTGAAAATTATCATAATTCACTAATTCTTTTCGAGTATGAAGAATTTTTTGAACGATTTTGGATAGCTCTTCGAAATGGACTTTACATTCGACACTATATCGTGATGCTAACTGGCTAATGTGACGATTAATATTTTGAAGAGATGTAGAAGATTGATTTAGACTTGCAGATATCGCCGCAGAAACCGATGCAGTATGGACCGTTGATGGATTCGATATTGCTTCAACATGTTCATTGCCAAAAATACAACTATTCGTATCTTGAGATTCATGTATCAAATTTTCTAGCGAAGGTCTGATTGATAAAATGATTTTATACAAACGATCAGCTTTATCCAGCAGAGTGTTTATGGTTTGTACTGCTTTTGAACGATCTTCTTCATTTTCAATAGATTCGACAGCAGATGCAGTAAAACGTGCCGTCAAAATATAATCAAATTTAGCATATTTGCAAAAACCGCAAGAGTTACAAAGAAACGGATCTTTCTCATCATAATTAATCGCTCGACATTTATGACACTGAAAGACATTCTCGCCACAGTTGGAACATACACCAGGATTAGCTAAAACTACTGAGGAGCATCTAGGACATTGAAGTGTTTCAGATGATTTAGATGTCTCATAAAAATTACTATACTCGATCATCAAATTACATGCGACAATAGGCAAAACGAATTCGATCTTGACCTCAGCCTGGGATGAAGCTAAATCAATACGTTTGGCTTTGTGCCACACTGTATTCTTGTTTTTTAATTCGACAACTGATTGAACGCATCGATTATTGTAATAGATACAGAGCGTTTTAACCATCTTCGATTTTTTCAAATCAGAAATCTTCACTGTTATTTTAGATATGGTATGAGAACCATTCAATTTGACAATATGAGTATTAGTTGTAAATCTTGAGTCTACTTTTATGGCAGATAGTTTCACTGGAACTAAATTGATTTCAGGATCATTACAAACCAAACATGGCTCAGTTTCCAAATAGAAACCGTTCAGCTCCAATAACGATTGCAATGAATTATAGATATTAGCGTTGGTATGGCTGATTAAAACTTGATTTTGGTGCTTAAATAAATTCATTGCTGACTCGGCATAGAAACGTTCATTATATGTCGGACAATCATTATTGTTTTGTTTCGAAACAGAAAGCGTAAAATATCCTAGAAGATCTACAAATTGTGAGGATCTTTGTCCATAATTTGCTATGTTTGGCCACAATTCCCAGAAAAGCATCAAAAGTTGTTCTTGATGAGCTGGTTGCAAAGATTCGAAGAACATGTACAACAACGAATGAGTAGTCCATCGTTGCTGTGTTGAATTACTTTCAAGCAAAAAGAATCGAATGAAATTCAAAAGAAGTTGACGATCCAAAACCATGAACACATATCCACAAATCCAAGATTGATGACTGGATCTCTCCGCTTTTTTACCAATAGTTTTAGTCGCCTTATCAGTATTATCATCGTCTGAAATACAGGTAAATAATAAAGACTATCATCAATAAGAATAAGATAAGAATGATCCTAACCTTTCAAAATGAATGAGCCAGTTTGATTTGTTTCATTTGCTTTGCTATTTTTTCCTTCAGAAAACATAGCTATACTCAAAAGTTGAAGGATGATTGAAGAAATTCCCTCACCAAACAAGAAAGATATCTGGAATAAAAACGGAATAACTTTCAGCTCTCTAAAACAAAATCGCTGCCAATTATGAGTTCTATTAGTAGCAATGTCGAGACATATTTTAAGATGATCAACTAATTTGATTAATCTATCGTATGGAAGATTTAGCAGTTGCTGTCGATCTGATGCCATGAGCGTAGAAGAGAAAGCATCTTTTTCGATAATTTTCATTACAATTATTTTCACTAGTTCATCTAATTGTTCGTCATCACTCCAGTCATCATCGTTCATCCCGAGATCTTTTATCTCAAAATTTTGATTGATATTTTTTGCATCAAAACATTGAGTTATGATGATTTGTCTGAGAGATCGAAGATTCGTTTTAATATCATAATGGTCTCGAACCTGTCGGTATCGTTCTTTGGAACCACAAATACTTGCCAATAATTTACGAACTTGTTTTCGAATATAAGGTGTAACAGTTGGCATCATTAAGTATTCGCATAGCGTTTGAATCCATTGAGCATTGAAATCGAAATTCAAATCAGAAGATAATGATGATGAAATAGATGCTGATGATTTGATTTCTACTTCTTTGTGTGAATCTTCGGATTGTTTATTATTGAGCGAATGGAATAACTTTTTCATCTGATAAGCTATTCGTAGAGACATTTCAGTCAAAAGTAATTCATATTGATCAAAAACGTGATTCGAAAACATCATTGAATGGACCACCGTGCATGAGTTTGAAGGATTGAAGCCTGAATGAGAGACGTAGTTGATGACAGATATTTTAGAAGATTCGTTAGAAGACGATTCTTCACCGAATTGGTTTTTATTTGTTGGCAAAGTATTTGTTTGCAAAAATCCATTCATTACAGTGAAAAAAGGTTTCAAATCAGGTGGAATAAAATTATGATTCGATGATACTCTGATACCATCAGAGATATTGTTAAACAAATCATAATTTTCCGAGCTAGTATTAGAATCTGTCCTGTTCGTATCAATTTTGTTTTGTAAATGACGCCAATATTCTTTGTAAAGAAAGCTGAGAATTTTGTGGCAATAATCCAATACTACGGCATGCGAATGAATTAATCGAAGACCAGTCAAGAGTACTGCATGGTAAGTTGAAAATTTCGAGAATGGCAACATTGATTTGGTTGCATTCTCTTCTCCAGACTTCGAGCATTTACTCATTGCAATGATGTTGGTTCGAAGATTTTCATCGATGGGTAATTCTTTAGTCAAAAATGATTGCCAAGTTATATTGGGGAAGCGCTTGAAATTCTGCAACGAAATGCTCAATAATCGCATATTTAAGAGTAAAACTTCATTGCTATGACTTCGTTTGATTCTATCATGAAAATGATCGGAAGATTTACGAGATTTGATATTAACACTATTCTCTTGCTGATCTTTCGTATTAGGTGTAAAGTTGGCTCTAAAAAGAGAGTCTAGTATTTTCCGCAAAAGATTATCAAAAATTTGTACAAATTCTTTTTGATCAGCTTCCGAATAATTAAAGTCGAAAAGATAATAAAGAACCTGGAGTTTTGGCGAATAAAAAAGTTAAACTTAATGATACAAATTGAATTTTTCACCCGATTTACCTGAAAATAAGGGATGCTAGTGATACCATTCAAATTATTGATGGATTCGAATGAATTATTCATCTGCTTCAAAAGATTCAAACAGAACTGGCTAGCTATCAAACGCTTCAAGCGTTTCTTATTTTTGTGCGCTTCTTTTTGATTTTTCGAAAAACTCTTGAAGTTATGGTTCTGAGTTGAGCAAGAAACAGCCTGAGCATGTGAAGAATGCGAGCTTTTTTTCGGTTCGATCATTTTGGAAGATGTTTTATTTTCTTGTGAGGAGTTCGTTTTCGTGATATGAGGTGTATTGAAAGGATTCTCGATGGAATTTAATTCATCATCATCATCAAATTCTTCATGCTCTTCTTCAGTATATTCCATTGCATTGTCATTGCATTTGATCTCGTAGTCGAACAATTCTTCATCATCTTCATCCGATTCTGAATGTATCGCTGAAGAATATTGAGATTGTTGATGTTGAGGTTGCTGTTCGACAGATAAGGAGGAATCATGTCGTCCATTTGAATCTAGTCTTCTACGAGCACTTGATGAATGATCACGAGGATGACTACTTTCAAGATCCACTTGATTACGATGTAAACGCAAGTCTTCAATTATTTCTTCAAAACTACGAATCGGTTGTTGACTATCTATTTCGTCAACATTTTCAATTTCTCTGGACTCTCCTCCTCTTTGTTGCTCTTGAAGACTCAAAGCAATCGCTATTTCCATCATTTCATCCTCGTCCATTGCTTCGAATTCATCGTCTTCATCTTCGTCTTCAGCTTGAGCATCTTCATCTTCATCTACATGAATTTCTTCAAACACATCAAGATTAGATTGTCGTGGATCATTTAGATTGGATTCTGATGAAGAAATCGGAATCAAGGATGGGCCCTCAGAGACTAAGCCTGAAGTATTTTCGGGTTGAGAAGCTGAAGGGAAATTAATATCGATATCTATTTCATCTTCCTCATCTTCTTCATTTTCTTCTTCATCGACATCATCTTCGTCATCTTCATCGTCGTCTTCCTCATCTTCATCGTCTTCATCTTCCCCAGTAATGGACTCATAATATTCTTCTGAATCTTGCCTAAAGGTCGCCATAAAATCTTGTAAGTAAGGAAATTCATTGTCAATATTGATAAGTATGTTTTGATACGAATTCAGATCACTATCAAGCAAAGATTCGGTAACACGATCCAATAAATTAGCAGCAGTTCGATTTGAGGACAGCGGCTCATCAGTATTAGATGATCTAGATGCAGGATAAACCGAATCTTGCCTTGAATTCCATAAAAAATCATTATCGAGAATACGTGCGACAGAATTAGAATCACGAGAACGTCGATTAGTACTGTTTCTGCGGATTAAATTACCAATGTTTCTAATGTTACTGGACAATGATGCATTAGGAGCATTATTTACTCCACTAACACTGGCACTATTTGATTGAGATGAAGCGGGCGGTCTAGATGCATGCTTACTACTTTGTTTGTGATCTCGAAGATTTGATTTGCTATTGATTGAGCTAGAAGATTTCGTTGAACTCATAGTTGATTTTGATTGCTTATCGATATTTGTTCTAGCCACATTGTGGTAAGTAGATGCGAAGAAGATTTCTACCAAAGCTTTTTTTGCAGCAAAACTCACAACAGGATCATTGAAACAAAGGAATTGTACTATGTATTGACAAGTTTTACTCAAAAATTTTTGATGACTCTCAAATTGATTCATATCGGAACTGTTGGTGAGAACGGCTAACGTTGATGAGTACAGAATGAAAACCAAAGATTTCACAATAGTTTCGAAGTTCGAACTATGAAAATTCTTAGTCAATGGACATAATAACTCGTTTTGTGGTCGTTGTGAGTAGATTCGCCATAGAATATCAAAGAGATAACCACAAAAATGAATCGTTGAGGTACAAAAATCATTCGATTGAATATAATATTTTGCAATGAATCGTATGAAATTACGAGGGTGTTCTTTGACAGTTTCTCTGAATAGATGAAGATTGTGACAGAAGATATTGATATTATCATAAGATCTTTGTTTGAGATCTTCGATGGCATTCTCAAAGACAATCTCACCAAGATGCTCATCGTATTGAGTTTTGTTAGGCAACAATTTGGACATCATCATACATATAGATTTATCTAGATGATTGCTTAACGAGATAGTCATAATTTTGGAGCCACACGATAGTATTGCGTCACATTTTTCTTTATACTTTGGATTGTTTAATAGCTCCAGTGAAGGTAAGACTATTGATATCGAATTTTTGTCTGAATTATATTCAGCTGATGCTTTTAGAAAAGAATGTAAAGCTTCTAGAACATCGAAAGAATTTGCAACAAGACTGTTGGCTATTAAAACAAGAGAATATTGTCTTCGTGCCAAATAAAAATCTTCTTCGAAAATAGTGGGTGAAAATAATATTGATCGAATTTTTTTCGATACAGATTTTTCAGAATCATCGTTTTTTATGAAACTTCCATCTGATTTAAATAAATCATTGGTGAGACAAGTTCCTGAAACATTATTGGAGGTGGATGCAGTAGATTGAATGATATCGTCATCACTATTCAACCCGATAGAGGAACGCGATCTACCATAAACTTTGATACAGTCTACAATTGTAATTTGATTTGGATCTTTGCTAGCAGCAAAACTTATTTCGAATTTTTTGACTTCCGATAACATTTTCATTTCAGATCTAGTAAATGGAATATCAAACCATCGACTCATGACAATATTGACATTAATTTTTCGACCAAAAATTTCAATGGCACTCGGAGTTCGTGCTGGATCACAAACGCCCAGATTGACACGAACGCCAGCCATTACGTAATCGAAAGCTCCTGTTTGCGTGATGGTTATACTGAAACCGTTTGGTTTGGTACAAGCAATATACATATTGACTGTGTTCAATCGATTTTTGAGTTGTTGAGTGTTGTAGACCTCTAAAACATCAGATCCTCCAAATTCTATCTCATTCATTGCTGAACAGCGTTCGAAAAAATCAACAGCAAACTTAGGAGCTTTATTTGAAGAGGCAGGAGAGACAGAATCAGCTAATTTATTGCCTTCTATGAATTTTGAACTTGATCTAGATTTTCTAACAAAATAGCTAGGATATTCACACAAATTTTCTCGATAAGGCTTGAGCCAGAAATCGGTGTTGTCATAAACCGCACGATGGAATCTTAATGATCCATCTTCACACAACGAAATCAGCGTTGTAATTCGACATCCTGGGAAATGATTAAAAGTTGAGTCAGGGAAAGATGGATCGATTTGATTTGATGATACAACGACGGAATCAATCAATTTTTTTTTGATTTTGATTGTTTGAATTTTAATTAATTGAGGCTGAACCAGAAAACAGACGGGATTGTTGTCTAAAGTCATGGCATAAATCAAACCTGGATGCGAATTAACTTCTGTCCATTGACACAGAGGTTGAGCTTGTGATGATTGCGAGAGCGAGATTTCTTTGTTTTCAACAGAATCATTGTCTTCATTCTTGTCTGGAAACATAACAGATTCATCTGAAGAAATTCCGATATGATTTAAGTCTATGAAATTAGATATTTCTTGTGAATTGATGTTTTCGATGCTAAAAGATGTTACAAACGATTTTCCATTGAGAAAACTGACAAACAACATATTTAAAAGATGTGAATAATAGATTGAAAATCCGACCCAAATATGTTGAGATGATGAATATGGTATGGTTACGATAAGAAACGCAGAAACATAAAAAACATCAAGCATATCAGTACATTTACAATCAGAATTCAATTCTTGGTTATAAATATGACCGTGGCTGGAAAGGATTAAAATATATCGCCTGATTTCATTGTTTTCTTTGCTCGAAAAAAACGTAGCATCTCGAATTTTTCGCGATGGAAGCACAAAATTATAGACAGGATTGTCAGAATTTTGTGACAGATCATAAATTTTGATATAATCTGATGTTACAACGACTAACTCAGCAGCACTATCCGGGATCCAAAATGTTTTGATGATGTAATTATTAATATCGATCGCGAGCGAAATATAATGATATTTACTAATTGAGCCATTGCCATTGATTGTTAGAACGCAGCATTCTTTCAAACCACTAACGGCTATTAATTCATCATTATATACATTGCTTGAAAGATTCATCACAGTAAATGGCAACTTCGCATAGCAAGCTTTTTGAATATTCAATCTTTTCTTAGAATTAGTATAGATTTGGCCAAGAAGATCATTCAATGAGATGATTGATAGATACTTCTTATTATGAGCTACAATTAATAACGGTGATTTGACAGCTGCAGTTGAAAAACTATCAGATCCAACAATAAGTAACGCGACTCGCCGTAAGACAGCTCCAGTGATAAGACTCAAATGTCGCACAGATTGCGTTTGTTCATTTGTGATTTGAACATTTTCAAATACAGAATCTTGTGAAGCTTTAATTGGTAACATAAGCTGGTCTGATTTTTCCAAAACAAAGGAAGAATATTTCTGATGGAGGCAATTGAATTCTTTTTTCATTTTCGAGAGATATCCTAGTTCTGAATCATTTTGATAGAAATTTTCAAGGATCGGCATGAAATATTCAATTAAAGCTATGACATTGTCTTGAATAGGTATGATCTGTTGCGATAAAAGAGTTGTGTATCTCTCAAAATCTTCATGACGCAAACCGAATCGATCGTAATTTTTGACAATCGCTTGATTTGCAAATTTGTTCTTTGAAATCTTATAACTGTCTGAAAGCTTTGAAAAACTCGAATCGATGGTGTAGAAAGAAGTGTGCCAATATTTTGAAATTCTCAAAGAGTTTTTCTTGGCTAATTTTTTCATCTCGTAAACTTTACTGCTTGGCATCGATGGGGCAATTTTTGGAGTCTTCTTGACACTAGATTGACGTTTGACAAGAGCTTTACATGATCCTTCTTCGTTTGCACCACAATCACAAAAAAATGAGCCATGTTTCGAATAGGTGACATCATGGCCTCGATGACATACTTTGGCGCACACAGTGCATACTCCAACACCATTAAGCATCTTACAAGTGTGACAGTGATACCAGTGTTGATTGATGAATTCTTTCCGAGTGAAGGTATATGTGCATAAATGATTATCAAGATCATCATCAGTCTCATCCTCAGTTTCATCATCAGATTGATTATTATTGATCTTCTGATTCAATTTACATTCATCATCGATATAAATTGGATGAAATTTTGCATCTTTTTTATCTTTTTTAGCAACAACATCCTCTTCATTAGGCATTTCTTTTCGATTTTTTAGAAATATCAAATGATACTCTAGTGCGGTGAATATGTCAGACAGATAGGATATCATTTGGTAACAAGATTCGATCATGAATTTGACCTCCGGATCAAGCAAAACATTCTCACTTTTATCGATCGGTTGACTATTAAATAGGCGAATTTCACAAGCTGAAAGCCAATTGACAACTTCTCTGATCAATTTGAAATGGCCAATAGATTCTGCATTAATCTGACCATCATTGTTCCCCTTTATCGACATCAACAAAATCAATGCTGAGAATAATCCAGAAAAATGAAAGAAAACATTATTCGAATCAAATCGAACATTAGTGATCAAAGTTTGAATGTTGATAATCAATGCTTCAGCAATGGATGCAACAACAATATCTTCGAATTTATGAACACCTTTAATCACGTAACGAAGAAATTTGAATAAAATATAAAGATTTTTGTTTGAGGAATCATCGATGTAATATTTCCTAATTTTAGAATTGGGGAATACATCATCAAGAAGGCTGATATTATTTTCATCATTGGTGCGCTTGAAGAGAATCAAATTGAACCAATTTGAAAGCAATGGAATTCTTTTCGGATGTTCCGCTAGACTTGTAGACAAACTGGAACAAATACGAATTAAACTAAAATTTTCAGGATCTTTTTCGAAGCGAGACAATAAAGTTTTCATCAGATTCAATAGCTGAAAGGCATATTCTTGGGTGATAAAAGTGTTAGATGCAGCTTCGATTAGGTTTATAAGGTTGAAATCAAAAGTATTCAATTGATGATCCGATTTGTTTCCAGTGGGTGTGGTTGCCGATTCTTCAAACAAAAATTCTTCGAGTGCATGGACTCCTGCATCACTTTTGATTATTTTGTTAAGAAAGTCAAACATTTCCTTCGATACGATTGCGAAAGTTTGCTGAAAACTTTTTTTTTCTGATTCTTGCAAACTGATGAATAAAGGATGATTGTAAAGAGACATTATGAAGAACGCATTTCCGATGCTGTAAGGATAGATAATTGAAGTCAAAGACGAATTCGTCTCGAGTTGATTGAAATAATCAGCACAAAGGGTTTTAACAAAAGATTGGCTCTCGTAATGATCGAAGGGATAGGAATTTCCAGCAAAAGAATACTGCGTTACAAGAGTGACTAGAAAAGCTTGGTCGTTTTTTGAAGCTTGTTTATGGCTTAATGAATGTAAAGAATAATAATTTACTATAGAATCGTTTCAATTTTAATCTGAAATTTGCACTTTTTACTCACTTGTTAATGACTTCAATAAATTTGAACAGATTGAACATAAGTTGCTTTAGCTTGATACAAGTAATATCAACGCTGCCGATACCAATATATTTAATCTCAGGAGTTTTATGAATCGAAGAAACATCATTAAAAAACGAAGAAAAATAATAATGAACCGTATGCTGATTTGAGCTGATTGAACTTTTTAAAGATGACATTTCGATTATCGGTAAATCGAAGTGAAGACCTTTTTGAAATAAATTTTTTAATTCGTTTTCGGGCATTTGACGATCTTTGTCGATAGCGATTCTCGACCATTCATATATCGTCGCAAGAGATGAATGAAATCGAGGCAAAGTATCCATAATAGCAGATGAATGTTTGTAGAGCGTTTCGTCGAATATACCAACTGAACAGATATTAACGATGGACCTATTCAGAAGATAAGTCAAATCTGATTTCTCATCACGTCCAGACATCAACAACGGATCACTGTAAAGCAGAATTGCCATGGTTTCATTGTAAATTTTGTCAAAAAAGCAGATAAGCAAATTTGAGAAATCTTCAAGTAGTTCTTGCTGTGGCATTTTAGAGAATTTGAATGAAATTTCTTTCGAATTTTTAAGTTGATCGACTAAGATCGAAGACAACCTATCTAGGTAGATCGTCATAGAAAACAATGTGAAAAATTTAGGAAATCGATAATGCTGCAATTGTAGTATTTGTTGTGATTGTGATAACAAATGATTCTTGATAGAAGCCATACTATTAAGGGGCGAATGACTATAACGGAAAAATGACCAAACGATCATTTTCAATAGATAATAGTTAAAATCAAGTGCACCAAAAGTTTTGGTTAAATCATTGATGATATTTTCAGCCGAAATTGTTGATGGTTTAACGTTCTCTAACGAGTCTGAGAAATTAACTTTGCATAGAGACTCTGCAACCCAATTGCAAACAGTACGATTCTTCTCGAGCCTGGGTAACCATATGCACATGTTAAGAATTTTCGAAGCTTCGATTGAAGAAAGATTACGATCGTCTTTAACAGAGTTCTCTATCACATGTGATATTTCTTCAAGAAATTTGAAACTTGGCGGCAATTGATTCATAAGCCGCCACATTGTTCTGAAAGTGTAGTCGTAGGCACATATCCCAAAAAAACCGTATTGTAGAGATCGATTAGCTAATCTGTTTTTGTCATCTTTAGTCATTTTGGTATCAAAATCAAATTGATAACCAATAAATTGCATCAAGTCCAAAAGAGAATTATAGAATTGATCATATGATATTGATGAAAATCCCGCTAACATAAAATTACATGCTATTCCTTAATAATAAAACAAACATTGAGATAAATCTTGTCAATTTCACATAGTTAAATATGAACTTACCATCAAGCTTTGGCTTGAAATTTCGAATTATGTTACTCTTATGAACTGTTGGAGCGTTGACATCCATTAGATGATAAAATCGAGGATGTAAGATTGAATCGAAAAAGCTCACAACTATATCATTTTCAAAGCAGGATTTTTCAGATTCTGATTGATTAGAGTCGACCAGATACTTATAAGATGATGTCAAGTGTTTTAAATAATTAATTTCCAATTGTTCGTCAACAAAAAAGCTAGTATTTCGAATCGAGTTGATTGATTTCCTTAATTCATCCTTGATGGTACTTGCTTTTTCTTCCATAGTAGTTTTAAAAGATTTTTGAAATGAAATTGCTTCATTATCTCTTATTAGATTAAGAAGGTTATGATTGACCTGATCAAAAAGATAACCGGGTGTATCATAGAGATTTTTACACATGTATTCGAATAAATGTAACAATCGTCCAATAAAGAGCATTTGAGCAGCTGAAATCGAGCATCTATTCGCATTCAATTTAGTAGAGATATCATTCAATGCTGTTCCAACTAATGAAAATACATGCTTTCTTTGTAAAAGTTTGAGATGATGAAATAAGAACAACATCAATTGTGCATGTTCTACATTCAAATCTTCGTGAAAATCGGGACATTCTTCATTGAAAGAGACGTAATCACCTTTAAATGAAAGCGCAGCCTGCGAAAGTTTATTGATAAATCCTCGCCAAATTTGTATGGTTGTAGAATTCAAGTCTAATTTTATATCTTCTTGCTCTTTTTTTAGCGAAAGAAGCATTATGTGGGCTAAAATTGATAAACTACGAATGCCATGATGTAATGGCCAAGATTCTTGACTAGGCTTGAAACCTAGATAGGCAAGTAAAGAGTTTTGCTGTTCTTCAGAGAGAATTTGCATCGCAATCATGTTGTACATCAACGATGACAATGACCCTGAAAACCGATTGAAAATTTCCGATGATAACGGTGATTGTATCTGCACGCTATCCATTTCAGAATCTAAGTCTTGTATCACATGCGCTAACACAATTAATTGTGCATCTGTAAGCATTTGCTTGAAATATAATCGAAGAGCATCGATTTTCGAGCAAATATACAAGAAATTCATATGGTCGAGAATTGAAATAATCAATTCGTAATGATCGTCAATATCTTGCTCAATTGAGTGCTCTTCATCCGACACTCGCGACGATTCTTGATGCTGTTCCTAATGTATTAAAAAGAGAGAGGATTATATTTTTCAGTAAGAAAAAATTTAGATTACTCACATCAGCTAAATCTTCGTCATCTTCATTCCCATTATCGTCGTCATTCTCGTCACCCAATTGTTTCCGAAATTCGTTGAATTTCTTCCACATAATTGAATGCAAAGATGGCTGATTGCATGATTTGGCTACAGAATATTTACTTTTAACTAGTTTGCTGATTGAATGGCGTGAAAGTGTAGCTCTACGATACCCAGCAGAAAGATAGCTGAACAAAAATTGAATCACATTCAGATTGGATGTTACTATCATATCAATCCTTTGCCAAGCACTATAATGTCCGAATTTGTTATATTTGAATGTTGGATTCAATGTTCGGCCGGAAACAAACGAATCGCTTGCTGATTGTGAAATCGATGTCGAGGATGAACTTGGACTCAAATCTACTGGTGTTGAAGCTGGAGTTGTTGGAACACTTTTTCTTGATTGAGTAGGTATATTGAAAGAAAATTTTTTAATAAAATTCAGATCTTCGAGTTGATTTTCACTATTATTATCATCTAGAATGGTGTTTTGATCTCCGAATTCCAAATGAAGATCATCCAATAGACTAGTCATAAGCTTCATTGCTTGTTTTGCTAAAGGTATGCAATGAACATTATATCCTTGTTGACGTTTCGTTGATGACGATGTCAATCTAGAATTCAAGATCATTTGCAAGCCTGAAAACAATAACCATGTAGTGAACATGTGAGCGTTTTGACTTATTTGACCAGCAACTCTATTACTATGGCGAAATATTTCAAACACTCTATCATAAAGCTCTATGCTTTTGCTCACAATTTTTTTCATCAAATGATCAGTTTTGGGCGCCTTTATATCTTCAAAATTATTAGCAGATAAATTTTTGGTATTTTGCATTATTAACGATAGACAAGCATTTAAAATCGCTTGAACGATCACTATTATTTTTGATATTCGATCACAGCTGAGAGGTTCAAGCAAACGATTTAAAGAGAATACACAATCGACAAGATCAATATCATAAGCGATTCGGTGACAAATTGTTTCAAAATCATATCCGTCTAAATTAATCAATCGTAGATTTGCACCTTCTTCAATCGCCAGCAAATGCAGAATATAAGGGCCGAATGAAGTGAAATTATTGATCAGATTGAGGAGTGAAGTTGCTCCGCCAATGTATTGGAAATACATTTGATTATGGCTAATAAGATACGAACGAATTTGTTGAATTGATTGAATTTTCGTATTGAAAGTAGAACTCAATAGATCGGTTGCAGTACCAAAAGAAAAATTTCTTAAGTTTTTGGCATCATCAATTATTCGTGCAGCACTTGCGTTCGATGGAAAATCTCTGTTAGATTTGTTTTTAGGAGATAAAGAACAATCAGAACTCGAAGTCGATACATTCGATGACCGAATCAATGGTGTTAGAAGCTGATCGAAAAATTCTTCTTTCGAGTTACGATCTAACAAGGATGGTGTGGCCAATCTAATACGCTTGACCGATGATTGAGAAGATATAATGGTGATTGGATTCGAAGATTTGGTTGCATCTGGTTCTACATGCACTCGCAAGGAATCAGGTAACGATTGACATCGAAGCATTTGACACAAAATGATGAGATCTTTGTTGCTGAAAATGACCGAATACTCATCCGCATCTTGCAACATTGAGGTCAAAAACTTTGTCAAACGATATTTAACGAAATAGTTGTGAAAGGTTGCATTCATATCGTTTGAAAGTACTACATCATCTCCAAATCCCTTGGTAATAATTACATCGAATTCGGAAGAGTTGGGATGATCTTCAGTATACAAAGAGATCTCATTGATCAAAAATTGCAGAACATAGATCAAAACTTCTGAAACAATAGGCAAATATGATCTAGTGACTTCGAAAAAAGTTAATTAAAGTATTTTGATGATTGAAAAGATTCTATTCTTACTAATTGAAGTTTCAGTGAGTAAAATATGACCACAGAGAGCAATCAACGGCATCAAATAAGCTTGTTCAGTCTTGGAGAAATGTGTCATATTTTTTTTGCTTATTTGTATGCAAATGTAAAGAGAATGGTTTAGAAAAAAATTATTGAAAAAGATGAGATTAAAACTTACCATGATTCCAAAGTTTTGATAATTAGATCAAAATCTTGTTTAGAAATAATTTGTTCAATTTTAGAAGAATTTCCAGAAGATGATTCGATTGAGCTCGATTCAAGGTTTCCACTCTCTTCGATAGCGGAGACATCCTCTTGAATTGAATTTTGACTTACGATCGACGCTTTTTCAATGTTTTTCAAAGAGTTCAAATATTGATTGGTGAAAAAATCAATCAATAATTTGAGTTTCTGTTTTGTCTCATCCATTTTCTATGAAAAGAAATGAAAGCGATGAAATTGAACACGAACGAAATCATTCGACAAGGTTAAAAGAATTTTATTTTTTAAGGCAACGAATTGTAATTAAAATTCAATCCAACCTTCAATTTTCATTGTTCTACCAGAATTGATTAGAATTGAAAAATTTTTTGTTCAAATCCGAAATCTAATATCTATCAGAGAAACAAACAAGAGAAAAATTCGATCCAAACCACCAACAAAACAAACAAACAACAAAAAAAAACAAGAATAGTAAAAACAAAAATAAATTTACCTCAGATTCAAAAGATGATTCTCTTTATGACGACGAA
This sequence comes from Sarcoptes scabiei, assembly GCA_020844145.1. Taxonomy (NCBI): domain Eukaryota; kingdom Metazoa; phylum Arthropoda; class Arachnida; order Sarcoptiformes; family Sarcoptidae; genus Sarcoptes; species Sarcoptes scabiei. The sequence goes on from CP080488.1 coordinate 1,422,599, forward strand.
ATTTGCACCGAAGATTTTTTTGCAAATTTTGATTTGATTCTATTCTATTCTATTCGTTTTAATTTAGTTTTTTTTCACTAGAAATATATTAGCAAAATATTAAGTCTTCGCTTTTTTTTCTAGAATGAAAACAAATCGAGCATTTTAGATGTTTAAGATAGAAACAAATATCAACGAAAGAGAGAGAGAGAGAGAGGAGAGGGAATATCAAAAAGATTATTAAATAGCTTATTCTCTTTCCATACTCTCCACTAATGATAAGGAGTTGTATGTGTGATTATCCAATACAATCTATTGAACATAGCAAGAGAGATGTGTCTGTAAAGTTTACACTGCTGGAAGAAAGAGAGAGAAAGAGAGAGAGAGAGAGAGAGAGAGAGAGGTAAAGAGGGAGAGAGATTTTCATTTCCTATCCATCATTCTCTCTCTCTCTCTCTCCTCAAGAGATTCTCTTATTTTATGGTTTCATTCGGAAAAAATAACTTTTTTTATGAATTTTTTTTCTTTTGAAGATTTGCTTTTCAAAAATTATTGCAAAAAAAAAAAAAGAAAAAAATCCTTATATAATATAATGAGATGAATATGGATTCTATAAATTCTATGTAATAACTCGATTCAAATCTCAATCATATAAGCAAACATATTCAGTGTGTGTATAGATAACAATACCTGTGTGTGAATTCATTCGAATTATTTTCATAGAGGATAGGAAAGAGATATATCAAAGAGATATTGAAAAAAAAAATAGAAATAATAATAATAATCTTCACTAGAGAGTAGGATTCGAATTAATTGTTGGGTTTATTTTTGCTCGAAAATCTTATGAGAGAAGTTTTTTTTTTTAATTTCAAATTCATCATAATCAAGTGAACAAATCTGATAGATGGATCCTATTTCTCTCGAATAGAATCAACAATTTCTTCGGTAATAATCGAACAAAAATTATCGCTTATTTTTTTTCTAATAAACAAACCAAAAATTCTTTAAATTCTTATGTGTTGATGATCTAAATTTTAGCCTAAAAGTTTAAAGAAAAATGAAAATAAATCAATTATTTTCTAAAAATTGTATCCTTGTTGCTTATCAATACGTTAAGCCTTATATTATTTTCTTTTCCCCATCCAACAACACAAACTAAAACAACAACATCGACACATAAACAGCACTAGACAAAAATGTTTGACGTGTAGATTTAGCGATACGTCGATAATGCGTGTGTGTGCGATTTTGCCTGTTTCTCTCACTTCACTGCACTTTCGATCGATCGAAACTGTTTGTGTGCGTGTGTGTTTGGTAGGAAGATTTAATAAAATTAAAAAAAAAAATAAATAAATTCAAAACTTAATTCATTTAGAATCAAATCATTTTCATTAGGTTTTTGTGTAGCTGTTTGTGGTTCGGCATCGAAGGAACCCCATAAGAATAGAGGGAAAACTCTGCTCTACGTTTTGTCGTGGAAATTTCAGAATCAAAAATTTTCATTAAAATATCATGGGAGGATCTCAATCGGTTGAAATTCCTGGTGGTGGTACCGAAGGCTATCATGTTCTCAAGGTAAGCCTATGAATTCAGCGATAAAAACCGATATAATGGTTTTATTTTTTGATCAGGTTCAAGAGAATTCGCCAGGATCAAGAGCTGGACTAGAGCCTTATTTTGATTTTATCATCGCTGCCGGCAACACTCGTTTGGTAAGTTAAATTTGATTCATCAGCTAAACAGTCGATTAATTTATTCTGAATAGAACGAGATGAATGATGATCTAAAAGATATTCTCAAGTCACATCTCGATAAGCAATTAAAATTGTTGGTCTATAATTCTAAACATCAAAATGTTCGCTGTGTTGAAATTGTTCCGAGTAACAATTGGAACGGTCAAGGTTTACTAGGTGTGAGCATAAGATTCGCTTCGTTTGAAAGTGCCAACGAAAACGTTTGGCATATTCTAGATGTTGCACCGAACTCGCCAGCCTCGGTTGCCGGTCTACAATCATATTCTGATTATATCATCGGTGCTGATTCTTTTCTCCAAGATGTATGTGATAGATCGAGATTTTTCTAAAAAATACAATTCATCATATTCTTTCTATTCTGTTCCCATGAAGACTGACGACATCTTCAATTTAATACAAACATATGAAAGTAAACCTTTAAAACTTTTCGTTTACAACTCTGAAACTGATTGTTGTCGAGAGGTCACAATTGTTCCCAATTCGTAAGTAGTTACTAGAGAAATTTCGATAGAGAAGTTGGCCTTTAAATCCAAAATTTTAAAATTTTAAGTCATTGGGGCGGTTCTGGGTTACTCGGATGTGATATTGGATACGGTTATTTACATCGTATACCAAAGCCTAAATCAAATCAATATCCTCTGACAGATCAGAATAAACAGCCGGTGATTTCAAGTCAACAGCCAAGCATTTCGAAACCCCCGGCTGCTAATATTATAACATCAGCTATAAATTCAGCTCAATCGGATGGTCCTAAATTAATTTCCTCTTCTGTACCTTTGGCTTCAGTCGCCAATCAAAGTTATCCTGTTTCAACACCTTATATGGCTCCCCATGCATTATCACTTCCTTCCACTTTGCATTCATCAAATTCTTCGACAATTAGCGTTTTGCCTTCCACAACCACAAATGTCACCATATCTCAAGCGCCGATTGTTGCTAACCTTCCTCCATCGATCGGTCTATCTCACTCAACGGTTAGTGTTTCCAAAACTTATTCAACAAGTAATGAGACTTCAGTGATTGATCCGAGACCATCACTAAGACCAGCAAGTGATTTTCAGCAATCAAACACAACATATTTCACTCCATCCACTTTGTATAGCAATCATTTAGTTGGACAGCCTTCTTGGACAACTGGACCGACCTCATCAATATCTAACATGACATCTAATTCTTCATTTCCGACCATCAATAATCCAGTCAATACATATGATGATGCTAATCTCGCTCAAACCTTAGCCTCATCGCTTAATTTAGATCGAACATCTGAGGTTTCTCAAAATCAGCCACCACGAACTGGTCCAACTGGTGATAGTTTCGCCTATAATTTAACTTCAGCTCCTCGCCCTTCAATGCCTTTTAATGAGTCTATCAAACCGCAATTTAGACCGCCGCCTGTAAGCGGAATCTCTTCTGCTCCGCAATCCACAAGTAATTTGCCCAGCATTGGACATCAAATCAATTTTAGTAATAGGTTCGGGTCTGTCATTCCTTCGATGGAAAATATACAAATATTCAATCCGACTGCTCTTCAATCGAACACTGTTTCATCGATTAATGCAGCATCGACTGATTTCGTTCCGAAATCGGTTCCAATCACACCAGTCACCTCATCAACTTAAATTATTGAGATAGCGCCCAACAACGCTGCAATCCATATTATTTAAATGAACTTTCATTTCATGGCGATTCAAATTCTTCTTTTCTTTTCAAATTGTCTGATTAATTTCAGAGAGAAAAAATAATAATCGAAACAATTCAAATCAGATTCAATTAACTATTGTTGAGAAGAAAGAACAATTTTTACAATGATTTTTAATTATTTCTATGTTTTATAATTTTAACAAAATGAATTAAAAATATAAAAATCGATGAAGAAAAAATTTTTAATGATTTCGTTCAATTATAATAGTTTTTTGTTATTCGATCAAGCTGTTTTCAATCAAATTTCTAGATAAGAATGGGATGCGCAACTTCAAGTTGGTTGAATTTTGATAACCAGTTATCCAAATCTTAGTTCTATATCTTAGATATTCGTGTAAATTTAAAACTTCTCTGATTTTTCTTTTTCTATTTCAAAACCTCATAGAGAATATTGAACCTCCAGTTAGGACCATACAATTGGCAACAATAACAAATGAGAAATTGATTGTGAAAAATATTCCACAAAAATCTAATCTAGATGAGATGAAGCTTCAAGGAAAAACCTTACCAGTGGATGCAATCAAACAAATTGAATCGATTGGAAAAGATCAGCCTGGAACCGCTGTGACCCCTGAGAATCGAGTCCAAAGGGATAATGTTTTAAAACAAGTTTGTAGTACTAACGCTACCTCGATTGTGTCGGCGATTTCTGGTGTCGGATCCAACGCTGGTTCATATCTCAGCGAAAGTGGAACATCGATCGTCGATCGAAGTTCTGCGTTCTCACAAGACTCTTCAATCGGTGATAATTCAGCTAATCCATTAGGTTGTTCAGCGATTAGCTCACAATTCAATAGCCAAACCACTGAGCTGAGTGTGCAACAATCGGATGCTAGAGATAGTAAAATAAGTGATCAGTTTAGTAGCCAAGTTTCAAGTAAAAATCCTCCAAATAGCCAAGTGACTAGTGGTGTGAGTGATTTTCAAGGTCCAGTTAGTACGGCTATCAGTGCAAACAGTGAAGCACAATCGACCTTCAACAGTCGTATCTCTCAAGCACCTAAAAACGGAAGTAAAGTCACCTCAAATATTCAATCGACTCTTCTTTCGAAAAACGTTTCAGAAGGACCAAGTTCTAAAGCTGGAACTTCATCGATAGCAGAATCTCAAATGGAATCGCAAATCAAGTCGAAGTTTGATGAGTCTAAGATTCAGTCTAAAATTCAATCAAAAATTGGCTCAAAGATTCAATCGAAGACTCAATCGAAAAATGATTCTAGGAAGAGATCAAATTTGAAGATGGATTCCAAATTCAAGGCTAAATTTGCAGCCAAAATTCAACCGAAAAAAAATTGATAATTGAGATGGATTGAAGGATTTTTCGTTTGGAGATTATTATCCCGTTTTGAGCCAATTGAAATATTGAATCAATAAAAATCGCTATTAAATTTTTATCCAAAATTTATTTTTTGTTTTATTTTGATGATTTTATTCTATTCATTTTTTAGATTCTTCAATAATCTTTCAATCTTAATTGAAAAATTTTCTAGACAATCGAATGAATACCGAAACCTGAAAGAAGAGATATCAATAATGATGGCCAATAAAACAATCATCTGGTTTTCAAATTAATCCGTCAAAAATATTGGCTGTCTTTGGAACCAGACGAATCCGGAATCTTTCTATAACTGGAACAATCGAACGAGATTGTAACACAAGATAAAGATAACTCCTAATGATTCGTTTAGAATTCTCTTCTTGATAAGATTCTAGCGGCAAACAGATATGTTTCGAAAAATTTTTTCAACCAAAAATGATTCGAAAACGAGACGACTCATTGTGAGAATCTCATCTTGCTTCCCTCTTTCGAGCCAATTTCAAGAGATAAGATATTCCAGACCCTAGAGTCAGAACATCGAGACTCTAGATTCTAGAATGAAAAGTGACATATAGATAGGGGGGGTTGGGATGAGTGAAAGGATTGAAGAGGAGAGAAGTAGATGTAGATTCTAATATTCTCAAGATCAATTGGAGGATCTTGAGATTGTTGTTCCCAGAGAGAAAAGAAAACGAAAACAAAAACAAAACAAAACAAAAGCTACCTTGAAATTTGAGATTGTGTTCGAATTCGAATCTTAATCTCAGTGAATCTTTTTAAAATTATTCTTCTATCGAAATCTAATAATTATCATTGAATCTATCACTAATTATTTCGACATCCTAGAAATTATTTTCAAATCTGTTCGAGTAAAAATTTTCTCCAGCTATTCCCGAAAAAAATATGAAGTGATTTTTTTTTTGTCCCCGATTCCGAGAGGTAAATTTTGCTGCTTTCTTATTTTTAGTAGAGATAATTGTACGTTTTGTTTTTCTTCTAATTTTTTCGAGAATTTCCCTTTTGGATTCAATCTCCTCTAAAATTTCTCCCTCTCCTAGATTTCATTGAATAATGTGATAGATCGACCTCGATGAAAAAGTAGATTAGTCAAAGTCAAATTTTTATTTGTTTTAGATATTCAACGATTAATGGGACGAAAAAAAAAAATTGAATTTAAAATTATTATTTTCCGAATAGAGAATTTCTTTAGAACCTTATCTAGTTATTGATTTTATTGTCCAAAATCTACATTATCATCATTAATATTGATTTCTTAGTAGTTGTTTTTTCAATCGATCCTGAGCAAACCTAATCTACACTTTGATCAGCTCATCTTCAATTGAAATCTTGCAATCGACTTGATTTTAAGGTCATGTCAAAAGGTGAGCTATCACGCTAAATTAAAATATTATTGATTGATTTTGCATCTTAAATGATTCTCAAATCCAGTCAATACGAAAAAAGATCAAACATTAAGTTTTTCGCCAGCGATGTCGGATGCTCCTCCACCACCTTATTCATCATTGTTTCCTTGTTTCGGTCCTATCCCGTCAATGAACACTTTACCTATGGCTAATCCATTTTATGGTCATCAAAATAATCCTCATCCACCAGCACCACAATTGCCGCAACATCCAACAATCATGGCACCACAAGTAATGGCTCCGATTGGGCAAACAATTTATCCATCATTACCATCTCAACATTTCATTCCATCGCCTCATCCTTATGTGTATCAAACCTATGTGCCGACAGCCTTCGGTCCAATGATCGCACCGTTCCAATATCAAGCAACGAACGCACCATTGATCATTCCTCCTGAATATTTTGATTCACGAAATATTCAACGATTCGATGAATTAGTCCGCCAACCTCAACAACCAATGCCTGTAAATTTTTAGTAAAAGCAGCGTAATTTTTAATTATTTTTGCTATTTTGGACCAGGTTTCACCATTTGGAATGATTCCCCAATCAAATGTTGGTCTTATTTACACACCATCGAATTCTGCTGGAATGTTTGGAAATAAGCCTTCAAAAAAGACATTTTATTGATTAATTTTCAATCGTGAAAAAATCAATTTAGAGACGAGAATTTACTTAATATCGGAGTGATTGGACCTAGAACGCTCGTATAATCATCATTCATAATCGAGATTGATTATTTTTTGTGTATTTGGATGAATAGAATTTATCCAAATTTTTATTCTTTTTTTCATTCTTTTAATCCAAATTTTTCATGAAAACTGGTCATGACTTTTAATCGAACTCTCGAAGAGTTTCAAACTTTTAAGGATCGAGCCAAACATTATTTTCAAGTTTATCGCCAAAGCTTTTCAAGCTGCTAACTCATTCAAAGAATGATTTGATCTAAAAAAATTTCGATTGAATTTTTTTCTCTTGATCTTTTCATCTTTCTTGAACTATTTTACTTACTTTGAACGGCAATAATTTTTTTTCTACATTGAGTTTAAAAAACTTAGATACTTTTGTTTTGTTTTTGTTATTAACTTTTTTTTCTATCTCGAATAAGAATTCTGATTCGTTGGTTAACAATTATAAAATTGAATAATAATCCTCAATGAATTGAACAAAAACAACAATGAAGAAAATGGAAAGAATGGACCATACATCCATAGAATACTGATTCACTTTTTTTCTGAGATAAAAATTCAGACCATTGATGAGAGAATACCATTGTTAAATTGAACATTCTAATCAGATCAAATCCAAATCGATTAAATTTTTCCAAATTTAAAGATGACATTTCGAATCGATCTTTATCTATAAAATGATGGAAAGATGGCAGTATTGTTTGTTTTTTTTTTCATCGAATCGAAATTGGATCGCGGAAATTCTTTAATCCCAGTTTCTACTGATTTTTGATTTCTAGGATAAAGGCCTATGATATTTCAATATTTTGATTTTTATTTATTCTCTATCAGAATGAAAAATTTTCCCTTCAGTTAAAGTTATGGGAAAAGGAAAAAAATTCAAGGCCAATCATTGTGGTGATGATCATTCAGTTACGCAATCAATCTCTTCAGATAAGCTCGATAGTGATGCAAACAAAGATATCGATGGAGATGTGAAGAAAAGTATTGTCTCTGATTCCTCTTCGGATGATGATTCGATTGAATTCGATTCCTCTAGTGAAACGGGTGAGAATCTCGAAGATCGATCAGAGGAGTTACCATCAATACAAAACGATTTTCATCTTGATGCTGATTTGATCTCGGAAGAACCTCTCCATCTTTTGATGCCAAAATTGATGCGATTGAACAGTAAAGATTTAAATTCATTGCAAGATAAAAATCTATTGGTGAAAAAAGGAAGATTTTCGGCTTCAGAAAATTCAATTCTATCTCGAAATTGGAAGCGATATCTTGAAGATTATCACATACCCAATCCAAAATTATTGCTTGGACATTTTCAATATGGAAGACACAACGAATCGGCCACGAATCTTAAAAAGTACTATCAAAACTTTGCTAAAAAAACAAAATTATGGCTGAGATTGGCAAAGGATTTGCCTGATAGAACCATTTATCAGATTTATTGTCGTGCACGAGTTGTTCTTTCTGGATTGAAATCAGCAAAAGACTTCCGCAAAAAAGATCGCGAGAGAATTCTAGATCTCTATCTGAAACATGGGGATCAATATTCAAGTTTTTGTGAATACTATGGTTACTGTCCGAAAAGTGCTCGAGAAGTTGTCCGTAACTCCATCAAAGCTAACGGAGAACAATTGAATCAAGGTGAATGGAAACACAAAGAGATAATGAAATTAAAAAAGATTGTAACGAAACTAATCAAAGAGCTTGGTCTAAAATCTTACGATCGGATTCCTTGGAGCTTGGTGGCGAAAAAACTCAAACGATCCGATGTTATGTGTCGGCAGAAATTTTTCTCCAAAGCAATTTTGAAAATGATGAGCACACAAAATTCTGATTGGAACGATAGCCTAGATATTGCAAAATTTATTGCATTGCTCAAATATCTGAACTACTCCGATCAATACATGATTGATTGGGATTTCATCAAGGAAAAATTCTCATCGTAAGTGTTTTGTTTCAATAACTATCGCTAAAATTCTATTCGCTTCATAATTTTAAATAGAGAATTTTTCAATCTAATTCTACGAAAATGGAGAGAATTACGAGTACGAGTACCGCATTATCATCGATTAACATTGCCAGAAATTGTTAATTATCTCTACCAGAGACGTGTGATGAGAAAATTTGGATCTGATCAAGAGAAAATGAAAGAAATCGAGAGTTTTGTTCGAGCTAAACTTTGAAAATTTTTCTCGTTCCAGCAAATCTAGAGACGGCAAAACGATCTCACTACCACCATATCGTGGTCTCAAGAGTAACTATTTTTGTTGTCATTCAATCGGCAACGAATCCACATGGATCCAATGATTGAAGAATGTATCTAGCGATGTAAAAATTCAATCTTTTTTTTTAATTTTGTAATTTTGAGCTGTAAAATTTTGATCCTTGAAGAAATTATGTTATGTAATAAAATTATCCGTATTCATTATTGTTCTGTGTTACGCAATCAATGCAATCATCAACAAATTTCAAACAATCAATCTAGATCTCTACGTAAGCTAACCAAAACGATCTCTTCAATCGATGATGGCATAGAAAAATTGAGAGCCATAGATCGAAAAGATTCGAACGATGGCGATCATGATCATGATAATGTTGGTGATCAAAACTATTTCGGAATCAAAGAAGATGATTATGATCTTATCGCTGGGCAGTATGTAACCGATTCCGATAATCGTTTGCTTAAATTGAAAAAGAAATATTCTCCATTGTTGAATTTGAAAACTATAGCATCAGATCGAACAAAACAACGGTTTGGTTCGTTATCGGTTCGCCTTGATGATGAAAATGTCCCGAAAATGCATGGCCAATATGATGATGATATTGGTGATCGTAATAGAGAGCATAGAGATTTCGATCAGTTAATTGATCATCTTAAAAATCATTCATTTGAATTCGATTCGAAATCAGTGAAGAAAAATCAAAAGAAAGAACAAATCAAAAAAGTTTTCAATGATTGCGAGATTGATCCACCGAACATTTCGAAATCAGCGAAACAAAATTTCGTTCCAAAATCCATAATCGATGAAAAGATTAATTTTCGTTTCGCACAACAATTCGCAACAGATTTGTGTGAAAAAAATCGATCTGTTGCTAATGATCAAATCATCGATGATTGGATCAGTCATGAACAATCGAAACGAGAGCCAAAGAAATCAACGACTCGACTTTCTCTTTCCGATCAGATTGCTTCGATAGAATTCGAACCCCCCACAGAGAAGCTAATTGAACGTAAAACAATCACTGGCTATGAATATCTGAAGCAAATCAAACAAGGCGATAGAATCGCATTGAATCAGGAGAGTTTCGAGAACATCGGAGGTGTTATCAGAAAAAACAAATTAGATTCCAAAGGATTCAATATTCTCTCTAGTCAGATACCGGATTTTCGAAATCAAACAAATCTAGAAATCGTCGATCATCTCGAGCGAATGATTATAATCGATCGGAACGATTTGATTGTTTTGAACAAACCATATGGATTTTCGGTCCACGGAAGCGTTGATGTTGAATCAAATCATCGATCCTTATCAAATCGTTCGATGAATTTGATACATTTTCTTCCAAAACTAGCTGAACGTGTTCGCTGTGAGAAGCTATACACTGTACATCGATTAGATCGTGACACTACCGGTGTTCTTTTGTTGGCGAAAACCTCCGCAAGAGCAAAACAATTGCAACAATTGTTTTTGGAGCAAAAAATTCAAAAACGTTATCTTTGTATCACAAAAAATACACCAGATCAACCAGAGGGTATAATTGATATACCAATCGAGAATGGTTTCGTTTACCAATACGTTTACGGAAAAAGTGTAAAACTCAAAGAGAAACGTGAACGTATGGTTTTGTGTCCAGAGCCGATGGAAAAAATTCGTCTTCATCGGCGATGGCGTGAAGCTAAAAAAGCGATCACCTATTATCGTGTTCTCTCCAATCATGGCAACGCTGCTCTGCTAGAGGTATATTTCGATTCGATTTCGATGAGAAATTTCTAGGATTTTATGTCTTGTTTGTTTCTCTCTATTTCTCTCTCTCTCTATCTCTCGACTAGGTCAAACCGGAAACTGGTCTCAAACATCAAATTCGCGTTCATCTTGGTTTCGGTCTTCGATGTCCGATTCTTGGCGATCACAAATATTCGAATCTCGATAGTTTGAAGCCACAAAAATTACCAAGCGATATTTTGATCGCATTGAATGTTCGACAAGCGAAAGCTCGTGAAGTTCCGATGCATTTGCATGCACATCAGCTTTTCATACCGAAAACTTCGGATTACGAGAGTCAATTTGTTTGGGCTCCACTTCCGTATCATTTTCGTAAGAGTATGCGATCATTGAGGCTAAGGCTAGAGTGATTTTTTTTTCTTAAATAAATTGTTTTTTTTGTTTTACTTGTTCGATCGTATCGTCGAATTCAAATTCTAAACTAATTCAAAATTAAACTTGTATTTGTGATCATTGCTTGTCTCATTTCTAATCTAATCGAATCAAATTAGCGAGATTCGTTCGACGACTAAAGCGAAGGAGAAAAGATCAAAAAAAAAAAAAATATTGTTTTGAGGTGGATGAAACGTAACAAAGAAGAAGAAAAAAAAGAAACAAATCAATTAAGAATTTCTAGGGAACGAAAGAATTCTGCGATTCGAAAACAAAAACAAATTAATCTTAGATATCCAACCTTAACCTGAACAAAATTCTCAAAGCTTAAAAGAGAACCGAAGAGAGATCTTTAAACGGGGAGAATTTTTTTTTTTTTTTTTTTGAATAAAAGCCAATCAAAATTACTCTTTTATTTATTGAAAAATATAGCTGAACCATAAGATGAAGATATTTGAGAGATTTAGTTCAAACTTTAGTTTGAAGAGAGAGAGAGAGAGAGGAGATCATCGAGAATCTTCTCGATAATCTCGATGCCTTCTGTTTTGAGTCTTTTAATTGTCGATAATTTCTTAAACATTTGATTGAAGCAAATGGAGAAGAATTATTATTCATCGACGAGAGATGGAGAAGATCGATCGATTCAAGATCGGACAAATCGAAATGATTGATTGATCCGATGATTGATCCGATCAGAATCAGAATTTCTTTTGATTCTCTAAAGAACAGAATCGATTCCGTTTGGTTTTGAACAATAAATTCGAATAAACAAAAAAAAAAAAAACGGGAAGAATTGTTTCAAGCCTATTTTAGGTCAAAAATATCTTTCTTGAATTGAATTCTTTCTTTCTTTCTTTTTTTTTCAATTTGTTCAATATTGATGTTCATTTTGTTCCTCGTTTCAAAATGCATCAAGATTTGATGACTCTTCTTCTCTTCTTTGAAGCATTTTGTTTTTGTTTTTTTTTTGCGATAAAAATAGTGGCTAGAATTAGAAGAAAGTGGAATCTGAATCTGTTCAATAGAATTTCAAAAGAATTCTATTAATAGATTGATTGTCGGTAGATTTTTGAATGAATCGAAAACCATCAAATCAAAATGGTATGTTCTTTAGGCATCAAGAGAGAGAGAGAGAGAGAGAATACGCCCATTTCGTTTCTCATCATTACTTGCGGCATTGTCTTTTAATATCATCCAGCATCAACAGATTCGACCTGGATTAATCGAGAAAAATTCTTGCCATATTTTTCTCTCTTAGATTTTTGTTACGAATTCGAATCGTTTTTGTTTAAAAGAGAATCAAATTGAAGAATTCGATGATGATGATGATGATAATCATTATCGAGTGGGAGGTGGAGAAGCATTTGAAATAATTCCATTCATTTTTTTTTTTTCAAAATGATCCGATCAAAGTCAAAATCTAAACCTTTGGATAAGAATTTCATTCTATATCGAACGAGATAAAGCAAAGTATTCAATGGTGGCAGTCGGCTTCGATGATAGAGATATTTCTTGGCAAACACAATCGAATTGCAACAAATCGTTACGAGAAAGGCGAATTTCTCTCCTTTTTTTTTTTTTTTTTTTTTTGAATCCAAATTTTTGAAGAAATCGTTGAGAAGAAATTCTTTTGCTTTTTCTCATTTTCCTCGAACTTTCTTGCATCCGATCATCATCATCATCATCATCGTCATCGTTTCTGGCTTCTCGATTTCGAATCCATCTTTATCGCATATCGAATCGTTGTGTGATTTGTGAGACAAACTAATCGAAAATCATCCAAATGGTAATTCGATTAAATCTTTCGATTGATTCTAATTCGATTCTATTTTCTTTTCTCTATCGTTTTTCAATGATCTGTGTGACCCCACATCCCAATTTAAAAAAAAAAAACATAGGCCGATTTAAAACCACCAGAAGTTGAAAGTAAGTGCTTTAATTATCTTTGAAATATTCAAATCTCTTTGATTTAAATCGAAATTCTTTCGATTTCGTACGCGATTTAAAAAAGAGGCACGTCATCATTTCGATATCTACGATTTCGATGGATCGGGTAAGGTCGATAATCACTATCTAGGCGATCTATTAAGATCGTTAGATCTACGACCAACGCAAGAAAAAGTGGAAAAAAATGGCTGGGAAAAAAAGAAAGGTTAGAAGAATTGTTGTTGTTGTTGTTGCTGGTGTTATCTGAATATTATTTTTCAAATCAAAACAATCCGTTTCGATGTTTCTATTCGATTCACTGACCCCGTACCATAAAGGCCAAAAATCAATGACATTTGAAGAGTTTTTGCCAATCTATAGCCAAATAAAAAAAGATAAAGATGGTGGCGCTTACGAAGATCTCGTTGAAGGTCTCAAAGTTTACGATAAAGCTGAGAATGGCACAATGATGGAGGCGGAATTGGCACACGTTCTACTATCGTTGGGTGAGAAATTGAACGATGCCGAAGTGGAAGAGATCATCAAAATCTGTAGCGGTGGAGCCGATGATGAAGGATTCATTAAATACGAAAGTAAATCATCGAGAAAATATGTCCCCTTAATCAAAAAAAAAAGAGATTTCTAATTAACCTTTTTTCTTTTACTTTTTTTTCGAAGCTTTTATCAAAAACGTAATGGCTGGTCCTTTCCCAGAGGAAGCTGGTAAATCCTAAGAATCAAATCACCATCACCACTTCCGTTTCTAGATGTTTCTCATTTCGACATTATTGTTACACAAAATCCAAATATCGAAAATTGTTTGACCAATCAGACAAAAACTAATCAAATAGAACGATTTTAAAAATTAAAATTTGAAAAAAAAAACAAAAAATGAATGATATTCTCTCGAATCCTTCTCCTTGTCCTTCTCCTCTTTGACACAGTTTGCGATTCATTTCTTTCTTTCTCTCTCTCTCTCTCTCTCTCTCGATATGAATGATTAAAAACAAAGTAATCAGAATAAAATTTGGCTGCCATTTATGTGCCTTTCGGTCTTAGTCTTGTAATTGAAAAATTTTTGTCTCTTTTTGTTCTCTCCGATAGAATTTGTTCTAACTTAGACAACAGAATTGATTCTTTGATAGAAGTTATCCATCTGAATCAAATCGGAATCGATTCGATGATCGATTTGTTAGTCAGAATTGATTCATTTTTCTCGTTCATCGCTTAATCGCTACTGTTTATCGATCATTTCTTTCTAGTCAATAGTATCGTCTTTTTAAGGGTTTAGAAAATTTCAATTTCAATTTGTTAGCTTGATTGATTTGCTAGCCGCGAGATCTTCTGTAGAAAATGATCGAATCGATTTGTACCGGGAACAATAAAAATAATGATGATGATACAGTTGAGGAACATCGAGAACAATTTCTTTCTCGAATGAATTTCATTTTGATCAAAAAGAATCGTTCCAAAATTCTTTTCCACGAACAATACTATCAATTAATCGATGCCATACGAAATGCGTTGATGAAAGTGGAAAAAGATCGAGATCCCAACGAGAGACGTTTACTTCGAACCTATCAGATTTTATTCATCAATGATGAAATAATCTATTTGATACCAAATACCGATAAAGTGTCAACAATCGAAAAGCTATCATTTTCTACTTCTGTTTCGGATCTAAATGAATCTCTCATTTCTCGGCCCATTCGTCAACGATTTTTGTTTCTCGAAGAGATGTTCGATATTCTAATCGAAGCTCATCGTTCACTCGCCCATGCTGGCCGAAAACGAATGTATCAATATTTGCGTCAGCTGTATCCAAACATTACAGTGGAATCGATCGAAACCTTTCTTCAGTACTGTCGCGAGTGTCAAAAAAAACGTCGAATTCGATCGATGAACGCTAAACTTCCGGTATGCTCTTGAAACTATCCGCTACTCTATGATTTCATTTGATTGATAAATTAATTGTGAAATTTTCTTATCATAAAAGAATTCAATCTTCAAAGCAGTTATCAGTGTGATTGAGGATGCGAACTCTTTCGATAGAAATCGATCGAATTCGACATATCATTACATACTACATTATTATGATGTCCGAACAAGATTTTCTTTTTTGAAAAAAATCACCGATTTGAAAACGGAAACGGTGGCGAGAAAACTTCGTAAAATTTTCTGCATCATAGGCGCTCCTCATTGTCTGATCGGTTATGATCGATGTCCAACGGAATCGATTCTAGGAATTTTAGATTTTCTACAAGCAAAACATTATCCCAATCTAAAAATCATTGTGGACGATTCAAAGAGACTGCTAGATCCGAACACAGTGATGGAGATCGAAAAAATTCTCGATATTCTCTCAACGATCACATGTGATCCTTCTTGGCCCGAACAGCTAGATGATCTTCAGTATCAATTGAATAATAATGTCTCTTTAGGTTTGAAGGCCAATCGAAAATCAACACCGAATCGAATGCTTCTCCATCGTGAGACACAATTTGGCTTCCAAACCCAATGTTTCGGTTCGTTCCGCAACGAAGATCTTGTTCTTGATGAATTACTCCGATTCTGTCAAAATCATCTCGATGATCGTAAATCATTCGATCGATACTCTTTCAATGATTCCGCTATCATCGAGGACGAGAAATAATTTGATCTATTCTAACGTTTGATTTGATCGAAATCTCCAACAAGAAAAAAATCTAAAAGAAAGAAATTTAATCTCATTTAATTCAAGGTTCAAAACCTTTGAAAATGTTTTGCTTTTGTTTTTTTGTTTTCTGTTCTCTTTCTTAATTTTCGGTTTGTAACCAGGAATTTTTTTTTTCTGTTTTTCGTTTATAACAAATAAATTTTTCACTTTTTCGAACAATCTCACCACTCAGCATCGTTCAGTGGGAGCATTCGAATCTAGAATCTAATAGAAATCTTCATTGTCACTAAAAAATTGATCCACCAAACGCCGAAACTCTTCGGTATGTGTCATATGGACATTGTGTGATGCATCCGGAAATCTTCGTAGAGTACAATTAGCGATTCGTTCTTGACAGTAGAGCGGTTGCTCTAGTCCACACAACGGATCTTTATCGCCGTGTATGATCAGCACCGGACAACGAATTTTTCCAAGACCATTCATCAGATCGTTATGGATCGCGAAACGGATCTCTTTCAATTCCGGTTTTTGTGCATGTATTGCAGCAATTCTACCTTGAAAATCTTTACACCAATTCACATGATTATCCCAGAGCTGTTGAAGAAGTTCATAGCCATAGATCTCTTCGTAGTTTTGTCTCAGTTCCGCATCCCAAGTATCGATTTTTTGTGTCTTCAAAAACGGAAGAATATTGTTTTTGTTACCGAAGACAAAAATTCCAGATGCTGCTACCGCCTGAACACGGACTGGTTGTAGAATTGCACATAAGATTGCCACTTTGGCTCCGTCAGACCAGCCCAACACCGAATAGCTGTTATAGTTCAAGTGCTTAGAACAAAAAATACAAAATTTCAAAACTATTCAATCCAATCAAATCTGACGTTTGTTACCTCCATCAATTGTAAGCAGCATTTGACATCGGTATCATAGACATCGATACCGTATGGACGTTTCGGAGGTCTTGATTGACCCCAACCAGGCAATTCGACTGCGATAAAAGTGTAACGATTCAAATCGAACGCCAAAGGTCCTCTTAATTGTTGATAGAAATCGGATTTTGCAGTACCCAAAGCACCTGGTATCAGCAAAACGATCTGAGGTCCACTTCCATAACGTTCCCAGTGTATGGGAAAACCAAGCAATTCGACCGAACCAGAATCATCCGGTATCAGATCAGATTTATCGACCTTTTTGATCGGTTTCATTGGTTGAGTTTCTTCCATTTTTAAATGCCAGAGAGCAATCGAGATGGAACGAAATTCTAGGGACCAAACAAGTGCTTGAAATATCTGGGCAAAAATCAGAAAAAATATGGTTCGATTGCTTAAATCGAGAGAAATTATCTTCACTTTTTGTTCAGTTTCTCTTGATTTTGTTGTAGCATAGCGAATAAAATATCAACCGAATCATCCAAGTTGGTCCAATCGACCAAAACTAAGAACTTGTTCATTATCATCGTCATCATTATGTCCTCTACAATCAATAGAAGATAAACAAGATTCTCTTGTTACCTAATTCAATTCATTTCAAAACTGGTTACAGATTGTCTAGCCATCCAATCAGCTAAGCAATCTTACCTCGTTTTCTCTTTCTCTCTCTCTCTCTCTCTCTCTCTCTGTGATTAGGATCATAATTTGATGAGTGTTTCGAGTGAAAAAAAAAATTCTAATGATTGATTCAACCGAAGAGATTTTGTGAAAACTAGGAATATAAATCGAATAAGATACGAATAGGTTGTCGATCAAGTTTTATAAATGTCATTAAATTTAATTCAATTATCAAATCAATAACAAGAATCAATTGCGATTGATTTCATTATTGTGCTTAGGATATAAGATTTGAAATCATAAAATCATAGCCTTAATAGATTGAATGAATCTTTTCAAAAAAAGATACAAAATTTAGAGCAATTAGTAAATCAATAACAATAATTAAAGCTTGAATCGTTCGTTTAAATTCTTCTTTTTGAAACGAAGATCTAAATCTAGTTTTGATTAGGTTTATTTCAATTCTGAATTTTCTTTTGATTGTTAGCCAAAGAATTTTTTTCATAAATTTTTAACCAAATAAATGCACTGAATCGATTGGATATTTTTTTTTTGGTCGCCTCTATTTCTTCGCTCTTTTATAGAGCAATTCTAAGGTTTGTTTCAAAGTTTCGACAGCAGTCAACAGATCGTTCGCTCTGATAGCGTACAAAGCACTTTCACATAATAATTCGGCTCGTTTCGAATCGGATTCAGAAAGATTTAGCGAAGCTAATTCCTGATTCAAACGATCCAATTGCTCAGCGGCTTCCGCTGCTTTCGTTTTCGAAGTATTTTTTCCAGCATTCGAATTCGAATCGATCGTAGGTGTAACATTGGTGTTCGAATTTTTGAAAGGAGTGGGTGGTGTAGCTGGAGGAGTTGTGGTATTTTGTGAAACTTGATCATTTCCGTTATTAGCATTAGGCGATAAAGGATCAAAGCTATCAAGAATTGATGATGATGACTCTGATGCGGTTGGGCATGCGACGTTTCCGCTCGGATACGGGCATATGTTAGGCATGAATGATTGACTTGGATACGGACACTGTCCTGGTGCAGAATCAATACTTGAAGATGTTCCAGGATTGTTTGATCCAGCATCTGAAGATTCATTTGTATCATCCCCATCATCAATTGGTTTCGGTTTCATTAACTCTGGATTCTCTTCGAGCTCTTTTTTTTTCTTGAAACATTCAACAGCTTTCCATTTACAAAACTTGACCCTTTTAGCATTCTCAGCATCATCACGAACGAAAACAGTAAACATTTGAAAAATATTCGATGCTAACAGATATAGTTTGTATGCTGTTTCTGGTTTTTCCAACAGCTCATCGTTCTCTTCAGCTTTCTCTATCAATTTATTACCATATTCTTCAATAAATGTTTGTGCTTCTTTTTCGTTTGAAAATTTACTATCATCGAGACGAGATTTCTTCTCACTCTCAAGATTCGACATTATATCAAGAAGAAATTTACGAAAATCATCGCTAGGTTTGTTGTGATTTTTGAGAGCAGCCTCAACAACATAACACAATGTCCAATAGGAAATGATTGGATTCTGTTCGAAACAATCACGAGCCATCTTCAAGAACGGTAAATAGGGTTTACATATCGGTTTGGTTGTGGCTTGTTTTAAAAAAGTTTCCAATGTTTGTCTATTCATTGCAGCGATTGTTGTCAAATTCTTTTCAATCAATTCAGGAATGAATCAATCGAGATAATTAAACAGCGTGAAGACTTGAAGAAAAAATGACCAATTTCTTCAACAACCTTCAATAAAATCAAAACATAAACAACAAAAATGAATTGCAACACCACCAACATCAACATAATCCATCCATTTCGACTAGATTGGTTTGGATTGGTGGATTCGATTCCACTTGGAACGAATTGTAATCCAAAATATCATCAAAAAAAAAAAACATCTCTTAGCTTTTGTTATTTCTTTGTAGCTCATTTACCTGGGTATACCAAATTCTCTACAATCAAGCTTTTATTAGAATTTCAATTTGTTACGCTCTCCTCATCTTCTCTTTTTATCTTTGCTATTGTTTTCAATTCATCGATTCCGATTCAACATGGAGAATGAAAACAAAAGTTTCGTTTTATTTCAATAAGGTTATGCAATCATCTCGATTTATCTACTGTAGCCGAAGTGGCTAATTATCATCATCGGTTGTTGCCGTCAATGATTGTACATTTGTTTTGCAAACAACAAATGAACAGCCTGAAACTTTTTCACTTTTTATTGATGAAGAATTGTGATTCAGTGTTCAAGGTGTTCGAAGTTCGTTTTGTGCTAGATAATTTTTAAATATCCTAATTTGAAAATTTTCATTGAAAGTATTGAATCTTTTAGTTTCAAAGTTTTTTTTAACTGATTAATTTTTATTTTCAAACAGCTCATACTCTAGATTTTTCTGAGGACAAAATTCACGAAAATTGTGACAAAAAAGAGACAAACGAAATATTCAAATCAAGATCTTAGTTCTAAAATGAAATGCCGAATGACTTTGGGCCTTTTCTTTACGATCATAGTTCATCGATTTGGAGCGAAATCAAGACAACAAAAAGAAACTGATTGAATTCATATCAAAATTGTGAAATCGATAACGAAATAATTCCTAACTCTGTGTTATCATCATCGAGAAACTTCAATAAACATCACATGTTTCGCTCAATTCAAACAGCATCACCATCGACAACAACAAGACATTCTTTATCTCTACGTCACTGATGATATTGATGATGTGTGATAAGAGTTTTGATCGAAAATTATAATTCATCGAGAAACGGAAACGAGAAAATCAAATCAACAAATCATTATCGTTTGAAAATTTATTTGATTTCTATTTCTCATTTTTTTTTTTTTTTTGTTTTCGCTTCCAAAACTACGCCAACCACCGCCACAACAACAACAATAATGATTTCAATCGTCATCATTTCTTCGTTTTGATTTCAACATCTTGTTTTTAAACAATAAGACCACAATTTTAGGCTGATGAATTTTTGTTTTTATTAATTTCATGAACTTGAAATTGGTTCAAAAATTCTCTTTCTATCTCTCTGTCGGTAGGCTGATATTTTGGATGTACTTTTTGTTTTTTTCAGTCTAGATCTTTCTATCCATGATCTGCTTCTAGTTTATATTTCTTCAAGAAGAGGAAGGCATTGCTTTCATAAGATTGCTTTGATTTAGATAAAAACAACGCGATTATTCGAAAGAGAAAACAAAAGATGAAGAAAAAATGAAGATTCAATGATAATTTTGTCATCAAATCACTGAACGAATGACATTTTTTTCTTAACTTAAAAGTACAATCCCTTTTTTTACATCATCGAAATTCCATCATAATTCAACTCTCTTATCATTCAAAACGAATCGATTAGTTTCGATTTAGAGGAGTAGAGAAGTTTTTTAACGAGCGATAACTGATTGCCATTCACTCTCTCACCAAGATCACAGACATCTGATACCTTTAAAATGATCGGATTGAAAGGGAAAAAAGAGAGATTCAAATGAAGCAATCTTAATTTCATTTCTCTCTTTTATTTCTCACCCCTTTTATCGAGGCAACAGAACAAGTTGGACATCTTCTGTTTTCCGCCATAACACACGAGTGATTATTTCTTGAGAAACACATCAAGACACATTGAAATAAAGCTTGTTTGATGACCTTATTTTAGCTTTGTGCTGTTACGAAATCGTTTGTTTCTTTCCACTATTCTTGATTCTGTGTGCTCAGTGATGGATAAATTCTTTTGTTAAAGATTCTTTCATGTTCTCATTCTATGATGGTTTTCTTCTTCATTCATCATTCCAAAGCAATTATATGCGTAGGGTAATTATTCTTAGATCGTCAAATTTTTTCTTCTGTGAATTTTTGAATTTGTTTTTCTCTCCTCTTTTTTTTTTTTTATTCATCAATCTCTGTCTCTCGCTTGATTGTTTGTTTTTCTCCATTTATCTGCAATCTAGTAGCCAAATAAGTTGATGAATGGTAAGGTTTTCGCGAATCGGTTCAAGAGAATTTATCTACAATGCTAGCATTTTGAATTTGTTCAAAATTCGAAATGTTCCACTGCTATATTGATAGTAAATGTTTGATTTACAATATCAATCGATTGATTGATTCATGTGCTCAACGATTATCATCGATCTCGAATTTATTTATTTTCAATAATCGATCCATATCATAAGCCACAATCAAAAGAGTAAGTCTAAGCGTTTTTTACGTTTTTTTTTTCGATTCTCTTCCATCATTTAGATTTGCGTGTCATTATAAATACTAACAGGATTATAGAGACGAGTGATCGTTTTAGCTTCTGTTTTTTTCAAATCATTTTCAATTGTTCTTCATCTAAACTAATCTGATTGTTTTGTTTTTTTTTTTAACAGTGAAACTTTTTAATTCTGAATGAAATTTCAATGTCACACTCTGTCTGCTTTAAATCTTCTATCGCATTTCTCTTCTAATCTAAAAGTCTTCAAAGGAAAAAAATCAATCAAATTTGAGAAACAGAATTGATAGATAAAAAATACCGTGTTCAATCTTCAATCAACATTGCCAATCAATTGATCCGAATTATTATTCTTCTTTAGCTCAAAATAATTTTCTAATCAAAGTTATTGTTTCTGGTTCTCACCTCAAAATCTCATAGCATCGATCAAATTCTCTTGTCAGCATCATTTTCATCAAGCTATTATTTGTTTTATTATCTGTGATAATCGATTGTTATTGTTCTTGTTTGTTTCAAACTCAATTCAAAACTTCATCTCATCTTGACCCTTTTTTTTGTGGCTACTATTGAAGATTGCTTGGATAATATCGAATAAATTTGGAATGATTCATCGTAAATAGATTTCGCTCTAAATGAATCACTAAAAAACGACTAGAATTTTGATCAATTTTCGTCCAAAATCTTCAACGAATCAAGTTTCAATAAAAAAACAGCGGCTATTAGTGAGGAAATTTTTTTTTTTTTTTTGAAAAAATTCTTCGCCTAGTGACGGAGAATAGGACCCTACTGTGTCTGTATCTTCCACCCTCATCATCATTGTTGTTAGTATTCTTTCCTCTCCTGGAACAATATCAATCTTCAATAATTGATAACAAAACTGTGGTAGTAGTGGCAATAAGATTCGGGTTATGGGGGCAAAAAATGTACTTGAACTTCCATAATCATAGGAATAGCAAGAATAATAATAATAATAGTTGTGATTGAAGAAAAAGAATCGATCATTTCGTTCCAAAAAAAAAAGAAAACGAAAAAAAAAACGATGATGCATTCACAGAATCATTCACAAAATTCTCATCCACCACCATCGCATCACCAACAACAACACCACCACCACCATCATCATCATCATTCGAATCCATCTCGAACGAAATATCAAACAGAATTGTTGCATAAAGAAAATTTCTATCCAGAATCGTTGAAGATATTATTGAATACCAATAAACAATCATTAGCGGATTCATTCTCGACGGTCACTTCGATCCCGATCTTTGCGATTAAATCGATTGTAAATGTTTCACCTAGTCATCAACAGCAGCAGCAACAACAACAACAACAACAGCAATCAACACAATCATCAGAAGTGATCAAAACAATATCGCAACAATCTACCAGAAGAAAACATATTTCCGATGATAATTATTCGGTACGAAGCGAAAATAAACATCAATCTCTTCTATCGTCTTCTTCTTCTCCTTCATCATCATCAGCATCACCAACATCGTCAGCTTCACTATGTGAGAACGGAGAAAATCATAAAACTAAAATAACTTCAGCGACTACTTCCAATCATCAAGACGACGAAATCGAAACAACAAAAACAACATCGCCGGCGATCGTATCCGTTGCCACCACGAATCCTAACATCACTGATTCATCGGAAAACAAAGCAAAAATAATCAATAAAGGCCCACAGAATTCTATCGTTGAAGGCGGAATAAAAAAAGCAGCAATCAAATCGCCTACATCAGCTATATTGGATTCGACACTATCTTCACATCAAAACCGTAACAAATCACAATTAGTAGATAGTTCTAATATTATAAGCTCAAATCGAATCAGTTTGGAAAAAGATTACAATTTACAACGTGATAAACTTGACGATACTCTAAATAGGATTGCCACAATTGAGAAAAAATATTCGCCAAACAATTTTTCGATCATCCTTAATGATGATCTTAATAGCTATAATGAAGAACAGCAAAAAACAACTTATTTCGATGAATGTTGTAGCGAGAATGATTCCGAAAATAGGATCGAAAATCTAAGTGATCGAATACGGAAGCAATCTGATCGAAATCTAGATTCTCATCTGGATGAAGTAAATTTTCAATCTATTAGTGATTCTGGCGACGAGAGTGATTCGTTTACCGAGCAACTATCTGAATATCTTCGAATTCTTTCCAGTCCTCAATTCAAGCATCTCACCCTGGCTGATAAACTTCGTTTCGAGCGTCTCTTCAAAGAGATCGATGTTGATGGGAATGGTGTTATCGATTTCAATGATTTACTTCTAGCTTTGGAACAGAAAGGCATCCAAGCTACACACGAAAATGTGAAGGTAGATATACATCGATATTTTTTGGGACAAAATGAATGAAATTTTTCCACTTTAGCATCTTATTCTCCGCTCTGATAGTAATTTGGATGGTGATATTGATTTTGCCGAATTTGTTCAATATTGTTTGGAGAATGAAAAACAATTACACATCATCTTCAAAGATATTGACGTCAATGATGATGGTAAAATTGATCCAAATGAATTGATTGTGGCATTCGAACGAGCCGGTATCCGTTTGGATGAACAGGAGGCACTCCGTATGGTCAAAAGAATCAAAGCTGATTCACGAGATACCTCTGGGACTCTAGAACTAGACTATACAGAATTTCGAGATTACCTGCTGTTACATCCAACTGATTCGATCCATGATTTAATGAAATCATGGCGATTTGGAACGGTCAGTATATTCTATGCAAATTCTAAGAAATAACTCAATGTTATTCTTTTAATTAACTTTTAGTTCGTCGATCTTGGCGAAGATGGGATTATGCCAGTGGATTTCAGCGAAACAGAGATCAAAACAGGAATGTGGTGGCGTCATATGCTAGCGGGCGGTGTAGCTGGAGCTGTTAGTCGAACTTCAACTGCTCCTTTAGATCGTTTGAAAGTCTTCCTACAGGTCTGACTGGGGTTTTTTCAAGTTTTTAGTATTCATTCTTTTGAAATATGTCTAGGTTCGAGGGGCCGAATTCAATGGTTTGGGTGTTTGTCTTAGGCACATGATTCAAGAAGGCGGATTCGTTTCGTTGTGGAGAGGGAACGGAATCAATGTGCTTAAAATAGCTCCCGAAACTGCCATGAAATTCATGGCTTTTGATCAGGTATTAGAGATAATCGTAACTTTCTGGTAATTTTTATGTTTTTGTTTCAAAAGCTGAAACGACTCATTCACTCGGGTGATGCCTCTGAAATCTCTATAATGGAAAGATTTCTGGCTGGTTCGCTAGCTGGGGCTGTCTCGCAAACTGTGATATATCCGATGGAGGTCTTAAAAACTAGGTTTTGTCTGCGAAAAACTGGCCAGTATAAAGGTCTTTGGGATGCTGCGTTGAAAATTTATTCAAATGGTGGTGTGAAAAATTTTTATCGAGGATACGTACCTAATTTGATTGGAATCATACCTTATGCTGGGATAGATCTTACCATTTATGAGGTAAGTTATTTGATTTGACTTGAATCTCAATAATAATTTTTTCATCAAGACATTGAAAAAAATGTACATGCAAAGTCATTCGTTAGAAGAAGCTCCAGTTTATGTTTGTCTCTCATGCGGCACCGTATCTTCGACATTTGGCCAAATCGCTAGTTATCCTTTAGCGTTGATAAGAACGCGAATGCAATCAGAAAGTGGTCATCATAATAGTTCCATGACAGAAATGTTCAAAAACATAGTCAAACGTGAAGGACCTCGAGGTCTGTACAGAGGAATTACTGCCAACATTATGAAAGTCGCTCCAGCTGTCTCGATCAGCTATGTGGTTTATGAATACACTCGACGTCCATTAGGCGCAGTGATGTCTTAGTATGTGTGTATGTATTTGTTTAGAGTTGCCTATGATGTTCTTCCAACATCAACGAAAATATTCAGCCCAATTCTTTCACCTTGTTCATCACGTTTTCACAAATCACAAAACCAAACAGTGTGATATCAGCACACTATTCTTGATGATATTTATTTTTCCATGCAAATTTCGATTATTGTTTGATATAAAACCTTGATAAGATTCACAAAAATTCTGCATAGATCTAATATTTTCAATTCAATTTGTATATCATCTCTTCATCGTCATCATCCTTTTGATCTTCACACCGGAAGAAACATGCACTCATCACACACACACACACACACATCCATCTTAGTCTATCAAAAAAAAATTTGTAATTTTTTTTATTAATAATATTTTTTTGTGTTTATTATTTATTATTATCTCTCTCCTTAATAGATCAAATTATTGACATTGGTGAATCAATAAATCAATTTATTTCTCTTCTATTTAATCTCTTTTTTTTTTGTTCAATCTTTTTTCACAAATTATTCTTTGATTTCAATTGTCTCTCAATCAATTGATAATAATTATTTCGTTTATTTGAATTTCTTTTCTCTGTTTCCAAATAAATTGTTTGTTCAGAGTCAATTTTCTTTCACATCTTATAACTTCAACAGAATGAAATTATTCTTGAATTGATTTGTAATTTTTCACTCCAACACTAATAATTTCTGAATGTCTGAATCTGTAATCCTAATAATTTATAATGATGTTGTTGTAAATGATGATGATGATGATGATGATGATGATGTGGTTGATAATAATTAATCTCGAACAATTCTCATCCATAAATAATAATAATAATGATAATTTGATGATAACTTAGGAACAAAAAAATTCTTATTAGCATTTTGAAACTTGTCAAATGAAGATCTGTTGCACTCATCTCTGATTTTCATTCTCTATGTTTTGATTCTCTATATATATATTTTTTTCGCATTCAATCAATCTGTGTTCATCTGATTGTCATTGTTAAAATTCGATTAGGTAATTTTAGAATAAATTGTAAGATTTCGAAGGAAACAAAACCATTATTGTTTAGTCTTGCTAAATGAAAACATTTTGATAGATTTTTCATGATAAATCTTCATTGCACTTCGAGCTAATTTGATTTTCAATCAACATCAATGAGATTTTTTCAGGAAACAGTCACTCTGGGAAAATTGAATTCAGGTTCCGGAGGTGGGGGAATCAGAAGAGATGAAGATTTATAATTGGATCGATTCAAACTGTTGCCAAAACTTCTGTTTCGATTCAAAGCCTCGTCGATTTCTTTCGCTAGATTTTGTTGTGAATCGCCAATCTCCATGTTACTTTCGTTCGAATCAGGCTCGAAAGAAGAGAAGCTATCGGTGAAACTCACGATCGATTCCTCATTGCTAGGTAAATTCTCTTCAATCTGTTCTTCATCGCCTATTGATTGATTCGGTCGCAATGATTTCATTGCTTTATGTAGACTGGGATTGATTAGCCAAGGATATTCCAACAATGATTTTTTCATATGTCGCTGTATCATAAAGATTATTTCGGGACGAAAAATGAATGTGTTTGTTTTCAGCATCTTATCATCGAATGCAATCGGAGATGCGATTGTTTGATTTAGAAGAAAATTTCGCTTAAGAATCGCAACGATCAATCTGAGACCGTAGTAATCGATTTTCTCTATCCGCCAACAATCAAAAATTATTTTTTGCCGATTCTGTGAAGATATTCTACGCCATATCGCAATCATGAAAAAGTCTAGATTCGAAACATTTAATCTCTTCGCTCGACAATGATAGATTTTTGTTTGATTTGGAATTTGACTTGAATCATTGAATCGTTTCAAACTCTTTTCGTTGTCGTTGAAAATTTCTTTATCGAACGAAATACTGTGGTCGCGAAATCGATTCACTATGATCGATAGCCCTAAGGATAGATAGATTGACCATTCGATATTGAACGAAATCGTAACACCGAAAACTATGATCCATACAATCTACGGGATGGCAAGAGATAAGATTCAGTTGGGAACAACTCTATGCGAAATCCAACCTACCGAATCGACAATGGATATCCGAAAAAGATTTCTTAAATGAATCAATTCATCGATCAGTAGCTTTAGTATATCGAAACAAACAATGCTTGCGACTAAACATCGAGGAATGAATGAAAGAAGATGAACAGCAAAAGAGATTGAGAGAATTGAGAACAATACTAGGGCTGAAATTGAGCTGGACAACTTTTTCGCAATACATTAATCGTTTGGTTGGAACGGTTACAAGGTCCGTTTGATCGGAATAGTTCAGTTGAATAATAGAAAATCAATAATTAATTTTTCATAATTAATAAGTTTTTTATAACACATTAGTTTAGGTTGAATGAATACCAATGTATGAGAGACGCTTATCGAATGTAAACGATTCGATCGTATCTGCGAAATTCCCGATGGAATGCAATTAAATACTGACGCAATCGAATCGATCAATCCTTTCGAGATTAATTCCACATTGATATCGTAGGATTTCCAACCGAATCGATAGAATTTCATTCGTTTCAAATCGTTTTCAACGATATCGAAACAATCTTCTCGAGGTTCGGTGTCCAATATATTCGATCTCAATGCAATCGAATGAGTGTAGAGAAGAAAGAGTAATGAGCTATTGACCGAATCAAACCAATTGATTTGTGAAATTTTTTCCATCCAAAACTTTGGTATTAAAATTTCTGGATTTAGAAATTTTTTCCAAAAAAATTCCAAATTTTCTGATCGAATTTCTAGATTAGAATCAATTCGAATCGATTCGATTCCGAAGATTTTGTTGAATTCGGTGTGTTTGAAAAGCAAAATCGTTGAGGCCATTAGAAGAAATTCGATTGGTAACAAGCGCAGCACTGAGGCTATGAAAGAATTCAAATTTTTTGTTGCCGATTTTTGTAATTTTTCCAAACATTTTGTCCGAAAAAATTCATTCAAAACAAGAATTGAGATAGAAACTATCGAGAAAACTAGACAATACCAATTCAATTGTTGATTGGATTCGTTTCGAAGAAGAAAATAATTGTAGGCTAACGACACACTTGAATTTGAATTGAATTGTGGAATCGAATCGAAACCAACGAGTGGATTGATTAGAAATATCAAAACAATCACATAGATTCCTGATTTAAATCCTCCGATAATTTCGTTCGGAACCAAACGGATTAAGGAAGCAATTCTAGTGAATCCGATCAGCAAACAAACAAAACCGATTGAAATCATTTGAAAATTGAAGATAGATTTTGATCCTGTTCCAGTGCCTGGATTCGATTGGGCTAAAACGATGGACCAAAAAATTGTTTGAATCGCATTAGTTCCGTACGAAAATCTCCGATGATGGCCAATGAAAGTGTAGAGAATCGATGCAATTATATCCGTCTGGAATAAACTGATCGGATCGATGTTAGCAATCAAAACGGAAAATGCTAGACCTATTTTGAAAAAAAATTTTTTTAATCAGTGCAATCCAACCTAGATAATTGGTTTGGGAAAAATAGGATCCAAATGAACTAAACAATACTTTGAGGGATTCGATAGAGACCAAGATGTAATCCAACGATAAGATCGGGCCAAAGAAATGCTCTCAAACAATAGGAGATCCAAATAGTGAACGGAAACAATCTAGAGAGGAATCTTGTGAAAGATTTCGAATTCGTTCGAGATGATCGGCGATTTTTATCTTCATCATCATCGTAATTACCATCCTCATCCTCATCATCGTATTTTTGATGCTCTTTTCGATCCATTTGATCGATAGAATTCAAATCGAATCAAAAATTTCTTTATTAACTTTTTATAGAAATAATAATTTTTGTTGGATTTGAAATCGGAAAAATCTGGATCTAAGTGAAAATGATTTATGAGCTAGTTAGAAGCAAAACAAACAAATCTTTGTAGATTTTATGTTTTTTTTCTGATCGAAAATTGAACGATGGATTTGTTTCTTTGAATTAAAGATTAAGAATTTTGATTGATTTATAGTTCTTGTCTCTCGGATAGTCTTCCACACATTGTATTGAATAGAACCATAAGACGATAGAAATCAGTAAATGATTGTTGGTGTTCGACCAGCGATCCATTTCGTGATCGTAGCCCTAGGAGTGAATATGAATTGAGCAACAATTTTTGGTCCGGTTGGCGTTTGTGATTTGGAATGTTTGATCTCTCCTGAAATTGTCTTAAGAAATTAAATTCGATTCAATTACTTTGATGATACGATAAAATCATTGTCATCAATACGACTAAGTTGCAGAAAATTTGGAAATTTTTAAAAAAAAAACCCAAATTAAATTGATCTAGATTCAATCTCGATCAATTCAAAACGTTTGAATATTTTCTATTTTTCGATTTCAATCCTAAATAGTTTAACTAAAATTATTCTCTCAACAGCATCCAAAATTGTTTCCGAGCGAAACAATTGCGATATCAAATCGCAAACTTTAATTGTCTCTTCGAGAAAGAAAAATTGTCTATACTTTGATTGTTGAGAATGAAATTAATCGACCGTACCCAACCATCGTTGTGGTCTGTAATCATCAAAATCTCTACTTACCCCTTTCACTCTCTATTTTGTTGTGATTGAATTTAATCCGGAAACGAATTGATTTCATTATATCACCATCAAGATGATGATGATGATGATAATTCTGTTGTTGGTTTTGTTGAGCGATTAAATTGTCGTATTTTTTTCTCTCTAACAATACAATGGAAGCGATCATCATCATCATCGTCATCATTATTATTATTACTTCTATCATCATCAGATTACAAAACCACAACAAAATGAAGAGCAAAGAAGAGCTCTTTACTCTTATAACCGAATCGAGAGCCAAAGTCTAACATAGAATTCTTTTAATTGGAATTTTTTTTTTAAGAATTCGATCCAATTCGGTCCAAAATCATTAAAAATCTGTTGAGAGAGAGAGAGAGATTGTTCGAAGAGAAAAAAAAATAATCCGATCGATTGTAATCAGTTGGGTCCATAATCGATTTCTTCAACGATTTCATTGTACTGTCTGCGACAAGTTTTCGATCCAATTTTTATGATTATTGAGCTCTTCTTATGTCTCTCTACCATCATTGTATGATACTAGAGCTCGAGTCAGACGAATTTGCAATCAGATGGACCGGCGATGAAGTGAAACTTTTATAATCATATCAAACAGAAAAAAATTTCAAAACTAAGGAGTGAGGTCAGCTTCGAAGAGAATCTGATTAAAGTTTTTTTTTTCTGCAACATATCTTCAAAAGGAAGCCAGAATGTGCGGACCGGATTGTGAGCTGATTGTTGGAATCCATACTCTTGTGAGGATAATAAAATCTTTGGATGGATCTAATTTGGATCGGATTCAGTTTTGATTCGATTGAAAAAAAAAAAATTTCATCATTCGATCTCTCTTTTGATTAAGAATTTTTTCAAACAGGAAGTAAACGATTACGTAACAAGTGCGAATGCAATCACGAAACAACAAGCAAGAACAAGTTTCCGTTTTTTAGATATTGAAAAGTTTCCAAAACATCCAAGAGATCGAAAGGGGATAGAGAAGAGTCAATAGTTTCTATTTTCAGTGGTCCATTGAACAATGATCCAAAATAATCTTGTTTAAAAAATCAATCAATAACTGAAAAAAAAAATTTTACAAATTTATTCTCTTCATTTTGATTGAAACGGAAATAGAAAAATTTGATTCAAACCAAATTGAAGCTTACGATTTTCAGTGATTCGAGAGAATCTAAACAATTTGATTAGCTTTCAAAAGCAGATCAAAGATCAGATTGATTTAGATTTGAGGGAAAAAATTTTAGATCCTAAAACTTTGAATGGAACCTTTTCTTTTGGTTGAATTTTTAGAATTTTTCATCCCAATCATTGTCCAATACCAATGGAGACCAATAAATTTACTCAAACCTTATATGTCTAACGTTGATTTTTAAGGCTGAAACACTGAAAAGTGAACATTTTCTTTTGTGGGCGTTCCATTGATTAGAAGTACACTACTCAAAGACGTCTTTGCCAATGTAGTGTTCCTATTTTAATTTAACTCGTACGCCTCATAAAGGCTAACTTTTCAGTGTTTCAATCTACAAACACTCTCCTCTCTACTTTCGTCTCTATTCGCTCAGTTTTTCATTCAAACTAAAATTTTTCCCAATCAATAAAAATAAACTTTGAACATTAATTGAAATCAAATAAACTTAGAATCTACTCTACTATAGATTGAGTATCTATTGGTAGAGAAAATCGTCAAAAAAAAAAAAAGAAAAGCTAATTAGGCCAATTATTTACTTCTCTTTGATCATTGTAGTTTTGGGTTTCGATTTGATTTTCAAGGTCAATGACAACAAAAATCAACGATTCGGAATCGTTCTCGATTCTTATCGATCGTCTTCTAGTCCTTTTTTTATGGAAGCTTTGGTGAAGAAAAAAAAAGTTTGAAATTCTCTTTTGTTCTCAATGATTCGATATGGTTCGAAATCATTTTGATGATTTGGTTGCTTCGCCTCTCGACATCACCATCATCATCATAATCATTATCATCATCCTGATTGACTCGATCAATCTTCAATCAAACACTTGAGATGACGTTCAATCAGTGATCAATAATAATCAAGAAGATTATCTTGGAAACTTTTCTGGCATTTCGTTATCGATTATGATTGTTTTGAGAGTTTTCAAGAGACAGCAAACACAAACACCGAAAGGCCAAACCTGAAGCTATGAAATCAAGATTCTATGATATAGGATCTATAGGGTGTTGGATGTAAGTCTCAGGAAGTGAAGAACCTTACCGGATCGAATCGTAATAAAGCTATCGTTTCCTCTTTTTTTTCGTTCTGTTTCTTCTGTTCGTTTCACCTCTTTCGCTGTGTAATCGGATCGAATTTATGATTGGCTTTCTCTCTTCGCACTATCTTTTCGATCAATCTTCCACTCACAGATCTAGATCTATATATATAGATCGAAAACATCGATCCAAAAAAACTAACGAACTAACGAGGAAGAGAGGAGAAAATAAAACAAACAAAATTAAACTTCAAACGCTTCAACTTTCGGAGCCTAATCCTTTCTTTTCCTTTTTTTTTTGTTTTTGTTTTGATTTTTTTTTTCGAAATTCAATTTGATTTCTATAAATTTTTTTTTGTTTTGTGTTTTTTTTTTTCTTTCACTTCACATAGGATCTTGTGTTGGCGTGAAAGAAAGAAAGAGAGGAAGATCTGAAGGAAGCTATTCGATAATCATTACACAGATCTCACTGATTTCGAATAAAATCTAGAGAATCAATTTGATGTGATAAGTGTTTCATCATCAGCATCGACGTGGAAGTTTTAGTCGTTCGTGAAGAAGGTTATTGTGCGTACTAGAATTGCAAAAAAAAGAGTTCAAATGAACGAATACATTTAGAATCGAAAATAACAAACAAAACAAAAATTGAGAATATAAAAATGAAATTAGCTTCGATTTCTTTTTTTTTTGGCTTTCAAATGCAACGCATCTCGGATCTATCGAAACGAGAAAGAGAGAGAGAGAGAGAAGTTGATGGAACAACACCCTCTTTCAATAAAACACCAACTACGATGAACCTCGATGAACCAGATGACCAGATCACACTTCAAAATGGATCGAGATCGAATTGGGGAAAAAACAAAGAGCTAGGATGATGAAGAGAAAACAAAACAGAAGTAGAAAATCTATGAAGAAAGAAAGAAACAAGGCAAAAGCTCAAGCTTAAGGCCAAAGGGAGAAACGAAGAATAGAATCGATTTTTTTTTTTTTTGATTTCAATTTATTAATATCTAGTCTTATGAAAATTTTATGATAGCATTCGAAATCAATCTTTGCGTGAAGGGAAGAAGGCTGAAACGAAAAATAAAAAACATTCAAAGGATTGAGAGAAGAGAGTAAGGAATCCAGGTGGAAGAGATGGCTTCTCTACGAAGATTGTCGATTGTAGATTGTAAATTGTAGATTGTAGATCAGACAAACTTATATCACGAAATTGAAATCGAATCGAATTGAAAATTGAATTCAAATGAGCGAAAGAATTTGTACTGAGATTTGTTGGTAAAATTTTTCAAAGAGTTAAGAAAACCTCATTTCTAAGCAGTGGTGTTTTTTTTTTTGAAATCAAATTTTTTTTTTTTTTGAATCTAAGAATTTAAATTTTTTTGATGCACAAAAAAAAATTTCACAATTCAAAATGGATTAGATTTCGAAATTTTTTCCTCTTCTTTGCTTCTGTTCTTCTACAGCTTCTCGATCTTTCTCGATCCGGTGAAAGCTCTTAGTGAGGGTTTTAGAATCTAGGCTCTCTAGCTCTAGTTTCGAGAGATAATCGAAATAAAAAAGAAAAAAAAACGCCAAACAAATCGTTCTTTTCATTCAAATCTCTTCCTCGCTTATGTTATCGTGACACTTGAAATTGGTAAAAAAAAAATTCTTTTCGAAAGAAAAGAGAGAGAGAGAGAATTGTTGGATAATTATCATCATTAGTCTGTCTAGAATTCCTCCCCCCTCATTCCCTCTTCTTCTTCTTAAAACTTTGATGTTGATGGTCCATTTCGATTCTAATCGTAAGCTATTAGAATTTTGTTTGAGTTTTGAGAATTCTCACCGAGAGCCACTTCAATTTTGAAAACTTTTCCCCCTCTCACCCCTTCATTTTGATCTTCATTCGTTTCGATAATTATTTCGGATTCAAATTGGAATTTGAATATAAATTCTAGAATTGTAACAGAA
Source organism: Sarcoptes scabiei (assembly GCA_020844145.1). NCBI lineage: Eukaryota > Metazoa > Arthropoda > Arachnida > Sarcoptiformes > Sarcoptidae > Sarcoptes > Sarcoptes scabiei. The sequence continues at coordinate 1,456,839 of CP080488.1, forward strand.
AAGAAACGTTTTAGTTGACCCAACCAAGAGTTTCGATGGGACAAAAATTTTGCCTCTCTCTCTCTCGCTAATATTTTTCGATTTCATTGAACAAACAAATAGCAAAAAAAAAGTTGATTGTTAGGGATGCAGAGGATGGGGAAAAAATTCAGCAATTTTTTTTTTTGGTTCATTGTCCACTAGAATTGTCTATTGTTCACTTTTACATTGTTACGGATTTGAAAATTCCATATTGTATTCCTACTTTTTTTTATATCCCCAAACCTTTTCCAGCAAACAGCCACGGCAATGTTCTGAATACATCTGTTTCGAAATGTTTTTTTTTTCCCATCTTCTTTTCGATCAATTTCTCAATCAATGTGTTCCAGATCGTATTCGATGCTTTTCATGGAAAAAAAATGGAATTCGAATTCATATGACGATCGGTTTCGAGAGAAATGGGAAAAATTTAATGAATAGCCTACAATCAAAAGCTGCCCTTAACCAGATTTCTCTATCTCTCTCTCTCTCTCTCTCTCTCTTTCACTCTAGGTCTGGTTCGTTTTCGATTCATTCAATGTGGATGGAGATAAGCTTGGAACACTGGCCCATCTATCTTTGTGTTCTATCTCTTGTGTTTCTTTTTTTTTTTTTTTACTTTCACAAATATCTCTGCTAGATATCCGAATTGTATTACTTTTGATCTGCTATCTAAAAAGAGAGAATACCTTAGATTTCATTTTATTTTTATTTTTATTTTTATTTTTTTTTATTTTTTGGATTCGGTATATTTCCCAATCTCTTATTTATTATCTGTTGTGACTATCTTGTCTTGTCTTTCTCTCTCTTTCTCTCTCTCTCTCTCTCTCTCTCTACTTGTCTCTATCTTTCTCTTTTGATAAAAATTTTTCTGTTTTATTGTACGAATGGTTAACCAGTTCTGTGTTCGATTCAGATTCGACTGCTGTGTTGTTTTGGCACCGGCGCCATTATAACCAAACAGATCAGAATGAAGAGACAAATACTACATTGGAAAGAATCGAACCTAGGAAACTGACTAGATGATGACTATCTATCTATCTATCTATCTCTCTATCTTTCTATCTATTCGCGGATTTTTATTCGATTTCTCATTCTTTGATAAACTAGTGAAAAAAAAACTCTTCCACTTTCATTACTCAGATCATCGAAACCGATGTGAAATAGGTTCGAGAATTTAGCTTATGTTTCAAGTGTTCCAAGAGTTTTGAATTTCTTCATCTTCCATCTTAATCATCAATGAATCGTCAACAAACAAAGACCGAGATAGAGAGAGAGAGAGAGAGAGAGAGAGAGAGAGAGAGAGAGAGAGAGAGAGAGAGAGAGAGAGAGAGAGAGAAATCACTAGGTAAAAAAAAACTGTAGACGAAAATAAAACAAAATAAATCATTCGAATGTTTAATTTGTATCAAAATGTGGGTGTGTCAGTGTGGTTATGTTTCCTCAATCTCTGTATGTGGTGCAGGCGTTCCATCAAAAGTCAATGTGGCTCTCTTCCACCGTCGTCCATCTAGAATCGAGCGAAAATAAAACAAAAGTTAAGTTTTTTTCGTTATCGATCTAGACAGAAGTTCGTTTACCGGGGGACCATTCTCGTACGGTACAAAACAAAAAAAGTTTCCGAGATCTTTTCTCAAAAAAAAAGTTCAAATCGAATTCAATCAAGTTTAGTGCTTTCTTCTCTTTTTTTTTGTTTTGACGGTAGATATGTTCAATTAATTTTTAGAACCAATTTATCAAAATCATCATCATCAGCAATTTGATTCGTCTGTTTGTTTTCTATTTTTTTTTTTTCGTTTCCACTTCTCCAATACTCTACTTCGATTGTGGTTCATTACGCTAAAAAATCCATTAAATATAGTTTGCTTCGTAATCTTCGCGAATGTTTCACGGTGATGATGTTTTTGTTCTCACCATTCACTGTCTGCTTCATTTCGTTGCACTGTGTGATTTATGAGCAACAAAAAAAAATTTAAAATAAAAACTTGAAGACAAAAATAAAAAAAAAAGGAAATTTTTAAACAATTCCCAATTATTAGATATTTGTTTTTGTTTTGTTTTTTTCTGTTCTGTTCTCGATGGACAACAATCTTTCGAGTTGAACTAAACCTTCAATTAGTTCTCCAGTACTTTGTACGGAGCGACTAATATCATTTCTTATTCTCAATTGTAACAATCGATCTCTTCAATTCGTAATTCGGATTCGGAAACCGAATTCTCATCAAAAAAAAAAAAAGTAAGCCAAATTGATATGGATTGAATGCTTTGATAGGACAAAAACCATCTGGATTTCCTTGTTTGAAGTTTGAAGTTTAATATTTAGAAGAAGAAGAAAAAAAAACACATAATGAATACACATACAATCTTTTGTTAGTCAATATTGAGCAGATGAAAAGTTTTCATGGATTATTAGATCTTCACTAGATTCAAAGAAAAATTGAAGCCATAAAAATCTAGAAATTTGGTTAGAATTAAATCTCTTCAAAAATTTATTGATCTTATATTTGTGATGAACTTCATCCCGTAACTCTAGAATGTTCGAGATTCTTGAATGTTTTTTTCGAATTCGTAATCGGATTCCATTCGTTAACGTTTCATAATCATCAAACTAGGTCCCCTAACGAAATGAGAAGATGCAAATGAGATATCGATTGATAAAAATTATCAGCAAACATATTTTCTCGATGCAATGAAGTGTAACGATGCAAAAAAAAAAAGGTTAAAAAAAAGGTTAAAAATCGTTTCGTTTTTTCCTCAATCGTATCAAAAGTGTAAGGAAAAATTAAGCTAATTAATCTTCGAAGTATTGCTTTTTTTTTTGATCAAATTAAGCAATTAATTATCATTGCGAAACATCGACAGCTATTCACAATCGATCATGGATCGAGAGAGAGAGAGAGAGAGAGAGTTGACTTTCACTATTCAGATCAATTACGAAAAGGAAAAGAGAAATATCTCATTACAATCTTTAAAATTAGACTTAATCGCAATCAAAATCTTAACGAGAAAAAAAATTCAAAAAATTTAGCAAAGAAAAAAGAAGTGATCTCTTAAAATTATCTCATTTTTGATGCGAATAATGACGGGGTTTAGATGGAATGTAAGATCGTAGAATCTAAGAAGAATCGCAAACCCTAGAATGTTTGATGATGATCAATTCGATCAAAATGAAAGGATTGAGATTTGTTTGGAAGAGAAGCAACGATTTCTTTCTCTATTCATTCTACTTTTTTTTTTTTTTTGATCTCGTTGTTATGAGCTAAATAATCTCGACTTAATTCAATCAACATTGAATGGATCGATTTGATTTTGGATCGAATCATGATCTCAATGAAATGATTATTTCTCTCATCAATTTAATCAAATAATTATTGATTAAATTATTTTTATTTTAGACTGATTGATAAATTTCAGCATTATTTGATTGATGAATTTTGTCGATGCAATCATCAAAGAATCTAGGCAACCAATATTGATTTGAATCAAGAATCTCTAGAGGAGAGAGAGAGAGAGAGAAAGACTTTGAACAGAACCTAGACCTAGATTGTAACATTTTCACTCTTTATGATTATTATTATTATTTGTTTATGGAATTAAATTTTTGGTCCATTATTCGATTCCAAACAGCACCATAATTTTCATTATGATTGGATTATTTCTTCTGGACAATTTCGCTACTCAATACTTTAGATTTTTCCAAACAGATCGATTCTACCACTGAAATATTTATAATTGTTTCGTTATCTAATAATGAAATATGATGAGGTTTTTCGATGAAAGAGATCCGAATCCATTTTGTTTTCATTTTTTTTTCTCGTCTATTATGGTCGCAAATCGATTGTAGCAATCAGATGTTAGAGAGAAAACAACAAGACAAACCATTACGAAAGTATCGATTTCTGATAGGTAAAGAGAGAGAGAGATACAAGGACCCGAGACAGAGAATACAAACAGAGATAGCTTATGAAAAGAAAGTAAAAGAGAGAGAGAGAGAGAGAGAGTGAGTGAGAGCTTAATGGAAATCATTTGATATGGAATCAATTCTTCGCTTAGCCATCGAGGAATCAATTTTCACTTATGTTTCTCTCGTCTGACTCTTTTGATTTCTTTACAATCAAACAAAGAAAAAAAAGACAATCTAGCTCCATTCACTTCTAGGCTCTAGTTCACTGTATGTAGTCTATCTCATTTTCTCATCTCTCATAGATAATGGTCGCAGTTTTTTTTTCATTCTCTGCTTGGAAAGATACCCAAAAAAAAATTATATTAATTTCGGCAGTGAAGTTTCAATTAGTTATTAATTTTCTAATTGACTTTAGATTCGGACATTACACATTACACAATGCAACGTTTGTGTTGACCGATTTTGTTGATTAATAAAAGAATTAATTTTGTGAGAAAATTATGGATAACTGATCCAATTTTTTTTAACCATTGAATAGATAATGAATGGATCGAAGATCGTCAAGACTCAATCGATCAATTGAGTCTAATAGGTATTTCATTGATTCTTTTGGTATACGAAAAAAAAATATCAATACTTCACGACAATATCAAAAATGAATTCATCTTGCTACTCATCATTCATTCGAATAATTGCAAACGAATGAACAAATTAAAACAATCTGAACCTTGAAAATCATTAACAATTTAATCGGTGAAGTTTTCTAATAGTCCTAGATAAGTCATCATTCACATTAAATGAATAAATCTCTCTATTTCAATGCGAATAGAGCTTAAAGAATAGTTTTGATATAATTTATTGTATTGAGAAAAATAATCTATTTAACATAGATTTTGTGAAATTTGTTTGTGAGTGGAATGAATTTCTATATGGAATTATAAACTTCCAATTATCATCGGAAATGTTGCAAGTTAAATTCTCAACACTAAATAATGCATTCGATCAACATTGTCGAACGTTTTCCGCAACAAATCGAACGTCAGAAATGCGATGATGATGATGATGATGAGGATAGAAATCAAAAAAATCATCCACAACCAACACTAATCAATTGTGATGTGAGCTCATCTTTTTTGAAGAATTCAACAAAATCATCCACAAACACAATGACAGCACCACCGTTAACAATATTAAAGAATCAGAATCTATTCCATTCGCATTCTAATCATCATCATAATCGATCACAATCACCGATCAATCATTATCGATGTCATCATCATCCCATAACTCATACGCTTCCATCTCATCATTGGCATAATCAAGTTCCAGCAACACCAGTCGCAGCGGCTTCGATTCCGGCAGCGAATCAATCATCATCGTTAGGATCACCGTTACCTCATCGCTATCATCGATTTCGTGATCTTTTGATCGGTGGACCTGATCTCTTCAACACCTATATCGATGATGGAGAAAGGTAGGTGATGTTTGGATTTATCGATTGATGTTCTAAGAGAGAGAGAGAGAGAGAGAGAGAGAGAGAAAAAAAAAAGAATTTAATCTCATTTTTAAAAAATTTAATCGAATTTCTTTGAGTTCGATTTCATTACTTTAATCTTGGACTTTTAAAAATTAAACATTGTCAATGATGATAGGGTTAGAAATGGTTCAATTGATTGCAAAGAAAAAATTCTAGTCCTCTTGATTGACTTGAGAGAAACACGTAATTACGAAACAGTATTGATGTTGGCTGTATGCAAAACATTATGTTCTCTTGTCCTAGGCCTATTCTAGGTCCTAGAGAATAGAAGAAATAGATGGCTTTGGCCGTTTCTTTCTCCGTTCGAATTTTGTTCTTCTCTAATCAAATTTCATTCTCGTTCTAAGAGGAGAAACGCCATCAAAACAATTCTGGCGATGTCAATATTGAATTTGAAGAGAGCGAAAATTCTATTAGAAAAGAAAATAGGAGGCAAAAATATCATTTCGATTTTATTCAATTGTCAAAATTAAACGAAAAGAGAAGCAGTGAAACAGTGAAATTCAAAATAATTAAATCAAACAGAATGGGGAGATTTTTTTACTCTCAAATTTTCGCTTGAAGTTAAGAAATTATTTTTTTTCCCTCGTATAAAAAAAACTAGAGTTAGACTTTTTTTTTTTTTTTGGTTCGGAAGATAAATAAAGCGGAGCAAAAATTCAATGTTCTTAGATTTTACAGAATTATTTATTTTTTTTTTTTATGTTTTTCTCTGTCGGGAAAAAAAATCTCTCTCTCTTCCCTTTCAAATCTCTTGTGTTTGGTGGGCGTGTACGCATTCATTTTCATTTCTAGAGAATCTCTCTCTCTCTCCCTCTCTCTCTCTAGGATCTAGATGAACATCATTTTCATAATCGAATAAACTCTAAACATTTGAGAACATTCACTGAACGGCCCTAGAATTCCAAAACGCAAAATGTATTTGAATCAAACATTCATTAGGGTAGAGAATTTATGGAGACTAGAATCGAATCGACCATCGATATCGAATCTCATGCGATTTGATGTATTTGATATTTTACGATCGATGATAGCCAAGAGAATTGATTCAAAAAAAAAAAAAAAAAAGAAAAAATGAAATCTAAAATTTAAATCCCAGATTCGTTTAAGATTTTAATCAATTAGCTCTATTTAAATCGATTTCGATGTGTTGACATCGACTGTGATTGAATTCTATTGTGAACTGTTCCAAACAGAGGAACTGTTCTGGTTCTAGCTCATTCTGAAACTCATCTTTTTTTTTTTTAAATTTTAATTTTCGTTTGTTTTTTTTTTTTTGCTACAGTTACAAATCGAAGCTTTGAAAATATTCAGAACAAAACGTTCTCGATTGTGGTGTTGAAAGAAGATGAAAAAAAAAAATGTTTTTTTTCTCATATTTCTTCTATGAATCTAAGGATCAAAAATTTTGTCAAACTAGTTCCGACATTTGCTCTTAGAGCTTGAATCTAGGGCGATAATAACAAAAGAAAAAAAAACGAAAACAAGCAAGTGACGAAAACAATCAAGATAGAAAAACATTCCGTCCCAAAAGATTCGATTCGAAGAAGATCGAGATAGAGACGGATAAAATGTAAGGATTAAGAAATGATTCATGGCCTAGATTTTTTAGTCGCATGTTGACATCTTCTAGTCAAACTAGGATCTAATCAAAACAAGAGAGAGAGAGAGAGAGAGAGAGAGAGAGAAAGAGAAACAAGATAAATAAAAATGTAAACAAATAAAGACACGAGTGAATAGATTCGACACAAGGTATCCTAATGTTAGGCCTTTAGTGTTCGGAGATATGAAATCAATCGCAAAAAAAAAAAAATAAATTTTTTACCGTCTCTTCCGTTTCTTTTATTTTGCCAAAATCAAAACAAATTTTCGATTCACTAAGTTTTGTTGTTGTTCTTGGTGATTAACGAAGAGGAATAAAAAAAAAAAAAAGAAAAAAAAAGATTACCTAGCTAAAATACTCTATCTTTAGTTTGTTACCTTTGTGGAATTCGTTCCTTAACTTATCTACCCAGATTTGGAATAGGTTTCGGGAAAAATTTTTTTCGAAAATCTTCATACTTCAAAAAATAGGCAAAAGAGAGAGAGAGAGAGAGAGAGAGAGAGAGAGAGAGAGAGAGAGAGAGAGAGGAGAACACACACTATTCTTTAGTGCTTGTTTGAATTCTTCTGAATTAATTTGAATTAACTTTTCAATTCATTCAGTGTCCATCTTTTTAATTAATTCGCCACCTAAACCTTTTTTTTAGTGAATCCAATCTAATTTTTTTTGCAATTAACATTTTATTAACGATCACCATCGATTGATTCTGAATTCTATTCAATTATTAATGTGTGTTATGTTTGTCTCTCTCTCTCTCTCTCTCTCTCTCTCTCACACACACACAGATAGAATTCTATCCGATAATTGAAATGATAGAATTGAAATGAAAATATCAAAGTTTATGTTGTCTCAAATCAAAGATAAAACTTTGACTTTTCAAGATGATTATGCTACAATCCTTTTCGTGGCGATAATTTCAATTCGAAATTAAAATCATTCAGTTTGAAAATAAAATTTTTTTTATCGAATTGCTAATCAAAAAAAAAAAAAAAAACAAAAAAAAGATAATAGAGAAACAAAGTGTTAAGATTAAAATTTGATCTCAAACAAAGAAAAACATCTGTTTCCGGTTAAGATTGATCGATTGATTACAAACAAAATTGTCTTTTTTTTTTTTTGATCGAAACATTTCAGCTATTGAAATGTTCTTGGTTTCGATCCAAACAAATTATCCTAGCAATTTCATATTGATATGTCAAAAAAAAAAAAAAAAGAAGATTTAACTCGAGAAACTGAATACTCAAAACATTGAAAATTTTAAACGAAAGGTCAATTCGAAGTTTGAATTATTAAATTTGTGACTCAAATCAAATTTTATTCTGCGTGATTCAGATTAACTTCTTTCAAATCGGTAGGGAATAGCAGAGTTTACAAAAGAGAGAGAGAGAGAGAAAAGAAGAGAAAAAACAAAATTTTTCGCTCTAATTTTGGTCTCGTTTGGAACTATTTTGCTGACATTTTTGATGTTTGTTTTTTTTTGTAAATCAAAATTCTCAACGTTTTTTTTTTTTTTTTTTTTTTTGAAAAAAATTTTCATTTTATTCCATTTTTTCGATTGATTGCATCGATTGCAATGATTTGTATATCGATTTCACAATACAAAATAATATCGAATGGTATGCGAATCTTTTTTCCAAGTGCTGATGAATGTAAAGTGTGTGTTTGTGTGTGTGTGTGTGTGTGTGGGTGTGTTTTTTTTGGGGCGAAAATTTTAGCCCAAAAAATCGATGTAGGAGTGATGCGAACAGAGTGGGAGAAAAAAAATCACAACTCTCTTCCTATCTTCCCGAATCTCTTTTTCTATCTCTCTCTCTCTCTCTCTCTCTCTCTCTCTCTCTCTCTCGTGCAATTGTCTTCACCATCCTCGAAAGGATTCTTTTCTCGGGAATGATTTATGATCCGATAAAATGTTTGGCTATGGATTGAATTTCAAATAGATTGAATTTTTTTTTTTTTTTTTGATTTAAATAGATTGTGTTCGAGTTACTCTCCGGAAGAAACGATTTCTCTCTCTCTCTCTCTCTCTCTCTCTCTCTCTTTCGGTCTCTTGGTTAAATTCTCCTTTTTTTCTCTCTCTCCTATCATTCAATTTTGTTATTTTTCAACCAATTTTCTATTGTAATTTTTTAGAAACAAAAATTTTCTTATTTCTATCTTTTTTTTTCTTTTTTTGCTATCCTAAATGCTTAAATTGATCAAATTCCTAACATTCGCCTTCCATCACATTGTAGATCATTTTGATTTCTTATTTTGTCCTCAGAAATCAAATCAATTTTCTCATTAAATTGTTTAATCAATGAAAAATAATTATCGACTAAATAGAGAACGAAAGAGAGAGAGAGAGAGAGAGAGAGAGAGAGAGAGAGAGAGAGAGAGTAATAATAAACAATTGAAATTGACAGTTTCCTAGATAGAGATGGTAGAGAGAATGAGAAAAATTCTCTCTCTCTTTTTTAAAATCGAATCGAACACCCAACGAGCTCATTAAATCTATCAAAATCAATCAATCAATCATTGATCGAAGTATCGATAATTTTGATATCTTCGAGGTGGTTATCGTCTATATTTTAGATCCGTAGGGATCCTATCGAAACTGAACACTTAGCGATGGAAGCAAACGGTTGCATCGAATGGAATAGATTTTTTTCACAGACAATATAGTGTTGAAATCACAAATCAATCATCATCAAAATTGTTTTCGTTTTCGTTTCGATCGTTCATTTCCGTTGTGAAATCATCAATGTGATGTGTTGGAAATTCATCATTCTTTCACTTTTAGAAATCGTTTGGGTGAAAACAAAAAACAAAAAATAAGTTTACCATTAAGTTGATTGATGTCATCACTCATTAAATCATCGCTACGCTTCTCGAAGATTGATTTTATCTTAATGAACTTTTTTTTTTTTTTGCAACAATCGCAGTTGGATTTGAATCTATTCTATATAGTTTGATTGTTTTCAACGAGATCAGCAAATGGATGGAGAATGCTTGCGAATCAATGACAGCGTGCCAACCAATCACAAACATAATCCTTTTTTTTGTTTTGTTTTCGAGTGTTTTTCTAAGCTCTATATTGTTTGTCCAGAACGAAAACCAGAAGAGGAATGCGATATTAATTTGATTTCAGTCAATCCTTTTTTTTTTTTTTTGCTCCATTGTTTATAATTCTGTCATTAGGATTTCAAGCATTCTTTTTTCAGTATCATTTTGAAAAGAAAAGAAGTTATTTGAAGCTACTCAGCATGATGACCATTGTGATTATGATTCGATGATTGAGGCCCTAGAGAAATGAAATTCACAAACATTCCTAATACGCATCTCTTTAGATTTTGTTGCTTTCGTTTGGAAGTGGGTGTTCGTGTGAAATATCAAATTATTCTTACCATTCATGAAACATACTTATACTAGAGAAATAGATCATCACAAAAAAAATAAACATTGTAATTTAAACCAATACGAGTTGTTTTTGCTTGGTTTTCACTTTGGAAAAGTTTCAAATTTATATGTCTAGAACAGAATCTATGACATAGATCATCATCATCATCATCATCATCATCATCAAACATCATTGTTGTTTTTGGTATCAAATTTTAGCGTTCAAGAAAATCTTCTTTTTCTTCTCACTATTGAGCTATACGAATAGAATTGACCTATTGTTCTATAAAGTTCTATAATGTGTTCAAGCTAGTTATGCCCATCTAGAGTTGCCATTGTCTTTTTTGCGAATGGAATTCGAAGCCAGATAGAAAGAGTTCCCTGTTTCTCGAGAGTCGTCTACATTCGAATTTGAATTCACATCGATCTGATTAATTTTCGATTCCAATTAGCTCTGATCGATTTTTGTTCTCAGAATCGGATGCAAAAAATTTCCATTTTAATTTTCTATTTTTTTTTTCGATAAAATTATTTTTTATTCAATTTTAGTTACAATCTCAATTGCTTTCCGACTCAATGATTTTCTTTGGTTTAGATTGTATGTGTTAGTGAAAATTGATGCTACGAGAGATCTTTGTTCTTCATAATTAACCATCGACATCAAAAATCGGACCTTAAAATTAGGCAACTATTTTTTTTCTGGTTCTTTGCATTGTTTTTTTTCATATTGATTCAATATCTACAGTGGTGTATACAATACAATATATAATTAACATCCAAACTAAAAACTAAAATTCGAATCAATTTGATGAAGAAAATTCGAAACTTTCAAAAACGACAAAATCTCTTCAATTAGAACGAATATCATTAATTAGTGAGAAGTGAACTCTTCTTCGAAATCATCAATCTAGAGAGGACCAATCATTAATTAAAATTATTAATTGTATTAAGCTTGAATTAGCTACGAAAAAAAAAACGGACATCATTGTCGAATGAAACAAATTGTTTGTCCCAGATGAAAACGTAGTTCCATTAATTTGATGAAGAATCAACTCGTTGATGATTTGTTTTAATTTTTTTTTTTTTTCGTTCGCTTGTGATCCCTATTGATTGATGAAAATTATTGAAGGGCATTATAATTTGCTCACTCGAAGCTGCTGATCTATTCAATCCGATCCGATCGCTAACGATCAATTATGAGGGGATTTACGACTGACCTTTCCGGATTCAATGTCTCCATAGTTTGAGAGTGTTGGTGAATCCGATCCAAAATGTTGATGTTGGACATGAAATCAATCATCGGATTGCGAACAAAACCGTCAAAATTTTTTTTTTGATTGATTCCATTATGACTTTTTATTGAATGATATTCTAGCCAATTTGTTTTGAGTCCAAAGCGAATGTAGAAAGAATTGCTACGAAAAAAAAAACGGAAACGAATCGAATCCATTTGATTTTTATTTCCGATACGCATCTATCGCTTTCGATCTAATGTTTCGGTGCATCGAGAGAAAACAATCAATTTTTTTTTTTTTGGTTTTTTTCCACTCTCTCTCTCTCTTTCTCTCATCGAGTTCCACCCGAATTCAAACGCTTGGACCCGTAAACGTTATCTTGTTGTAATCTATCTCAATTAATTTCTGCTTTTCTACAGAAAAAAAAAGACGAAGAAGAGAGAGAGAGAGAGAGAGAGAGAAAGTAGAAAAAGTAAATAAAATTCTTCCATTTCGTTTCGCTGTTTGTTGGCCATATTTAGCACGCAATCATTGGAACACCTTTACGATAGTGAAGTACAATGATGATGATCTTTAGATTTTGTTGACGGAAACAAATAGAATCCTTTGAGATTTCAAGAGCGAAAAAGAATTAAACCAAAAAAAAAAAAAAACGAAGAACGAAGAGAAGAAGATTGAAAATGGAAAGCGAAGAGAATAGAAAATAAAGAATTCTAAATGTTTTTTTTTGTTTCCTGTTGGTTCAGATCGTTGTGGAACCTCGAATTTATCAATTTAGACCATAAGAATGGTCCATGTCTGTGTGTGTGTGTGTGTGGGAGTGTTTAGAAGTGTTTGAAATAGGAAAAAAAAAAACTAAAAAAACTAACTCCTCTTCTCTTCTTTACTATTCGGCTATTTTTTTCCCGTTTCTTTTTTTAGTTTAGAATTTTAGATTTCCGAACTGTTTTTATTTCGAACAATTTAAAGATTATCGATCATTATTCATCCAAGAATGAATGAATAAATAAATAAATAAATAAATCGAGACAAATGCTTATAGTTAGACACACACACACACCTTTGAGTGGAGAAAAATGAAATATTATATCAGCGAAAGACAGAGCTAGCCTTAGCTAGAGAATATCAAGAAAAAATTCTTATTCCCTACCAAAAAAAAAAAAATCACCCTAGACTTTTGAGAGATCTTCGAGCTTTCGGTGCAAAAATAATCATCCAAATCTAACTGTTCCGCTAGATCTCGAAACGAACCACTCGTTGATAATCTCTGATTGTTCGATTATTTGCTTATTAATAGTAAATTTTTTTTTCTCTCTTAGTCTGATCTCTTCGATGATCGATAATGATGATAATAATAATAATAATCAATATGAAAATTTTTTTTCGGAATCGAACCGATTGCCTAATCCAGTACTAAAACACTAGAACTAAACCAAAACAGAAGGCTAGGATCTCGCTTTTTTTCTTGCACTTATGAATTTCATTATATAATATAGATGGGATGAAGAATAAAAGAGAGAGAGAGAGAGAGAGAAACAATTGACCTATCATCCCTTATGGTGGTCTTAATGGATATTATTCAAATGAATTTTTGGAGAACAATTCAATAGCTTTTTCATCGAGAGCATCATCACGCAATCAATGCAATGTCATCCCATAGAACATAATATCATTTACAAGATAGAGTTCAAAGTAAAGAGATCCGAACAGAGGCTAGACATCGGACACACCCCCATCATAAAAAAAACTGATTTTTGAATTTTGTATTGTATTATTTCACCGATCCACGATGGCCATCATATCATCAATATTCGACGATAGTAAATGAATGAATTTTGTTTTTGTTTCGTTTTTTTTTTCGTTGAAACTTTTGACTAGGATCTCAAAGTGGAAACATTTTATGTAATTCCTGGAATGCTAAATTTCCAAAGAGCTCGAACAAGATCCATTTTGAATAAAAGTATCAAAAATAAATGCATCTATGACGACACTTTTCGAGGGCTAATGGAGATGATTTTGTTCCCATTTTCGATGAAACAATCGATATTGATTGATGCTACGTACGAGAAGAAAAAAAAACTATCGAACTAAATTGAATCAAATAGCCTTAGGATATCTTAATTGTTGCATTAGTATTTTTTTTCAAATTAAATTTTTTTTTTTATCATTCTTATTCAGCAAGAATGCAAGTAACAGACTGCTCGATGTCAATCATTTCATCACCAGAGAGAGAGAGAGAGAGAGAGAGAGAGAGAGAGAGAGAGAGAGAGAGAGAGAGAGAATCAATTATTGGAATATTCAGAATTGTCAAAGAAAAAGTTTGAAAACAGCAAGAACAATGTCTCGATGTCTCAAAGCTATCAAACTTTTCCGTTTTGTTTGAGTGTCTTCTCGTGTCGAAGGGATTAATTCGAATCGAATTTGATTGAGAGAGAGAGAGAGAGAACGAAAAGTTCTGCCATTGAATCCTCTCTCTTCACATGGAATCTGTATTGGAATCAATTTGATTTCAATCAAAGACTTTGAAGCATTTTCTATTCGAGAAAAAAAATCGATGAATAATATTATCATAGGACCAAAAAAAAAAAAATAATAATAATAATAACGCTTGAGAGATGAGATGATTCGAGAGAATTATGATAATGAAGTTGATGATTTTAGATTGAATAGGAATAATAATAATAATTATAAAAATAATAATAATAATTTTCGCCTATTCATTTTGAAATTGGATCAAAAAGACCTTATAGAGTAAACATTCATTTGCGAATTTGTTTTTTTCTTTTCTTTTTTTCAATCTAGTTCCAGAACCGAAATCGAATGAACGACATCTTTTTATGCTGATTCTAAATGAGAAAGAAACGAGAGATTCTAGGGTTCTTGTTTTTTTTTTTTTTTTTTTTTGCTAGAAATAAGATGGAAATTTTGTTTGCTTTTGAACCGATACTACGTCAGCTTTCGATAATCAAATCGGTTGAATTACAGATTTTTTTTTCGCTCGATCTCAAGATTTAGCCTCAAACAAATTTGTAATGATGTTTGTACTTGAATTTTGATTCTAGATCTTCGAAACAAAGATCTTCTTTTTCGCTTTCTCTCCCTCTCTCTCTCTCTCTCTCTCTATCTTTCCCTTCAGATGAGATAATATCGTAAGAGTTTAAGATGTGGTTTCTTCAAACAATCGATAATATAATGAACTGGATCGATGGGAGGAAGTAAGATCGAGAAAGAGGGAGAGAGAGAAAAAAAAGAAGAGGAAGGAAGTGGAGAATGCTGTCAAGATGAATGGTTGAATGATTGACAAAATCATTCACTAGATTAGATCATTCAATAATCGATCTTTAGACAAATCAATGAAGCATAAAAATTGGTAGAGATTTTTTCGTTTTTTTTTTTTTTTGTTTTGGACCAAAACACAAAACACTCGAAGTGATGATGTTATATTGGATGTGAGAGTGCGAATAAAATTGATGAACAATTCTCTTTTGGTTTCTTCTATGATTTTGCTTATGGAATAGAGAAGACATAATATCGAATCTCTTTTTCTTTGTTTGAAGGAAAAAGCATCGAATATACTCGAGGATTCGATTGAAATTAGAAGATTTTGGATTTCAAATTTGAGACTATTAGAAGTGTTCGAAGATTAGAATTAGACGAAGAATTTTCTAGTTTGATGATTATAATTGTGCTTGGATTATGGGTGAAACAAAAAAAAAATATGCCAATCTTATTGATCAATAAAGATCATTGATTCATTGTTTCTAGAGGATAGTTTTGTTCTAGAGTTCTCTGCCATAGAAACATAAATGCAAAATTTATCTCCCGGGTAAATCGAAAACTTCACATTGTCAACAGAGATAACATCCAGACAGGGACCAAAAGGGCCAATGTTGTTTTGAGAAATTGAAATGGGCATTACTGAATTCTTGCATTCTTTTAACCAATCGATAGATGGAGGTTGTTTATCTGATTAAATAAATTCCATCTCTCAAAGGACTGACTGTCGAAATGATCTTTCCGGATTGCGAAACGTGTAGCGACCTCAGGTGGAACTAATTGAGCTCTGCTGATCTTTTGCCTTCTCTTGGCAATATTCAACATGTTTTCTTCCGACCCTGTATCTTCTATGTGTCAGAATTTTCTAAATCTAAATCTATTTTCTAGGATTTTTTTTTTCGGACTGGGTCATCCAGCAAATGAATTATTGTAATTTTCAATCTCTATTTTCGAATCTAAATTGAATATCAATAAAATCTTATTAGATTATCAAACTGTACAAAGAATGACTGTCGTCGGAGGAATGAATGAATCGACACATCGATCGATGTTAGAGCGGCATTAACTCTAGCCAATGATTTGAGGAGAAACGTTCAACAAGTTCTCCCGTAATCCATATCCGAATGAGCAATCCTATAGCGAATTTTTCTAGGAATAAAATTAATTCAAATCGAAATCGGAGATTGACTATTAAGTTGAATTGAAGTAGTCATTGAAGCTATCTGTTTGATTGTGAAGAAATTCGAATTCAATTCCCCTCTCCCCGAGAGAACAAAATCTCTCAATAATTGAAAACTAATTAGATTGAACAAAAAATGAAAATTTTTCAATCGTTTTATCTGACTAGCTTTGTCGAATTCGAATTCAAATTCGAATGCAAACATTTCTAGAGTCAAAAGAAGAGATATTAGAAAAATGGAGAAGAGTCTCGAAATGATGGAACAAAAAACTTTGATAAGAAAAATTGATAAGAAAATTAAAAAAAAAACAATAAAATATTCCGGGAAAAAAACTAAATTCGAATCAAAATCAAAAAAAAAAAAAAAAATTCGAACAATTAGTTTGATACAAGAGGGGAAGCGGAAAAACGAAAATTTCGAAATGATGACATTCGCCTCTCTGTCTCTTGTCTGCTGTTTGCTGTCTGCTGTCTGTGCTGCTGTGTGTGTCTGGGTTGCTGTGTTGCTTGGCTCGACTAAAACATCATCAGCGCCACAACGATTCGTTTTTTTTTTTTTTTTGGTTCGATTGTGCACGTTCCGATTGTACGTCGAACAAGTTGTCGAGAGTAGAGAAATGATTTACAACCATCCCCCTTTCGCTTTTTTTTTTTACCATCCTTCCATCTTCACCAACTAACCTATCTTGCCTGTTTTGTTCGACGATAATCGGATTCGTATTCGAAATTCGATTTCCATTTGAGAGTCGATAGAATTTTTGTTATCTAAAAAAAACGAAAGAAAAAAATTTCTTTTCTTTTTTTGTTAGCTTCCAAAAAGCTAACACAGTAGAACTCTTGTGTCCCCATGTCCTCTCTTTCCAATCTCTTCTGTGTTGTTTATCTTTCGATCCAATCATTTTCGAATTCGAATTTTTTTTTTTCTTTCTTTCTTTCTGTTTCATATTTCATTGCATCAAATATCATCGTATTCGATCGAGGGTTGAGAATTTCAGTTCGTATATAAAGGCTGTTTGGTGATCGAATTCGAGCATTTGAGATTTTGAATTTTGTCTTAAAAAATTTGTTTAATTGAACTTCAAGAAGAAAAAGAAATCTGCGATCAAATTGAACATCAAAAATGCCGTTGATAAATGGAAGAGCTTTCCAACACTTGGATGGAATTCATTGCTATGTTGATGGAAAATCGGAATGGGTTGTGGAGAACATTATCAATTGCGATTTCAATTTGGGAAAGCGATTCAAAATCGTTTGGGCTCAGGCTCGAAAAGTTAGCAAAACTTGGGAGCCCGAAGAGAATCTAACACATTGCGGAAGAAAACTGAGAGAATTTCTTTGCAGATTAAGAATTCTCGAAGAGACTAAAAATTTTTCAGTGGATGCATTGAATGATATCGATCTTACCGATCGACGTGGCGGTAAGGATGTTCCAAAGAAAAAAAAATCCGCTAAGAATCGAAAAAAAAAATCAAAAAAATAAATCTTAAATTTTTTTTTTTTGATTTGTTTTCATTCCAAAAATTTTAATGAATAATAACATTAATTTTAAATCAATAAATATTTTAATATTAAAAAAAAAACAATTGCTTTGTTTTTTTTTCTTGCTATATTTGTTTCAATATTTGTTTCAATCGAACACACCGAAGAAGATTTCTGTTTCGATTTCTGTTTCGATTCTCGTATCAAAGAGCTAACTTTTCAAACTCTTGAGGTTTCAAACTTATTTCGAAGCTTTTTCGTTACCGAACTTATTTTGAATGCAAATTCTTAGATCATTTAATGATGTTAATATTGATGACTATCGATAGGTTTAGATTCGTTCTGCATCCGAAAATTAATAAATTTCAAACGCACCCCCGTACATCTGATATTATCGAATGGGACATAAAGAAAAAAAAAAAATGAAAAATTCAAATCAATCGCTTCCCATTTCTTACCTTTCATATCTCCCATCGCTCTAGTTAGCTCGATGAATATAAATCATTATTGCATCATCGAGAGAGAGAGAGAGAGAGAGAAAGAGAATATTGAATTTTATCATCTCTGGAATGAAAAATGATATTTTAATAGAGAGATTGTTGGTGTCGAGCGATGAAATAAAGATATGCTTAGTTATCAAAGTCCTCTTGAAACACTCGGGTCTGTTCATCATCATCATCATCTTCATTTGATTTTCTCGATCTCTTTTGGTCTCGATTCTATTCTAGCATAGTGATTCTATTTTATAGCTTTTGTTTTTTTTTTTTTTGCTCATTCACTCTAGATCGTAGAGAAAATGAATTCAGATTTCTACCTAGAATCTCGAACCTAAATGATTGGATTGTTACTCTAGCTTGAGAATGATTATTTTTTATGATTTTGACTTCTTTTCCGATCAATTCATTGAGAATTATTATTCTTTCTTCTTCCAATACAATTTTAATGCAATAAACTTATTCCCCTTTTATTCGAAGATCTTCTCGATTCTCATTTCTTCCATTTTTTTTTCTTTTTTTTTTTTTTGAGAAAAGTTCGAAATGAAAAGAATTTTTAGGTTACCAGAAAGTCTTCGTTTATTATTAGCTTAAAGCGAAACAAAAGAATCGAATTGAGCCAAAGAGTCAACGAAAAAGGCTAGCTAATTTTGAATGATTAAAATTGACCAAAACTAAAACTCTTCGTTTGGATGACACAGAAAACTAAAATGACAAACAAAAAAGAGAAAGAAGTGGAAAAAAAGTCTCAATTAATTAAGAAAGAAAGAGAGCAACTTTGAAGAGACAAAACAAAGATGCGAACGATCCAAAAGAATAGTCTAGGGATGGGAGGGAATTTCTTCTTTCTATTGCATCATAAATTCCAAAACCAAAAAAATGAGATCGCAAAAAGCGAAAGAAGTTGATGAGATTTGAAGAAGCGAAAAAAAAAATCCCAAAGTAAATTTACGGAATGAAGGAAGTTAATTAAGAGCGAAAGGAGAGAGAAAAGTTCAAAGGAAATGGATTTTATTAAATTTCTCTCTTTCTCCCTCTTCACTGCCACCAAGAAAACTTTATCGATAGTGGTGATGGTGGTGGTGGTGGTGGTGGTGGCGGTAGGGTTGATGATGTGATGATCGGTGAATGATACAAAATATATCAAAAAAAAAATCCAAAAACTATTGAATAAATGGAACACTGGAACAATGGAACGCCCCATAAAATTCTCTTCACTTCTTATCGTCATCGTTCTCAGTTCAATGAAATCTCTTCATTGATGGCCTTTCTTTTGGTTGCATGAAAATTGAAGTTGAAAGAATTAAAATTCGAAATTTATTTCGAGAAATTTCGCAGTTCCTAGAAAACAAAAGGTCCAAAGTTTTTTTTTTCGAGTCTAAAAAAAAAGTGAAGCAAAAAAAATTCCCAATCACTACCATCTGGGCATGGTCGGATCGTGGTGATGATTTTTGTTTTCTGGTTTTTAATTCTAGATTGTAGATCCATTTCTGCTCATTCAGTGCTGGAGTTTGTGAGAGTGTGTGTGTGTGTGTGTAGGTCCATCGGTAACCAATCCGAGCTAAATTCTTCTCTCTCTCTCTCTCTCTCTCTCTCTTCTTGCTTTCTAGGTATCTGCGCCAAAAAAAAAAACGAATGCAATGATGCCTGATGGTTGTTGTTACACTCTAGATTCTAGACACTAGGATCCGATCTTTATTCGCTCGAATTGCAACGGACTCTGATAGCGTCATAGTCAGTCGCAAACAAAACCTATTTTTTTTTTAAAACATTGAAAATCCGACAAAAAAAAGCGCGAGAGAGAAAGAGAGAAAAACAAATCTTCGAAGAAGAAAGAATCGAAAAGACGAAAAACAGTATGTGTTGAATGGGTCTCATCGAAGAGAACATGTGTTCCAACGAATGATTTTTCAAAACATTTTGAATTTCAAAAAAAAATTTTGAATTAATTTTGTATTCTTATATTCATTGGACACAATCGATTCGCCCAGATCGAAGTGATCAAAATGATGATTCGGGGTCCGATGAGATCTCCAACACTTTCCTCTTCACACACACACACACATTCTAAATCTCTTTCGAGCTCTAGCTAGAGAAACGAAATAATTCGAATTCTCGTTTTCGTCGATGATCTTTCAAAATGATTGATACGGCAACGATTATTGATTATCATAATTACTACATTCATCAATGTCCTTGTGATGAAATTTCGTTTTGTTTCGTGTTTCGCATTCTCGACAACCATAGTGATGATTATGATGGTGGTGGTTGTGATTGAAAATGTGATCGAAATAAATCATCTTGATCGAAATTTTTGAATGAAAATTATCAACGAAAAAAAAAAAAATTAATTAATTGATTGATGCTACATCCGATGTAGCTGCTGCTGCTGATGATGATGTGCAATCATTTTGAATATCCATTCATCGGTTCCTCTTTTCGAATTTCAGAGACATTTTAATCTTTTTTTTTTTTCTTTTTTTTTGACATTTTTTATTTTTCATCAATGCCAAGCGGAAACGCCGTTTTAGTTTTTTAAACTTCAATCGTTTCTCAAATTTCAATTAACAAACTGAATTTGTGCTAAAAAAAATTGAGGTTTCGATGCTGCTGCTATGACAAAACCAGAAAACAATTCCATCATTCGTTTGGCTTTGTTTTTTTTTTCGTTCGACGTTGATCTAATGGAGAGAATATTTCTCCCAAAAAAATCAAAGCCATAATAATTAGACCCCTTTTTTCTCATAGACTAATTCCTAGGGCCTAGAAGAAACTATTCGCTTCATTTTCACAAAAAAAAACAAAATTATCCGAAAAGAGCTGAAATCAATTCACCGATTGAAGATCGAACCTTAAACCTTAGAAGGATTAGTCACAAATCGATTAAGATCAAATTTCGCTTTGATTTTAAGATTTTTTTTTCTTTTGGTCAAAATCTTCCGATCTTTCTTCTTTCATCTTTCAAATCTTTTCTCTATTAGATTTCTAAGAATTGTAGAATTTCAATAAAGGTTTTCTTAGCAAGATTGACTTCCTTCCTCCTTCTTTCCTTCTTCTTCTCATCCTCTTTCGGAACAATCAATATTGAGCTTCAACGAGCGATGAGAAGAAAATCTGAAGTGAGGAAAAAAATCCTAAAAGAATCAAAGAGAATTGATCGATTGCGATTAAATCATCTTCAGTGAAAATTTATTAACAATCGATTGTCAAATGGATTTGATTCGAACCATAGGAACTAAGATAGCACACAATTTTTCAACGAAAAAAATAAAAAATAGAAAATGGATTATTATTGTTGCTCTAGCAAACAAACAATAGCATTAGGATGAAAAAAAACGAGATAATTTAATGAAATAAGGGAACAGCATTTGGTCTTTAATCCAAGTTCTTATGTTGTCCAGAATCTCCAGTCCAGATTGATAATTGAGTAAAACGAAGTAAAACTTTTCCATTTTTCTTTCACGAAACGAATTAGAAAAGAAAACTCAATCCAAAATCTTAGAGTGATGATAATAATAAAAATAATTATTATAGTAATGATAGAATCTAGACAAAAAAAATAACTAGAATAATAAATTGCTTGAAGATTGAATTAGAGAAAAACAAAGATTGAAAGATTGATTCGTTTGAAGATTTTTCTTAAATCTTTGAGAAGAGATTCCAAGCATTAAAGAGATTTCTTCGAATCCTCTCTCTCTCTCTCTCTCTACCCCTCTTCGGTGCGAGGTCCAAAATTTCGTGAAACAATCAACAATATCCGCTGTAATCATCGATTCGAATGTAAATACCGTAAATTTGATAATTATCAATTGGGAATTATCTAGCGAAAATCTTTTCTCTCTCTCTCTCTGACTAAATTATCCCCAAATGTACGTTAAGAATTTATGGAATGAAAATTCTCTCTCCGATCTCTCACTTCTCTCTGTTCCATTTTAAAACAATCATTGAAAAGTTTGGAGCGTTCCGCGGACCGTAACGATTTGAAAAGAATCTAAGAACTTCTTTTTTTATTTTTTTTTCGTCTAGATTTTTGTTCTCCTTTCTTTTTGTTTCGGTTTGTAGCAAATAATAATCGCTCAATAAACAATAAATTTAAGCGAAGAAAGAAAGTCTAATAATTTTAAGGAGAAATTTCTCTAAGTCAATCAACACCATCATTATCATTATGATCATTATTATCGGCAGCAGCATCAGCAGTTTTGTGATGCAATGAAACAGAAAAAAAATAGCATTGGAATTTAGAGAATTTCAGGGCTGACACTTTTTGTTTCGAACTCTGGATCCAAACAAACACAGATTGCATCATCATCAATTTGATAGTTTTTGATCTCGATTCTCTTCCCATTTCGATCTTGAATGTGCTAAAAACTTTTTCCGTTTCTTGTTCATCACTTGTTCACATTGTGTTCACACAAAATGAATGCAATTTTATTTTTTCGGACCGAAATTCGATCTCGGACCGTAAAGTTTTTTTTTCTCATCGTTGAATTGTTTCACAATTCTATCACCACACTTTTCTCCGAGAACCTAATTTGTTTGTTGTTTTTTTTCCACGGAGAAATAACAAAACAATTCTCTAATTGACTAATAATAATAATAATAATAATAATCGTAACGAGAATGAGAGCAGTGAATGAATTGTTACATTTGTTGAGTCGAGGTGTTTCGTTTTTGTTTTGAAATAGTTTGTTTTTTTTCTTGTGAAAATCTCTACTCGATGTCTTCTAGGTCTATGGAAAGAAATTGAATATTTTCACTGATATGTTTTGTTCCATGTTCGGATATCTTTTGAATGAAAAGATTCTTTCTGATTGGGCCACATTATTACCATCACATAAGTTTAACCTGTGATTTGTTTTACGATTCAAATGCACAAACAAGTCTAGCAATCTTTTTGTTTCTTCTCTATCTTCTATGAGAGAATTCAGAGAATTCACTGAATTAAACTCGAAGAAAACTGATCCATCAAATTTCGATACCAATCTTTGGATGTTTTGGAACACTAACGTCTAAATTCTTCACTCTCTCTATCTCTTCATCAATCTTCGCCAACTTTGTTGTTGATGTCGTTTTCGAACAGTTGGATATTTTATGAAATCGATTAATTTCTATTGGAATTAAATGATTCAATCAGAAGAATTCTCTCTCTCTGATTCATCTTGATCAAAGTATTTTTTTTTTTTTTTTGTTTTGAATCTCGGGATCCCGATCGAACTGAACCAATCCATCATTTGCTTCGAAAATAAACTGCTTTTGATTGTTATTCTTTTAGAAATAATCTAACAGAGCCGTATGTTGCCAGTGATCATTTTTTTGTTTCTTTACTGTATCGTTTCAAACAATAGAAGTGCCTAGAAAAATTTTTTTTTTCAATGTTCCAACATTAGAACAATTTCGTACCAAACAAAATCGAAAAAGCAAAAAGATCGAAACGAGAAACGAAATCGATTACGAAAAAATCCTAGCACCGAATTTCAATGTCAAATTTGTGGTTTTTTCGTTTACGAAGCGGCTCAAATCCACCACCATTAACAATGGATCGGCGACGTTCTTCATCGGAACGTGGTCCAGCCGGCAATCCAACCCAAGTGATAGTCGATCTTGATCATAACTATAGGCCTTATAGTAAGATAGCATCCAATTCAACCGCAGCTAATCAATCGAACATGATCATTTCGAAATCGAATGGTCCAAATATGACTCAGGTACCATTATCTGGTCCAACATCTCGTATTCATTCCACACGAAGCTCAACAGCATCGTATTGTGGTGGTGGTCCATTTGGTTTCACAATCTACGGTGATGTACCACCGTTACATCGAAAATCTTTTCTTTCTGGTAATCTACAGAACGCTGATTCTATGGACAATGTTGCGCAATTGATTCCAAGGTTTGTGAATGAAATGGGAAAAAAAAATTCCGATCGAATCCCGCTACTCACCGGAAAAAAAGTCATCAAAATAAAAATAGAATTGTACGATCAGGTTGAGGAAAGAGGATAACTCATTTTCTAGATCGTTTCAAAGATCTAGAGACACATACAATTCGGTTTTTGTTTTATTACCATTCTTTTATTCTTTTTTTTCTTCGCCATGATAAAAACAATTGACCCAAGTGGAAAAATAACATTAAAAGAAAGTTTAGTTGAACGAAACAAAGGCAAAAAAAAAAAGACCCAAAACAATAATTATAATAATTATTATTCTTATTTCACAACAAAAGCTAAATGATTATAAATGTTGTTTTGTTTGTTGTTGGTTGTTTGATTCTCCATCTAAAGCTAAGGAACGGAATGATCTAGGAACGGTTAGAAATCTCGAAGTGAAACATTAAAAAAAAAATCTGAACCAAAATTGCATTCTGTTGTTTTTTGTTCCGATTAGTACGGTGTGGTGGCCAGAGTCGATATGATGGTGATGATCCACTTTGGATAACTAATTTCAATACTTAATTATGGCCAAAAAATTCAAGAATTTCAAGAGGATTCATTTTCACTCTAGCTGTTTGCAACATTAAAGTTGAATATGAGATCGCAAGAATAGCTCTGGTTTTTCTCTCTCTCTCTCTCTCTCTGGATAATTTTGTTTTTTCGTATCGTAGCTTTGAGTAAAGAATGAAATGGTCATAATTCACAAGCAAAGTTTAGTTTAGTTTGTTTGGAAGATTTTTTCTTTCTATCTTCACTCTTCAAACTCTTTTATGGCCTTATTTTAAATTTATTGTTGACACAAACACACACACACACACACACACACACTCGAATCTCTCTCAATTTCTCTATATCGGTGCATAAGATTTAGAAAAAGTAATTTTTTTTTTCGAATCGGTTTCAAACGAATTCGCAACGAACGAACAATGCTGTTTGATGCGAAAAGTTAGTAAGTTTATCGATCAAAAAGCGAATAAAAATCTATAATAAATTGAAAAAAATTTATGACCCAATTTGGTTGGATGGTTGAATTTTTTTTTTTGTTTGTTCTCTTTTTTCTCGGATCAATAGAGATCCGAAACGAAACAAAACGAGAACCATCGAGATGTTCCGAGATGAATGCCTCAGTGTTTGTCTTCCCTTCGTAATAAATTAGATCACACAGTTCAAATTTTCAAGGGCTAAAAAAAACAGCATAGAAAAAGCAGCAGAAGAAGAGAATTCGTTTCGATGATTAAATATCGAAGTTTCATTACATTGTTTCTTCGAAACGAAACGAATAAATTGTCGAATTAGTTGAGAATGGCAATGAGAGAGCAAAGAGAAAGAGAGAGATAAAAAAAAACAAAATTCTCTTAGAATCCTCTCGTCACAAGCTTTTCAAAGCATTCAAAAAAAACGAACGATCTGAATAATGCGAATTGAGAGAGATGGGAAAAAAATACATATTTCCATTCCTTTCAACGTACTTCATTCAAACAAGGAGCCTAGAAGATGAAGAAAAAAAAAACACTTGAGACTGATAGCCTCGAGGTGTGTCATCGATGATTCTAATCCTCTCTTTTTCCAAAAGCATCCAACATTCTTCCCTTTCTCTTCTCTCTTCTTCGAAAATGAATGAATTGGAAAAAAAATCATCTTAGACCAGATTTTTGGCCAAAAATTCTGAGCGAAGAATTTCGAATCCTATCCTAGAATTCGGTTGGAACTTTCACCTACTCGATGAAGAGAATAGAATTGAACACCAGAGTATGTAACTCTGATGGAGAGAATGATTTGGATTGAAAGAAACATAATTTCTAATTAATTTCAACGAGACATCATTGTGAAATGACAAAATAATCCATTTAGAAATGAGGACAAGAATTAAGATTATTTGCATCTCTCTCTCTCTCTCTCAGTCCCTCTGTTATCGATGAAAAGTCTTCAGTGTTGCTCGATAATCCTTCAATCAAATGATTCAATCAATAAAGACTTTCTTTATGGTTCTTGGTTCGAAAATTGGTTCAAATCTCATTTAAAGAATAGAAAACATTAGCGATGAAAATGAGTTGAAGATAGTGGAGAGGTGATTCTATTTGAAATCAGAACCAAAATTCTTTACATTCGAACCCAATGAAAAGTTAAAACTTGTGTCTTCATTATTCACCACAGCCCTTCTCGTCAGCATCAATATCAGAGTTTCAATATTTTAGCTTCCACTTTCTCGATGTAAAAATCGATTAAACACAAAAGAAGAAGTATTCGAGAAGTGTTAGAAGATTCGATTCTTTCTTTAGGCAAGAATCGATCTTTGATTTCTTTCTTTAGAGTTTGCTTTGAAAAAAACTCACTGTGACAAAAACGAGTACCCATTTGCTCTTTATTAATCTTTTTTTTCGGTTCAATTAATTGCGAAATTCGGTAAAATAAAGAGCTTTCTCTTCTTATCTCAAAGTGAATCGAGTAGTCTCGTCTAGTTAAGCTTTCAACAGCCTTAAACTCTCGACTTTTTCCGTTGTTGTTGTTGTACACTTCTATTTGTTTTTCCTTTCGTTGTTAATGTCACAATGATTTTGGTTGAGCTTAATCAGCGAATGCGAATGAAAAGAAATAAATTCTCGATCATTAACAATTATCATCACTCAGCATCACTTCTGTGACGTTGGTGATCGAAAAATAAATTCAAACCAACTAAAAACTTCGAGTTTCGAATGTTTTCAAAGTTGAACAATATTTAGAAGAGAAACTTGGCAAAATTTCTAACCCTAGACCTAAGATTTACAGAGAGAGAGAGAGAGAGAGAGAGAGAGAGAGAGAGAGAGAGAGAGAGAGAGAGAGAGAGAGACTAGAAATATTTTAGAACAGTAGCGGTATCCAAGCAGAAACTCAAACACTAAGATTAGTAAGCAAAAGCGATGAAAATCATTAATTTAATCTTGGTTCGATGAAATCTTTAATTTCGATTCAAAAAATAGAATATGAATGCGATCCGATGGAACAATATGGAATATTTGAGAATCGTAGCCTATCGAAGCAAAGAGATTTGCTTGCGTTATTTCGAAATATAGAATCAATAAGAAGAGAAATAGATTCGAAATCGAAATTGAATCGTTCTATCTTCCTTTCTTGTTTCCTCTCAAGGATTTCCGGATGGATTGTTTCGATTCAGTTTTTTTTGTTCTTGATTCTTTTCACAACTGGACAATAGAGAAAGAATGTCCGGTGTACAACATAAACCAGTCGTTAAAATTTCCTAGAAGAAAGTCCAAGAGAGGATTTATTTGATAATTGGTCTTATCAATCCAATCGGAAAATGGAACGAGACTGTTGTTGAATTATGGAATTAAACAATTAGGAAAAAATGAAGTCAAAATCTATCAATGTTGTTGTCGTTTGTTAGGACCAAATTTTGATCGATCAAAATCTGAGTCTGATTGGATCATCATTACCGGATGATGGTGATGGTCATTGTGATTGTCTTTGTCCAACCGGATTCGTTTTGGAATCTTCTTTCTCTGTCTCAACATTCGATGTTCTCGTTCGGTCTCTATGCATCCGATCATTTCAATCTTTAATAAAAAAAAGTCTCAACGATGAAAAGAATATGGGAAAAAAAAAAACGATTGGACCAGACATAGCAACCCTCTCACAATTCTGATGAGTCAATTTCGAGCCCAACAACGAGGGAGACAGAGCTAAAAAAAAAATTGAATTCCAAACGACAAATGTTGTTTGATTTCAAAGAATTTTGTAACAAAGTAACACAAACGAAAGCAATAAGCAACAAAAGTCAAAGTATCGAACAAAAAAAGTCTTGCAGATTAGTATAGCAGTCAAGTCAAAAGATTGCGAAATTTACAGAGAGAGAGAGAGAGAGAGAGAGAGAGAGAGAGAGAGAGAGAGAGAGAGAGAGAGAGAGAGAGAGAGAGAGAGAGAGAGAGAGAGAAAATATTAATATAAACTGACACTAAATCAATTTTCAATCAAATTTGAATTGAAAAAAAAGCAACAAACATTGAGATGAAGAAACAAATTCTTCTTGAATTTTGCACAAGCGTTTTCAATATTAAGAGAGGTTTCAATATTATTCTTTCGAGAAATTTCGAACAAAAAAATAACGAGAGTGAGAGAGAGAGAGAGAGAGAGAGAGAGAGAGAGACGATTCGATTGGAGCTAAATTCAAAATCGATGACACAATTGAATTCAATGTTTGACTTTTGTTCAGGGAGCCCCCGTTCTTTTGCGTGGAAACTCTCTCGATGATGATCAAAATAATAATGATGATGGAATCGGTATCAAACGAGAGAAACTGTAACGTTTGGTGTCCCTTTTGCCGTGAAACGTGTGGCGTTGTTCCGAGGTCAAACATTTGATGCAGAAAAATAAGAGAACCAAAAAAAAAAAAAAATCCAATTTAAATTCGATTCCAAATTCTTCTGTTCATGTTTGAATGTTCTAGATTTTCGTAACAATTCAAATTTTAACGAAAAATAAAAAGAATTGAGAATCAAATTTTCAAAAAAAAAAAAAAAAAAAACCAGAAGAAATAATAGAATTCAAAATTGTCCCACTCGAAATCAAATCACAAGGTCCGATTCGAACCAATTGAATTCAATCATGCATTAATGATGTTACTGTTAGTTTTATGATGGAAAAGATTCGATCATTTTTTTTTCGGTGTCGCTGGTGTTGTCGTTGTCGAAACGACCACGTTACGATCCATCCATCACACCAACATCACCAGCATTGAATCGAATTCAAAGCAATAAGATCACCTAAGTATCATCCACCTGTGTTGGTAGAGATGTAGAAAGATGTGGTCCACAAAAAGAATACTTGGAATACTTAGGAACGAGAACTTGGAATTCAATTGAAATTGATCCAAACAACGCTGCTGTTCTCGTAGACCTTTCGATTCGTTCCAATCGATTCTGTGTTTAGTTTGTTTGTTTTGAATATAGAGCTTTTTCTCTTTTCCTACCTACTCAATCCGTTTTAAATGAAAAAAAAAAAATATTTCAAGAGCTTTCTTATTTAAAAATCTAAAAAATTTTCGATTATAACTCGAACTATTATCTTGATTATTTTCTTTTTAGATTTTGATGAACAAAGTTTATGAATGGAGAGAAAAAAAAAATTTTTTTGAGACTAAAATTAAACAAATTTCCATTAGTTAGATTTCCAAGAGGAGATTTTGTGATCAAAACTTTGCAATTGAATTGATAAATTTCAAAAGTTCTCTTTTCTTCGAGCATTGTTATCTATCAAGAACTCAGGAACTGGAAGAGATGAAAGAAAAAATTTCTAGGAACAAAAAAAAACAAGACAGTGATCGAAAAAAAAAGTCTACCATTTCTATAGTATTCTAGTAACGAAAGGATTAAAATTGAATCAAGGACTTTGAATGATTTTCTCTTTTTATTAAAAAAAAAAAAACGACGAAGTACTGAGACGAAAATCTCGATCACATCAACAAGAGATAATCAATTGAGATGAATTGAGCTGGAAATCAAACTAGATCAATCAATTCAAAGTAATCGAAAAGTATCGATAGAATTCTCTATCAAATAGATTCTTCGATTCTTCTAAATGGAAGACGAAAAAAAAAGCAAAAAAAAAAGCTACACTTGTCTCAATGATGATTGTTTCGATCGATATAAAAAATAATAAAAAAAAAACAAATACCAAACGTAAGGGTTAGATTTAGGTTAGGTGGAGTTTTTTTTTTTGAAGAGAATCGAAGCAATACGAAGTTTGTTTGCTTCGATTCTGTTCGATTCTGTTTCTGGAGACAAAATTCATAATTGAATTGGAATGAAAAAAACTTTGATGCAGTGAAAATATAAAAAAAAAATATCATCAAACTAAACTATAGAAATAAAACAGTACGAAATGTATATTTTAGATTTTGTTTTTCTTCGTCTCCTGAAAATCTCTAGGGCAATATCGGCAAAATTGTGGACCAAAGATCGCATTGGATTTGATTCGAAAGAGAAATTTCATCTTTAGGTGCGAATCAAAAAATTGAAAAAAAAACGGATAAAATCAAACCAAATTAATTGGATTTACTTTCTTTTTTTTCTATTTTTTTTTTGTTTTGTTTTGATCTCTTCCTCCATTTCGTTTGATCATTGAAATCTAATTATCGCAAACAACAACTAGTCCTTGAACCTAGAGGTTCATCCTTCGTTCTCGTTTCTGATTCCAAACCAAAAAAAAAAAATAAATAAAAATAAAATAAAATCTCTTTCGAAATGTTCTCTGTTCCATTTTTATTTCGGACTGTATGTTTTTGGCTATAAAAATCGAAGCCAAAATAATAGCAATAATTTTGCAAAAAAAAAAAAAAAAATAAAAAAGGAAATTCTATGAATTTAGATGCAAAATCCAATGATGCTGGATTTGTTTCGCTTCGTTTTGAAGAGGAAGAAAAAATAATTATTTTTTTTTCTTTGTAATAGTTTCGATGAAATTTTTTTTTTCCGAATAATTTGGTTGGTCTCTCTCTCTCTCTTTTTTCTTTTCGACGAATTAATCCATTAATAATCCTAAAACTATTCTCTATAGGACCCTGCATTCTCTCTCTCTCTCTCTCTCTCTCTCTCTCTCTTCATCGCCTATCCAGAATGATTATTTCTCTTTCTCTCGATGATTGACGTTTGATGTAGGACGAAAATCGAAATCCAAAGTGAATACCTATGGAGAGAGAGAGAGAGAGAGAGAGAGAAAAAAAAGTATAGAAATTCATTTCGATTCAAATGAAACAATAATCGAAATGAACGAACACTCACTCTCATATACCGACTCAACAAACGAAAGAGTTAGGACCGAAATTAATCAAGGCAAAAAAAAAACAAAAAAAATGAGTAATTTACTTCGAATTCATAATGATAATGATTATAATCATAATAATTATTATCCATAATTCAATCAGATGAACCTAAAACTGAGCTCAAAAAACTAAATGATTATTTTGTTTGTACGAAACAATCACACCTATCTTAATGATAATAATAATAATAATAATAATAATAATAATAATAATAATAATAATAATAATAATAATAATAATAATAATAATCGGAAAGAAGAAAAGATAATGTTTGAATATTGAATTTTGATACGATTTTGCTTCAATCAAATTTATCATTCCATAAAAAAAAAGATTCTCTAGAAAATAACAGACTAGATTTAGAGTGAGTGTGTGTCTGTGTGTGTGTGTGTGTGTGGGTGGGTGTGTGTGATCAAAATCTTCAACTATCTTCATTCTCATTAACAATTCATTGGTCTCAATCGTTTCGTTTCAATATGTAATCAAAAATTTTTTTTTTCTTTTTCCTCCTTCAACCTGATGCTAGAGATTTTCAAAGCAAAATTCCTAATAATTTTAGATTATGATTGAGCACACACACACACACACACACACACTCTCTCTCTCTCTCTCTCTCTCTTTCAACGATTCCAATTGGAAATCAATTCTTTAAATCAGTATAATTCCGAGATATTTATTCGAATCAATTTTATAACGAACGATCTTTAGCTAAATACCTACACACACCCTCAATTAGATTGGATACTTCGTGAAGAAGATCGAGGGATTTGTAATCTTTTTATTTTCATATGAAAAGAAAACGAGAGAAGAAATTCAAAACTCAAATCAAAATTAAAGTCAAGTGACGAGCTCGTTCCATTTTATTGATCGCAAAATCTCTTCAGAGGATTAAAGTAGGAAAAATGAGCTCTCTCTCTCTCTCTCTCACTCTCGATTCAAATCATCAATTCTCTTTCGAAGCCGTTTGAAAGTGAACAAAACTGATTCAAAAAAAAAAAAAAAAAAAATCTCTACGATTGGATTTGATCGGATCAAATCGAAACTCTTCGCAAATCGAATCGATTTATTTTGAACATCGAAGAGTATAGAAAGGAATAAAAAAACAAAAACAAAAACCAAAAACAAAAAAATCAAAACCACAATCGCAATTCTCTATCGATTTGTGAGAAGAGGCGGAACGAATCTCCGCAATATTTTCTTGGAATATAAACAAACAAACGAAAAAAAAAAGAAAAAAGAAAAAAATACAATGTACCGTGAATTACACAATCCATATGAGTTTGATTTGTTCGCATCGCTTTTCTTTTTTTTTTCTCTCGCACTATAGAACATTTCGAGGAAGTCCTTGAACTTATCGAAGTTTGAATTGTGTGGATGAAATGTGTTCATCGTCTATTTGATTCTCCATTCATTCATCTCGCGCGCTTTGTTCATATCGATCGAGCGGTGTGATCTCATTCGAACGCAATCAAAGAGCTAAAAAAAAAAAAATCAAATTCTATCGAATGTCAAACAGAACGCGAGAAAAAAAAGCGCTACAAAGAGAGAGAGAGAGAGAGAGAGAGAGAGAGAGAGAGACGAAGGAAGGGATCGAAACGAAAAAAAGGAGAGAATAAGGTATTTGTAGAATGGGGGAGAGAAAAAATATTCAAACCAATTTGGTAGAGTTTAGTTCGGTTTGGTTTGAAGAAGAAGACGAAGAAGAAAACGAAGAAGAAATGTCAAAATTTTTCTCCATTTTTTTTTTTGTTTCAAAATGACAAATTCGATTCGAAAATGTCTGTGTCGAAAGTTTTTTTTTCTTCTTCTTTTTGATTTGCTCCAAAACGGAACTTCAATCTTGAGGAATTTTTTTTTTTTTTTTCTTTTTCAAAATTTTTTCGTTTTTTTTTTTTTTTTTTGAAACATACCAAACTAATTTGATTTGATTCAATCAGCTTTTTTTTTCGTGTCGTCTTTTTTTTTTTTTTTTTGCAAACACTCGCAAGAATAGAGAATGAATGCGAGCAAAAAAAAAAAAAAAAAAAAGTCAGTAAATTTCAATCCTTTGACTCTCTCTCTCTCTCTGGCCCTCTCTCTCTCTCTCTCTTTCAGTATCAGTAAAAGTTGTCGATTGAGAGTTTTTTTCCAAAGAATTTCATCATCGAGAACTTTGCTGAATCGAATCATTTGTTTAGCTAGGCATTTATTTGCTCGATGCTCTCAATTAACGTTTTTTTTTTCTTTTTTTTTTTTTTTTTTTTTTTGAATTTAGTTGGAAATTTCTTTCCAACAACTTGTCACTTGTTGTTAGATGCAAAGGTTTTAATTAGTAGAATTAATTTTCTCTCTTTTCCTTTTTTTTCGTTTTGTTTTTTTTTCGTTCATTCGTTCGTTTGTTCGCCATCATTTTTTTTGTTATTGTTTTTTTTAAACCTCTTTTTTTTTTGCTTTTTTTCAAAATTTTTTTTTTCTCGATTAATTTGAATCGTTTTTTTTTCTCTTCGCTTTCTTTTTGAATTTTATTTTTTTTTTTTTTTTTTTTGGTTATTAATTATGGCAAATATTTTGGTAGCGATTTTGTTTTTCTCCACTTTCTTTCATTTTTCATTTTTCCACTGATACAGGTGTAAGATTCGCAAACAACAGCGATTTAGGGACGAGAAAAAAGAAAAAATAAAATAATAAAAATAAAATAGGCGATGAGAAGAATGTCATTCAGTTGTTTGTTGAAGTAAGAAATGGGAGGCTACACTCATTCCACATCATCATCGATCACTTTCGGATTTCGAAGGATGGAATCTGAAAGAAAAGATTGTCGAATATTTTCAAGGTCAATAACTGAGAACGAAAAAAAACAAAATGAAACAAAATGCCTAATCCCTTAACAGTCCTTCAATAGTCTTAGCAATGAGTTCTCTGTCCAAATGTTTGTATGGGACAGAGATGAAAATATGAAACAAATAACAAATTTTCAAAATAATAAAAAATTATAATAAATTTCAATGATATAAACTTAGGATTGAAATCTCTAAAATAAATATTTGCTTTCGGCATTCGAAATTCAATTCAGTCTCAGATCTCGTATTCGTATTTGCTACGAAAACAATTTCTTTGTTGCGATAAAATAATCTCAATGGAAGGTGGAAAGAAATCTAAGAAGACCAAATCAATACCAAAATTGAGAAATCGAATCAATCGATTTCTCAGTATTTATCTCGCTCAAAATATTTCGAGTGTTGAAATTTGGATCGAAATTCTAATTGACAATATAATTCTTTCGTCTTCATTCTAACTCGAAGATATTTGTCTGCTAGAATTGTAGATTCTCTACATCCGATAGATCTGAAACGTTTTTTTTAACGCTTCGATTGATAAATACAATCGATGTCAATCACAAAATTTTTTTTCGGTATGATAATTTTCACTCTCTCTCTCTCTCTCTCTCTCTCACACACACACACACACACACAAATAACCTAGATCAGTCGTGCTGAAACTCTGCTCATTTGAGTTTTTTTGAGTCGCGCGACTCCCAGCGTGAGTTGGGCGAACTTCTGTGTGTTGTTCAGTTCTTATAAGTAAGTACGAAAAAAAAATTCGAATATTCAGCAAAACTTCCGAAGCTTGTTGCTCCAATCAGTAAAAAATTCAATGAATCGATCTACAGAATTTATTAAACACCCAATATTTGGTGTCACCCATTGTTTTCTTGTACACATCAATGTTCAATCACCCAATGTATTGCGATGTTCTTCTTTCATCTCTGAATTTGTTAATCGTCATCATAATTTCGAATAGTTCTATGATATTAAAAGAGATAATTTTGCTAGGTCCATTGATGAATTCTGCTAAATCTTCCGTGCGGATTGACGATCTCGGAGACAACATGATCTTAAGACATTTATACTTCAATTTTAAATCTTCGATTCCTGAACTATAATTTTTATCGTCCAAGTGTTTGTAACAACTAGAAAGAGGATTTGAGTTAGAGGTTCTGAAACTCTACTGAAAAATAGATCTACGAATTGGTCTTGTGAAACTAAAATTAATTTTTGAAAAGGTTTAATCGCTAAATCACTTGAAACTCACTGTTCGAAATGTAAATCACTAAATTTTGATGATTGAAATTTTTGTTTTAACTCATAAGTTCTATGCCTAAAAAAATCAAAAGTTGAAGTAGACTGTGAAACTCAAATTTTAAAATTTTCCGAGTGATTATTTTCCACACTGCTTTATATAATTCATCAATCAATTTTATTTCTTTTTAAATTCAATATTGAAATTTATTTTAGATATACCGTTTACTCCAAATCATTAAATCACAATTTATCATTCGGAAGTGATTCAAATAAATTGGAAAGTTTAATATATGACGTAAAATAAGAAAAAAATTTAGGGAGGCATAAGTGCGTTGGCTATTTCCACAAGTTTCAGCACGTCTGACCTAGATCAATTCAAAATTGTTTTCGGAATCGAAAAACTCATTGATGTAGACAATCTTAGATGAAAATGATCTTCAAGTCTGTTGTAGTAAGATTACTTGGAACTTGAAATCTCCACAATGAATACGTTCCATTCATTCGACTATGAAATCGATTATTTGATTGTCTTCATCAATCAAATTTGGTCTAGAACCGATCTATTTTCTAGTCCTGGTGTAGATAGATAGATGTTGAGATTCTCTCTCTCTCTCTTGATGAATTATTATTATTCGCTATCTTTTTATAATTCAATCCAAACTCTCTTTGTTGATTGAATTAATGGAAAATTTGATTTTTTTTTCTCTCTTAATTTTATAAAATCGAAATTCTCAATTCGCCTACCGGAAAGCTAATTAATTTTTTTTACTATTTATTTACCATTTATGATTGAATATCTCTCATTAAATTTTTTTTACCTCTGTTTGTCTTGTTTTTAATTCGCTCCTCAATTCGATTCCAATCGAAAGGATCCGTGTGGAGTTCTATGAGAACGAGAATACTATCAAAGAGAAATTGCACGTTTTTCTGATCAGAAACCAACAAACTAGTAAGTTTTTTCTTAAGAATCTAATTGATTAGATTCTCAATCCATCCTCTTTCTTCTTCGATCCATAAGGCCTACAAATACGTATCATTAAAACAGTATTGAAACTGTTCGCCTGTATGCTCTATGTCTTTCGTGTGATTTTCGATTCTGGTCCTTTATTGGCCAATTGGTATGGCTATCATATTCATTGATCTATCAATCTATCTGAAACTTTCATTCTGTTTTCATCAAATTCTCTAATAAAATATTCTATTTTTTATTAAAAAAAAACAACAACAATGGCTATCGAAAATTATGAAATGAATTTGATGAATCGTTTGGAACACGATACAACGAACGTCAACGAAGTTATGACTGTCCACCGCCAGATCTAACGAACCAAACATCGCCAAATTACAATTCGATGTACGATTGTCGTATGTTCGATAATCGTTGGCTACCACTTAATGTTTCGACGAAAATGGCTCCATTAAATTGGTATATCTAGATGAATTTGAATCCTATAGATTCTACTAGAATAAACCCCAAACTTGAATGAGATTTTCTATTCACATCCTATCATATGAAGCGATTCTAATTGATAATAATAATAATAATAATTGATAATAATAATATTCTCATTTATTTAATCAAAAAATATAAAAACAAAACCAAATCTAATCCAATTGGAAAAAAAAAACAAAAACAAAATCGAAACAAAGGCGGGCCATAATTTGGGTCGATCGACCGATAGCGATCTGGTTTCTACAGGCAAGTTTATTCACAAATGTTCTCTTTTTCATCACTTTTTATTTACACACACAAATACATAAAAATTATGATTATAACCCTAAAGGGGGTGTGTTGAGACCTTAATGATACTCATAATCGTAATGTTCTTGTAATAATGTTCTGCTGATGGTTGTAACGCTCCATTCGATTACTTCTCGAATTTTTCCATGAAGAAATTTGGATGCGAAAAGAAAAAAAAACAATTTTCGCTTGCAAAATTCTGGTTAGCATTCGGATTATTCCCATAATTTTCTATGATCACATAGATTTTAGGGGCCAGTAAATGTTTCAGTTGCAACTCTTTGCTCATTTACGTTTCAACCTAATATGTGAGAATGGCTTTATAATTCAAACGCCACAGAATGTTCGATGAATATTCGATATACTAGCGTGTGGGTGTGTGTAGGTGTTTCGATTTGATTATGTATAGATTGGGGACTCGGATAGAAAATTTATCGCAATTTTTCGTGTGTCCATCTCTCCTCTCTTTACCATTCGATCTTTTTCATTTCCCTATGCTTCGCATAGGTTCCAATCACACTTGTGCTTTTATTTATGATCTCTTTTCTTCTCTTATCGATTAGATCTTGATTCTTTTTTCCTTTTTTTCAGAATTTAAGTCAAATTTTAGTCTCGATACAAGTTGTAGTGATTGTTCCTCTTTGATTCGATTGTTATCGCACATCATTGCAATTGCTATGGAGAGACCATTGTCATCATCTTTCATTCAAAGCAATATCTCATTTCGTTCTTGATGCTAACT
Organism: Sarcoptes scabiei; assembly: GCA_020844145.1. NCBI lineage: Eukaryota > Metazoa > Arthropoda > Arachnida > Sarcoptiformes > Sarcoptidae > Sarcoptes > Sarcoptes scabiei. Next base: position 1,494,227 of record CP080488.1, read on the forward strand.
TTTGTATTCTCTGACATACCTTTTTTTTTTATTTTCTTTTTCTTTGTTCCACACATCAATACAGTCCATTATTTCAACGATATGCTTTACCGAGGCCTTATTATTAGCGTATCTTAGCAATAAGGTAAGCAAGCAACATATGTCTTTTTTTTTTTTTTTTAATTCCGTTGTGCGACCAATTCTGGGCTTTTGAATTCGGTTCAAAAAAAAAAATTAATTTTTACCTTGTTCGGCCCTTTTAGTTTTCAGAATTCAATTCACAACATCATCATATCCGTTCTTTGTTTAGCTAAATTTAATTTAATTTAATTTCTTCTTCCTCGACATTGTCTCGATTTGGATCCATTGAATTGGAAACATCGGGCGGAATCCCAATTCGATCATCATCTTTATCAATCGATTAATTTGTTGATTTATGAACCATAAATATTCTATCGATCGGATCAAATGAAATCTATCATTGCTTTTTTTTCTCAATGGCATTCAAAAAAAAAAAATCTCATCTTCTTCTCGAAGGGAAACTGTTTGCAAACAATTTTCTCATTTCAATTCATCGTCGAGATCATCACTAATCTTCCCTATATTGTTTCGGTGAGTCTTTGTTTTTTTTTTTTTTTGTGCCACATTTTCTCAGATCGTTTGTTTTGTTTTTTGTTTCGAAATTCTCTCTTCTGTTCGCTATTTGTAGATCTAGAAAGTTTTTGCTTGTATGGTTTAGTTTGTCACTTAGCCATCATCATTGTATCATCATAGAATGTAACACAAAAATCAACTAACGAATTTGTTCTAAATGAATCGATCTGTTCTAGGAGTCTATTCTAGGCCTCTAATCTTGCCAGTCTATCTTTCTCTCTCTCTCTCTCTCTCTTCGTTACCGATCATTCGATCTTAATCCATTATCATTAGCGGATTTATTTATTTTTCTATGAAACTATGAGATTAATTATTGATTTCAATCATTGTTAATGATAATGGCTCACAGAGAGAGAGAGAGAGACTAGACAGCGAAGAAAAGAATAAATAAAAAAATGGGAGAATAATTTCTTCGTTTACGATTTATGATAATAGATTCGATATGGCGCGATAGAGAGAAGGGAGAAGAGAAGCGAGAAAAAAAAAGTGATGTTTAGATTAAAATTCACATAACAACAAAACAGAAACAAAAACAGAAACAAAAACAAAGCTATTTATCTTAGCTTCGATATTAAATCGACAAAATTAGCAATGAAGATCAATGTTCCATGTTGTTATCAGATCATTTGCAATAGAAGATCTCTCTCTCCTTCTCTCTTTCTCTCCTTTTTTTCTTCTTTAGAAAGTGAAAATAATAAGAAATTTTCAGTAAGGAAACGAAATTAAATTCGATTGTATTCGATATCGGATTCGATTTCTAGGTCCGACATCTCCAACCAACAAACTTTGTTTGCATTCATTTCTCTCTCTCTCTCTCTGTCTCTCTGTATTAGATCGAAGCTATGAAATTATCCATAAATTTTGTTGGTCTTTTTCTCTCAAATTCCCTTCTCTTATTCCAGAGATCGATGCAAAAAAAAATGGTGATATTTTCGAAGAAATCACTCACAATCAGTCAGATTTTTTTTTTGGATTCTTCATTCTCTATTTCTTTTGAATCCCTAAGAGAAATTTTCTAGAGATATGAAATTTCAATTATTTGAATTGGTTACAACTGGCGATCGTAGAACATCATCATTATTATTGAATTTTTTTTTTTTTTTTGAAAACTAATATCGTAGACTGAAATTACCTTAGCAATTCAATGGTTCAATATTGAACGGATTTCATTTCACACCTTTATAGCTCTAGTTATGATGTTCTCGAATGCTGCTGTATGAATATGAATGAATATTTTTTTTTTTTTTTTTGATCCAAAACAAAAACATTGTTCTAATAGTGTTTTAGGAATGAAAGGAATTGAATTCGAAATCAGATTGAAGATTGAAAGTTAATCCATTTTTTATTTGATTTTTTGCTTCTATATTTTTCCATTAATTTCATTTGTTTCGAAACAATTTTTTTTGATCTCTCTAATATTTGATTCTATTTGTCTAATCTTTTTTTTTTTTTTTTTTTATTATCGAATTTCTCTCTCAATCTCACTCCCTTCTTCTTCTTCTTCTGCTCCGAAAGTTCTTCTATTCACCTTTAAGAAATCTTTTCGTACCATCGTTTCTCAATTGTTGGCTAGCGAAATATTCGCTAGAGAATATGTTTGTAAGTATAGAGATTTATATGTGAACGGTATTGTATCTTCTCGACCATAGCCCTAGAAGGCGAAACGATTGATGATAAAAAAAAAGCTGATTATATCCGACGGCATTTTCTTAATCTTTTTATTTCTCTCTCTCTCTCTCTCTCTCTCTCTCTTTGGTTCATTCATCAAGAATGATCTCAATCGTGCCATGCAACGAAGCCAATCGGCTCTATCACAGCGTTTAATGATTTTATCGGCGACATTACTTTGTTTGATTTTCACCTCGCTCTGTGGATTTCAACATTTTCAACGAGCTGGTGGGCGTAATGTTGATCTCTTCGAGAGTCTATATTTTGTTGTCGTAACGTTCGCAACGGTCGGCTACGGTGATTATAAACCAGATCGTTGGCCTTCACAGCTCTTCATGGTGATCATGATCGGTGTGGCTTTGATTGTTCTTCCAACACAATTCGAACAGCTCGCCTACACCTGGATGGAACGACAGAAACTTGGTGGAAGCTATAGGTTAGTGAATTTTGTTTCCAAATGATCAAAATCAAGATCTAGATCACACCCTTTTCTGATCGATCATTCGATCAAGACACTGTTGAATGAATTGTAATAATTTATAAATTAAATAAAATTCGATCAGTGAATTCGATAATTGCAATTTTTAATTGGTATCCTCTGGATCTAATCAATGGCTGATTTTCTTTGACTATTTTGTTTCATGCTGATCGAGACCTGGTTAACAAAATCATCATTATGAAATTTTTCTAGACCCAAAAAAAAAACTATTTCGAATGAAATTTAAACAATTTCATTGCTGCTATGAACATTGATGATAATAATCAAAACCATAATGACAGTGGTAATTATAATGATGAACTTCTTCTCTAGGAACTGCAAAGATCAACGGGCGTTTCAAGCAAAGGCGAATGAGAGAGAGTAAAGAAAAAGAGCACAAAGTTTTTGCTGATAGCGTTTCAAATCGATACTATAAGAGGAGAGAGAGAGAGAGAGAGAGAGAGAGAGAGAGAGAGAGAAAGCAAAATGGACATTCAAATTTTTTTTTTTAGATGACGATGAAAATGATATTGTTTCTTGGTCCGTAGGGAATCCAAAGAAATTTTTATTTTCTACGAAGATATAATCAAATGATAGTCGAGAGAAGATGGCAGACCAGAAGTTGAACGTTTTTCTCGATCGCTAACAAAAATATCCATTAGATTTTTATGTCTTGCATGTTTTTTTGAGAGCCATTTTTTAAAAAAAAAAAAAAAAAAAAAACATTGTCTAGTATCAAATTCTGATCTAATTCTACTCAAAATCTTACGAATTACTGTGATTATAATTACAATCTATTCTGATCGTAGCTATCGTAGCGATTCTAATTGAGAGATCTGTTAGAGAGACCCCAAACTAGAGTTTGAATTGAATAACTCTTCTTTTTTGATTTTGAATCCAATCGATTGATTTTGATTCGATTGTATGGTTCGAATGTAAGATTCGACAAAGCTTATAGCAAAGCCTATAACAGAATATGATTATGATACTCTAACATAGAATATCTAGTTTGAACAATATTGTTTTTTTTTTGATAGCTTTTATTTATTCATATCTCTTTCTCATCATAGTTTCAAATAGAAAGAATATCAACAATAAAAAGAGCTTAAAAGGGAAGAGAAATGCGACAATAATAACTTCAATGATTATTATTATTATTAATATTATTTTGATCGAGAGAAAGATTAGCATTTCTGTTGATATTGTTTTGTTTGCATTCATCAAACAAATTGCATCCAAATTCAAAAGTGGAAAAAAAGAAACAAATTGGAGCAAAAAATGGTGAACTATAAAAAAAAGGAGAAGTTTACCTACAGTTTCGTTTTTTTTTCTTCTTTTTCTTCTTCTAGGTCTCATCATTTTCTCTTCAATTAAGATCTAAAACTTTTCCTTTGCGAACAAAAGCTTTTTCATTTTTCATTTATTACATCGTCTTATTAGCTTTTCATTTCGAGCCGAATATAGCCGAATCATTGTGATGATGTAGCTGTGCAATGTAGCATTTTTTTTTCTTTTTCATATATATATTTTCGCATTCATTTCCTCTCTCGATGAGAAAGTGAGTTACACCAGAACCGAAACGGAAACAAATTTAATTATAATTAATTTAGTTTTTCTTAACAACAACAACAACAACAACAACCATGATGATGATGATGATTATTGGTACTATCTATGTTGTCTGGTTTAATTTTCACATCTCAAACACATCTAAAGAATGATGAATTAGTTCTTTTCTTTCTCTTGTTCGTTTGGTCTTGGCGCTCTTTGGCGCTAGAAATTAATTCGGTAGGAGATTTTTTATATTTCTATGGTCTTCCTCTTCTTCTAAGATCTTTCTTTCTCTTCCATCATCAATGCGAACGTATGAAAGCCATTGATTTACGAAATTCATTCATTTGATTTCGAATCTTTTCTTTTTCTTATTGAGATCTAATTTTCTTTTTTTCCATCTCATTTTCGTATTCTCTCTCTCTCTCTCTCTCTCTCTCTCTCTCTCTCTCTCTGTTTCCTTTAATTGAAAAATGACAGCACTCATCGAGCTCAAACTGAAAAACATGTGGTTGTTTGCAGCACAACCCTAGGCTCGGATACCGTAATGGATTTTCTAAACGAATTCTACGCTCATCCATTACTACAGGTATACATTCTACTCGATTCTTTTTTGTGTCTCCCTCCTCCAATTCTTCTCTGTTGAAAGTCGATAAAAGAAATAGAAAAATTAATATGCGATTCTCTCTCTCTCTCTCTCTCTCTCTCTCTCTCTCTCTCTCTCTCTCTCGCATTCTGCGTCTGACCGTTGTAGAGTGCACTTCGCGCAAAATTCAAATTACGTTTTTAAATCGTTTTTTCTCATAATTAATTCGCTTTTTTTGTCAAAATGTCATCAAATCATTCATCCTTCATCATATCAATCATTTTCATCATCTTTTTTTCGATAATTTTCTGATTTTTAGTTATTTTGTTCTAATTTGACTCATTTCGTGTCGGTGACTCTCCTTCCTTGACTTCTTCATTGCTTATTTTTATGATTCTGTTCATTCATTTTCACCAATCCTCATTCTCATCAACACCTCACATCAAAATCATCATCTTATCTCGTTGTTTGATCTTTGTTTGACTCCGTTCCAACAATAATCATCAATAACCAAAACATCTAAATTTCATCATTTTTGGACTCTTACTCCAAAATCATCACAATTTCATCACCAAAACTCATCCTAGTTCACTCACTCATCCAAAAAACAAAAAAAAAAATTCATCTAATCCATATATCCAGGCTCCATTTATCCTAAAGGCCAGCGTTTTATAACAGCGCCACCTTGATTTTAAACTCTGGTTTTTGTTTTTACTCTCTTCATCCACTTATTACAATGGTGAAGCGAAAAAACAAGAACTCTCGCTGCAAGGCCAGCAACATCACCATACCAAGCACCAGCACCAACTCTACCATTCACTCAGACTGTAGTAGCGATATGGAAGAGTTAGAAGTCGCAGCGGTCAAAAACGCTAGATTTCGAGCCCCAACAGATACCACACTGGAAAAATACATCACCGACCCCGATCTCGTAGAAAACCTCACCGTATCACAACACATTGACATCATAGACACCTATTCTAAACTCGAAGATTGCGATTTGAAACAAAGATACACAGATCTTTACCAAACTGTTTCAAACAATCTTCGCAAAATGACAACACCAATCCAAAACCAAAATTCATCTGAACTAGAAAAGATATTTACCGAATTAGGTAAAATCAACCAAAACATCTCAAATCTCCAACTGCAAGTTGACAAGATCAATCAAAAGATTGATACGCCAACTGCACCATCCCCAATCATCACCAAATCTTATTCTCAAGCACTACAAACCCAAAGACCAATCCAAACTTACAAACACAACACACAAGAGCAAAAAACAATCATAGTAAAATCATCCACTCCCAACCAAATACAACCAAAAATTCTTGAGACTCAAGTAAAACAAATTATCTCACAAACAAAATCCAACGCTAAGATCACAAAGATTACTACAAACAAATCTGCTGTAGTAATTAACTCAGTAGAAACCGATCAGGAAAACTTTGAGAGATTGCTGAAAAATTTGAACGATCACCCTTCGAATAGCAATCAATTCAAAGCTTTTACCTCGAAAAAATTAGACCCGACAATAACCCTCAAAGATGTTTCGATAGACAACAACATATCCACCATAGTCACACAACTTACAAACAACAATCCTGAGCTTCTAAATAAAGAAAACGGAATTAAATTCCTTTTCAAAATGAAGCACTACAACCCTAGGTACATGAACCTAGTTTTCAGAGTCTCGCCTGAGATCTACCAGATAATCAATGACAAGATGAACAACAATGTCTTCATTGATTTTCAACGATGCCGAACAGAGCATAAGGTACTGGTTCGCCAATGCCAAAAATGCTTCTTGTTCAACCACAAAACTGCCGATTGCAAAAATACAATGATTTGCAAAAAATGCAGTCACCACAAAGAACACCGACACAAATGTGCCGATGAGCAACAGAAATGCTGCTCTAACTGTAAAAATTCCAACTTCCATAAGAATAATACTAATCATTATCCCAACTCTGAAGAATGTCCCTTCTACAGAACACAAATAACTCGCCAATTAGAAAAAACGCAATTCTATCCTTCTCTTCAAAACTTCTAATTCTAGATTCATACCTATTACTTGACTTCTTATTTCTTACTTCCTTTAATTCTCATAACTTCATCAACCTAACCTTTATCCATCATGACTAGTCACATTAGAATAGCACAACAAAACACTAGAAAAAGCTTAATGGCTACCAAAGAGCTGTTAAGCGAATTCCAAAAACACAAGATAGATTTAGTTTTAGTACAGGAACCAAACACGCAGAACACAAACCGAATACTAGGATACCCTCTACAAGCAACAATACACCAAGTAGGGAACAACTCCAAACCAAAGACAGGAATAGTTATCAATAACAAAACTCTATACACTAAAACATTAGATAACTACACTAACTCTTGGATGACTAGCATCCAAGTGCAACTAGACAAAACACAACTTATAATTAGTAATATTTACATAGAACCCAACACAATGATAGATGAACATATAGAAACCCTCAGAAATCTTCTGAAAGACTATGAGCACTTACCATTGATACTAGCCGGAGACTTTAATGCGCGCCACACTCTGTGGCACGACCGGATAGTCAACAAGCATGGAGAACTCATTTGTGAGCTGATCAATGATTTTGATCTGCAAATCCACAATGAGAACTCTCCCACTTGTATAACTGACAATGGGAATAGTATCATAGATCTTACACTTAGTAATAGTAGGGCCACACCACATATTAAACAATGGAACTCCAAAGGTCCTCTCAGCGGCATATTCGACCATGTTTATATAACATTCGAATTCTCATCAAAGAATATTCCTCACAGAACTCCGTTCTCTACTAGGAAATTTGATGAAAAGAAAGCTGACTGGACCAAGTTTCACAAACACTTTAGCGCAGATAGGATCAAAAAGCTCACTAAACAGTTAGGAAAAGCTAATAACCCCAGAAAAATAGACCAAATTATTAGGCAATTTACACGTATTATTCAGAATGCAGCATATCATTCGATTCCCATCATTAAGACATCTCCTTACCTAAGAAGATGCAATTGGTGGGATGACGAATTGAGATGCATGCAGATAGTAGTTAGGAACAAAAAGTATATCTTTTCCCGTGAAAAGAATCCACAAGTTAGGGAACATTACTATAACGAATTCCGAAGTTTTAGAAATAAATACGTTCGAATGATACGTCGGAAAAAATTTCTAAAATGGAAAGAATTCTTAGAAGAATTACACTCCCAGGACACCTGGGGAAATACTTACAAAATGATCAAACACAAAACAAATCCCAAATCACACACACTTCCCATCATAGAAGACTTTCCAGTGAAAGAACACCCTATGATAATGGAAAAAATAGTTAATCAGATCTTTCCTTCTCAAGCATCTAGGTCTTCTCCTAATTTTAGCTTAGATAGAATAGGCAACACAACACAACACATAAACCTAACTAGAGATTATATCGAATCTCTGATTCACAAAACCAACAGCAAAAAGGCACCAGGTATCGATTGCATTACAAATGGAATGTTGAAACAAATTAAAAGTTTAATCAGCAACTTTTTAGCTAAATTATTTGAAAAATGTTTGAATATAGGCTATTTTCCAAAACAATGGAAAAAGGGAGCACTGACAATATTCCCTAAGCCGAACAAAGCAGATCTGCATAACTCTAAAAATTATAGACCTATCACTTTACTATCCAGTATAGGCAAATTATTAGAGAAAATCATTCAAACAAATATACAAAATTATCTCATAGAAACGAAAAAACTTAATTCCAATCAACATGGGTTCGTACCAGAGAAATCCACAATCACGGCCCTGTTTGAAATTAAGAAAAAAATTCTAAATTACAAAGCTGATAGACTAACATCCATCCTTGCAATTGATTTCACTGGTGCTTTCGATAATGCTGATTGGGATATAATCTTACAAAACATGACTAACTTAAATATTCCTTCTTATTTAATCAGAATTATAGCAGTTATTTTCATAATAGGCAAATTATTTTCACATACAACAAACATAGATATTCTAAAACTACGACACATGGATGCCCGCAAGGAAGTCCATTGTCGCCCTTGTTATGGAATATCTTGATAAACAACCTTCTAGACACATTCTCTGTAAATAATGCTTCGATATTTGCCTACGCAGATGACATTAAAATAGTCTGCTCTGGTAAAAATATCAAAGAACTCCACAACACCATACTAACTGCACTTGAACATGTAAACACTTGGTCTATTAGTAATAATTTAACTATAAACTTTAATAAAACTAACATCCTCAACTTCCATAAAAAATCATTTCCTTCTCCTATTATTATTAATTCTAATTTAGTTGAAATAGTTCCAAAAATTAAAATTTTAGGTTTAACATTCGAAAATCACCACCTCAGAAACAAGATAAACTTCACCACACACATCAACAACACAATAAATAAAACAATCAATGTTAAAAACATATTGAACAATTATTGCAAAAACACCTTTGGTATCAATACCAGGAAAAGGCAAAATCTCTACAAAGGTTTGATCAGACCAATGATGATCTATGGATCAGAAATTTGGTCTGATCAAATCAATCGAAAACAATTCGATAAGTTAGAGTCTCTTCAACATTCTATACTGCGGAATTCTTTGATGGCCTTCAGGACCGTATCGAAATCGTGTGTTAGTAGTTTAACTAGAATAGAAACTCTTAGAACAAACATAGAAGTTAGAAAAATCAAATTTCTTCACAAAAATAGGATAGAACTAATTAATACACTAGATCTAAATCAACACATTAAAGAAATTAAAAACTTAGAGCTAGATAGATTATTTCTTAACACAAACGTCAACTTTAGATTATTTTTCATAGACAAAATTCCTAAATTCATTTTCACCAATTTCTACACGACACAATTCTTTACTGGTCACGGGCCATTCAATGAGTACCTGCATAGAATGAAGATTGCCAACAATCCTTTCTGTCATTGCAATAACTGTTCAATACAAAACCCTAAACACCTTCTCCTCTAATGTAACCTCTTCACACACATCAGACACAACCTTAACTTACACCAAATCACAGACCTTTCCATTTTTGTAAGCGACAAAGATATCTTTGCTCGTTTTAAAAAACTCTGTAAATTCATACACGATCACCTTAGAAAACATCAACAAACAAACAGCACTAGCATGTAAAAATCTGATTTTCTGTTTCTTCTTCAACAATTTATCTCTCTTTACATCCTTCAACACTCTCTTATTTTGTACAATTCCTTGTTAATACTGTAAATTCGTCCATTGTATCAATATCTATCTCATAATTAATTCTTCTCAATCATACTCTATAGATGAAACTATTGTTATTAATCTCACTAACCTCAATTGTAACTCTCCTTAAAATTTTATTTTCAATCTTTCTTACACCATCTTTTTTTCAAATTAAACTCTTATTGTTATAAATAAATCCTACTCAATCCAATATAAACCCTTTGTACAACTTTTTTTTTTTTTTTTCCTTTTTCTTTTTTTTTCTCTTTTTTTTTCTTTTCTTTCTCATATCATTATATTCTCTCTCTCTCTCTTATTATCTTCAATACACATCACATAATCTGATCATATCAGAAATATTACAATTCTACGTTCTCGCGAATCATTTCGACCCGATGACCACAAGACCAAGCACAAAGGACCACAGAATCTCACCAAGGACGGAGCCCACTCTGCAATAGCCCGATAGCGTAGAATTGTTCAAAACCTATCACAGACCATTACTTATTTGTTTCTATCCTTCCCGAATACATTGTATTTTATATTTTTTTATCCTAAATTTTAGCGCAATTATCGCATTTGGCGGATACGCGCATAATAAAATTTAACTTTAACTTTAACTTTAACTCTCTCTCTCTCGCTCTCTTTCAATGCGACTTTCATTTTGTTTCATTTTATCTCATTTTTTTTTTTTTGATTTCGAAAGGATTTCTATGTGGTTTTATTATCACCATGCGAGCTAGATACCACAATGAAAATGATTTTACAGATGCCAATGTGGGCTCAACGTGTCATCTATCTTCAAGGATCAGCTTTGAAAGGGACCGATCTGACAAGAGCTAGGTATCGTTTCGTAGCGATTTCATTCTCTCTTTTCATTAAATATTTTTTTTTTTTGAAAACCTCACTGTCTACTAAATCTAAAAATAGCAGAATTTTTTTGGAATCCAAATTAACTTTTATTTTTTTTTCACTGTCTTTTTTTTTTTTTTTTTTGGATCGAAAAACATACACCACCACACATTACAAACATCGACGGTTATTGAAATTTGCCATCTTTTCTTACCTTTTTTTTATCACTCTTCTCAAGAATGAATGCTGCCGAAGCTTGTTTCATATTGGCTGCACGTAATTACAACGATCGATCAGCTGCTGTAAGTTCTTGGAGTTTTATTTGTTTCGTTCACAACATTCAACTAGTTCAATCTTATAGTCAAAAAAAAAAAAAAAAAAAAAAAAAAAAAAAAGAAAGAATTGCATCAAATATCGAATGATTTCAATTTCATATAAAGGTAGCGAGTCAAGAAAATCGAATGAGATCTCTTTGATACAGATAGCATAAGAAACACACATCATTAAAATTGGATAATTTTTGAGAAAAAAAAAACAATAACACTATTGTTTTAATTATTATGATAGCATTAAAAATGTAAAAAATAATTTAGTAAATTTTTGAGAAAAAATTGATATTGAAAAAATTCAAAAATCCCTAGAAATCTGGTCTAACAGTTAATTCTTTTTTTTTTTTGTAAAAAACAGAGAAGTTTAATTCGAATTCGCTTCGATTCAAATACAATAATGCAATGTATTTCATTCCTTTCTCCGATAACCAGTCCTTAGAATCTCTGCTTAGAGAGAAATTTAAAATTTTTCGAAAAAAAAAAATTCTTTGTTTCCAAATGAATATTTTCACCATTGTTTAGGAATTCAATCAAAAAAAAAAAAAAAAAACAATGTCTCCATTCAATCGGATTATTTTGATCTTAAGGATCTAGAGAGGTACAGAGAGAAAGAGAAAAAAAGATTCACTAATATTATCATACAAAACATATAGGGCAATTTTCGAAGTTTGAGAATATTAAATTCAACAAATTATCTCATTCAAAAAAAAAAAAGTAGAATTATTATTTAAAAAAATGGAAAAAAATAATGAAAGGCTTGTGAAGAGTCTTTTTTTTTTAATGAAAGGCTTAGTATGAAGGCCTTATATATGTCGATAAGCTTTCCACTATCCATAAGCTATCTAATGCATTCATGCAAATTAAATGATAAGAGATTGTGAAAGATTTTCAATTGAAGTGAAACAAACAAACGAACAAACAAATGAAAAAAAAAATTCAATTCAATAATCTTTTCATTTTTTTTCTATTTGGATTTTTGGAACGTTTCGGTGGCCAAACAAAAAAATAAATAAATAACTGAATAAATAATTGAACCAAACAAAATATTTGAAAGGATCAACATACGATCTTAAGATCATGGGCAGTTAGAGATTTTGCACCTAACGTGCCTCAATATATTCAAATCTTTAGGCCAGAGAATAAGATCCATGTGGCATTTGCTGGTCAGTATCTAGTTGCTCTGGATAATTTTATTCTTTTTTTTATTTTTCACCATCTCCCCCGAATTGATTGGTTTTTTTTTTCTCTTATTTTCGGTCACTCTGTTTCTCGATTGCTTTCTCTCGATTTAATGGCCACAATTTTCTTGATTCCAAAATCCACTTTCCACTTGATTGATACATCTCTGTAGAACATGTTGTCTGTGAAGATGAATTCAAATATGCTTTATTGGCGAATAATTGTCTCTGTCCAGGAACATCGACACTGGTCACTCTTCTTCTTCATACATCAAGAGGACAGTAAGTGATTAATGGATATAGACTCTCGATAGAAATAGATACATTCTTCATACCATAGCGCAACTAATTGATGTATAGAAAGGAGCAATTTGTCTTCCAAAATAATACTAATCATAAATTTATCTCTTCAAATGAAAAACAAAAAACAAAAAAAAAAAAAGAGAAGGCCAAACATCGGATGAAGAATGGCATCGTCTCTATGGTAAATGTTCCGGAAACGAAATCTATCATATTCGTCTCGGTGATAGTAGATTTTTTGGCGAATATGAGGGTAAAAGTTTTACCTATGCTTCATTTCATTCGCATCGAAAGTAAGTAATGCATAACACAGCCGTTATCGGAATGCTTATAAGCGAAAAGATTTTGTTCTTTTCATTATTTCATTCGAAGCAATGATCGAAACGATAGAGAGACCGCACCATAATGAAAAAAATCAGCACTGTTTCCGAAGCGAATGAGAGAAATCGATACTCAGTGATTTGATTGATTTGATAATTCAAAAAAATAGATAGGTGTGGACGAGTAGGGAGATTTCCTAGCATAGAATCTTTCAAGCGGAATGTCGTATGTTAACCTTTTCGGTTTGTTTTGATCGGAAAGAAATCCAAGATCCAGAGTTCGAATGTATCCTCTTGGCCCGATCGAATCCCATCATTCTAGATTTCTAAACTCCATTTTTAGGGCGTTTTCGTCCTTGAGGCGTTCTCCACACCTCTCTTCCATTGTTATCAGACCTATTAGACTCTTCACACATCTACACTTGCTCTAATCAGCTTAGGTGTCGTTCGTTTTTTTTTGGTTCGTATATTTTTATGAGCTATTTTTCACTCTATCTTTTAGGGATCCATTTGAAAATAAGAGTAAATAAGATAAATCGATGATATTTGGAAGTGATGAAGATTTGAAATTTCGACAGACAAACAAAGAAAAAAGATACAGAAATAAGAAATGAATGATTTTATTCAGACAGAGGAAAATCCTAAGATTAGGTTTTCTCTTCCTTTTTTTTTTTGCTAGGTCCCCCGATTGACAACATTGACGTGTGTTTCGATAGCATTCTCATTTAACGAACATGTTCGGATTTGATCTCGAAAAAGAAAATGAAAACAAATTGAAACACATTGATAATAATTAGTTTGATCTTCTTTTGTTCAATCTCAATCGATGGAAAAAAAGAACAGCTTCCATTCGAATGGAGACTTAGATAGAGATGGGAAAACATTCAGTATTGATGGCGAGAATAAAAATTGAGACCGAGAATTAGAATCGATTCAGAAGAAAGAAAAATAGCTTATTTCTTTCTTTCTTTTTTTTTTTTGCAGACCAGACATATTTTGGAAAGATTCTGGTATAGCCTTTACAATTTCTTCTGATTCGAAAGAGTTTAAATTCGTCCGAGATGCTTTGTCATTAAGATAGGTTTGGTATTTAGAATCACACCCACCATTAGTTTCATAAGCGGCAGCATCGAAGAAGAAAAAGATAATTACGGTCAAAATTTTGAATGTTTGAAAGATAAATGGATTTGAATCTAATCGTTTTGGGTTTGAAATTTGCTAAGAGAAAGTTTCAAAAAACATTTTTGCCATCAAAATTAAAACTTTTGTTCCTCCACCTTACACAGTGTTGATGAAGAGAGGCAATTAAAATAATCTCACTTAGGATAGTTCCAAAAAAAAAAAAAATCAATCCTTTCATTTTGTCTCCTGAAAATTTTTTTTGGAAACAGAATTAAAACTTCTGTAAAAACGATCAAAAAAAAAAAGAGAGCATTCAAACAAAACATCAATTAATTGTTCTGTCCGATTCGGATTGTTTCGAAAGAAATTTAATTATTTTAAGAGTGAAGGGCGAAGAGAGGGGTTTTCTAAATTAATTTCTTCGAAATTTTAAAGCGAACAAAAACTCTTTTGTTTCTGTTTTCAATCATTTGTTTGCATTTATGGGATAATTTCACAATTTTCAATCACTTTTTTTTTCGGTGCCTAGAAAATTACAAAATTACTTAGACTTAAAGTGTAGTCTGAAACTTCTTCCAACGAAACAATCGTTGAATGAATAGCAATATTAGATCGAGAAATTTGGATCAAAAAAAAGACAACAACGATGATGCTGATGATGAAGAAGATGATGAGGATGGCGATAAAAGTGTTTCCGTTCATGAAACTAATCCAATCGAGAATGATGCTCTGGTCAGTGTGGATGATTTCTATGGAACATTGAATGATCGAGATGATTACGATTCAAACGATCCAGATGAGATCAATTCATCATCGATTGGAGAAGGAAACGAAGAAGAATTTTCTGTAGTGAATTTCTATCATTCCAGTTTCTTGAAAAAGATTCCATCTAGTCTTGATTCGATTGTTGTGAAACAAGGTGATTATGTTCTACCAGATACTGGCGAGAAACTAGCCAAACTAATCTTATTGGATTCGTTCGAATGCAATCGATTCGATCATCGAAGTTTCAAGATAAAAAGCAAAGAGCCAAAAAAAGAGCTGGTTTCGTTGCATCCACGAAAGCCTGAAGCCAAATTTCGGCAATCGAAAAAGAGAAGACAATTATATAATCAAGATCATCTAGACCGATTGAAGAGCGAATCGAATTGTATCGAGAAATCGATGAAAGAGAAATTTTCATCAATAACGAAAACATCTTCATTATCGATAACGATTTCGACATCAAATTTGATTATCGAAGATGTGGAAAATTCAAGCAACCAACTAGGCTCCAACAGGAACAATATTGTTTGTGAGAGGAATGATGATGTGAATGAAATCGATTTGGATAGTGGAACAATATGGCTTACACCGAAAAACTTACGATTCGATCGTTTCGAAGATCGAAAGATGAAATCGATCCGAAACGAGCCGATCGATTTAACCTTGAAATCGAATCGATGCATTGAAGACAAAATGATCAATCATCTTGATCGAAATATTGAGAAAGCTTCTCAACTACGAAGTATTTCCTCAAAAATTTTCTCAAACTTCTCGAATTTAATGCGACAAAATCAACGAACAAAATTAAATCAGTTAGATTTGATTGAAAAAATCAATCATCAAAGCAAAGCAAACAATCAAACAAATCGAATCTCAATTGAAACAGGTAGTGAACAGCAACAGCAACAACGAAAGCAGTCAAAGCAATCGCTTTCAAGTGATTTTGTGAAAGAATTTCAAACTAAAGCGATAAGAAGATCGATTGATTTCGTTCACGACACTTCTTTACCGCCCAATAATGAAGCCGAAGAGAATGGCTGTCTTCCATCGGACTGTTGGAATTGTTATATCATTTGATATCTTTCTCGATGGGATGACCGAAAACGGGAGAGAGAGAGAGATGAAAGTGCCAAGACGATAGATCTACTTGAAACTTTGGAACGAATCGTAAGAGCAAACACAAAAATCGAGAAGAAAAACAAATTAGAAGAAAATTGTTGGGGCACAATTAAAAGCGATCGAGATGAAAAAATGGCCAAAACAATAGCAGAATTCTTAACAAATCAAAAGATCGAAAATTTATTGCGCAAACAAAGCCAAACGCCCTCTCCGATGCTTTCGAGTCGAGTTAGTTTTGATGCTAAAACATCAGATTTTTTTTCTTTAAATGTCAATCGATATGTTTGGTGAGATGGATTGATCGAACACTCAGACAGTCTATCTTTTAGACTCTATCAGACAGATCAAGTCGAAGAAAAAAATCGAATCACCACCCCACCTCTCAACAAATCAACACTGTTGGAGTGTGTGAAAATGGTAGAAATCCGAAATCCTCTTGGGTCCTCAGATCCATATTTTCACATTTTTTTCTGGCCCAAAATATCACT
Source organism: Sarcoptes scabiei (assembly GCA_020844145.1). Classification (NCBI taxonomy): domain Eukaryota; kingdom Metazoa; phylum Arthropoda; class Arachnida; order Sarcoptiformes; family Sarcoptidae; genus Sarcoptes; species Sarcoptes scabiei. The sequence goes on from CP080488.1 coordinate 1,510,884, forward strand.
TGTTTTTTTCTCACCATTCTCCTCTTTCCATCATCGATTGCTCTCATGATGATGAGAAGAGAATCAAACTTCTCTTCCATCATCATCTCGATCAAAGATTGATCGAAATAATTATTCTTTATGAATGAATGAATGAATGAATGATTTTCTATGGGAAATGTGTGAAAACTTACGCCAAGAATTCTCATGCGAATTTCTCTCTTCCTTCTCACTCTCGGTTGCGGTTCTTAGTTTCTCTCTCATCCAATCTATTCCTTTCATGAAACAATAATTGCTGATTCTGTTTGTAATGAATAATTTGTAAAATTGGAACATGTTTGAATGACGATGAGTGCTTCAATATCAATAATCAATGATTTCATTCTCATTTTGGCGATATTCATTCCGAATAATTTTGTAATCAAATGTTTTTTCTCCCATTTTCTCTTCTCTCTTGTCTACCGAAAAATCGAATGATCTTATGATGACACTTCTTAAAAGATATGGAGTCGCATTGATCGGTATCCAAACAGACATGCATGGTACCTGGCCGATTATGATGAATCCAGGCCCATCATATGTGTTGAAACATTCGGATGTTTGTTTCTATATGAACATTGCAAAAGAGGAGAACTCTACTTTCGTTCCGACTACATCCGGTGTGAACACATCAAATCTAGCTACATCCGGTAGTCAACAAATATTTTCCGATTTGAATAGCAACGGTAATAATTTGGGTCAACATCATCATCACCATCATCATCATCATAGCAATAATGAAAGCAGTGAAGGTAATATTGCTTCCTCTCGTAAACTTGACAGCAATTTGAAATCATCGAAAACAGCAGACGATGATTCTGAAAGGAATCAAACAAAAGATAATCAAAATGATCAAATATCAGAATCCAATCAATTACTTAATGATCAATCAAAATCTTCAAGTAGTAAAGACCATCATCATCATCATCATCATCATCATAATAAAAATCGAGAAGAGCGTATTAAAATGAGTGTGGATGATTCTGGACCACAGCATTCCTCAAATTTGATGCTCAATCCTAAATTTCAAAAAGTTAATCATTTTAATCTCTTTGAGAAATTAAATTTAAAAAAAAAATTTTTTTACCTATTAGAATGATGAAATGAAACGTTCCGAGATTAATTTACTAAGTGCCAATTATGGTAGCAAAGAGAGTTCCAAAGAGAAGGATAATATTAGTACAGGAAGTGGGAATCCTTTCTCGTTCAGTAATCTACGTCGCAAATCTTCTAGTCTGTTTCTTTCAGACATTGCCATAGGTAATTTACCGATTCATTGAATTGAAAAAAGAACATCATTCGGATTCAATTAAAAATGATCACTTTTACCATTGTAGAATTCGCAACAAAGATGAAAAGGGTAACTTCGGGAAAAAATCTAAGCCATTTGGAAGTCCCAAAAATTGAATTCGGATCGCCAGCAGTGAAAACAAACGATGTCGTTGCAGCACGTGGTCGTAGGCCTAGTATAGCACCGGTTCCAGCAATGCTAGCGGATGATGATTCAAGTGAGACTAATAGTGAAAGCGGAAGCGATCAAGCGGAAACCGATCCAAACATAGTCGATGAAGATAATACAAACGATACGAATAAAACTGTGCCTATAAAAGTTGTTCAAAATGAGAATGGGCAACAAAAACAAAAACAGCAGCAGCAACAACAACAGCAGCAACAACAACAGCAGCAACAAAAATCTAGTCAGCATCAACCGCAAAATGAAAAGTATTTCGAAAATCATTGGTCAGTTCCAGCCGAATGTTCTGTGTAAGTGTTTCTAAATCTAACTATTCAATATTGTGGTAGAAATCAGCTCAAAAGTTTCAACCTTTTCATCTAAGGTGAGGGTATTTTTCAGTCAATAGATTTCTAAACATCGACCATCAAGGAAATATGAAAAATACTATGATTCTTGAATGAATCCAGCAACAGAAAGCGAACCTCATTCGAAATCTTCTATGCTAACGAGGTCTAGATTTTCAATGTTAAGAGACCGAAAAATAAAAATTTACATTTGTTTACGTGTGGCTTTCGTATTTTTTTAAGAATAATAATTTTGAGGATTGAAAAATGAATCCATACACAATCTGGAGCGTATGATTTAATTTTGTTTCCATACCAAGAACATCCGAATAATTTATCAAATTATTCGAATCAATTAAATTGCATATTATATTAGCTAATTGTTTTGAATATCATTAATTTTTCATTGCACTAGATGAACTAGATTCTAGAAGAATGAGATAATTTTCGCTTGATAAATTCATCTCTACAATTGTTTCATTTTTTTTTTCCACAATTCTCGATGAATTCGAGTACAGAATAATCAAAGGATTTCCTCCAGTCTCACCGTACGTTGGAGTCTCACCGACTTTGTGCTATCTTTTGAAGGAGAAAAAACCATCATGCTGTTTACAAGTCTCAATGGTAGGTCTTACGATCAATTATTAATCGTTGATTTTGCATCGGAAAAAAAAATTTTTTCGAATCGCCACTGTTTAGCCACTGTTGTGTGGGGAGAAAAAGAAAAGAATTTATCATTAAAAAAAAATTTCATATCAAAACTAATTAGTGGAAAACTTTTTTTTTCGCTTGAAGCAAAGTTGATTGTTTAGAGTAGAGAAGAGATTCCGAAACAATCTAGATGTCCAACGGTGGTCAATTCAATTCTATTCTCCTCATTGAATTAATTAGCATTCCGATAATGAATTAAATTGCATCGAAACTCAATTTGATAATCGATGATCGATGCGATCCTTGAAAAAATTTCATTCTAGAGAAAGAAAAAATCTTTACAATTAATTATTCATAATTGTCTTCCAATGTGATTTGAATATTTTATTCGATCAAACTTCGTTTGTATATTGGTGATTGTTGGATCATTGGAAAAACCAAAAAAAAAAAAAAAAAAAATGAAAAACAAAAAATCAATAGCCTTGTGAACATTGTTCACATTTTCATGCCCGAGATTATGATTGGCAAGGAACGAAATCGATCATTCTATCGGCTGATTATGCCAGTAATGGTATCTATAATTTCATCATACCGTTGCGTGCACATTTTCATCAACCGACCAGTTTAAGACCGATCATTTTGTTGCTGGAGAAAAATCCAAGCCTTGCGTTCATCGATGCTATCTCTTGGTTTCCTTTGGTCTATTGGATGAAAGGATGTATCGATAAGTAAGTGTCATCAATGTGGATGGAACAAAATTTTCTAATTGGATGGATTTTTTCAAATATTTTCTTTTCTCTCTCTCTCTCTCTCTCTCTCTCTCTTCGATATTCATCGAATCATTTCGATGATTTTCAATGATGATGATGATGATGATGATAACTTCATCTACGATGAAAGTCTCGATGATCTTATACGTGCCGGAATCAATCTAGCTGATTCTGTTGTGGTTGTAAACAAAGAGACCACCAATAGCGCTGAAGAAGATTATCTTTCCGATTGTAATACGATTGTTGCAGTGCAAACAATGTTCAAAATGTTTCCATCAGTTCGGATCATTACCGAGCTATCACAATCGAGTAATATGCGTTTTATGCAATTCCGTGCACACGATATCTATGCTCTTTCATTATCAAAAATGGAAAAGGTATGGCTATTTGTCAACAATGCTGAGAAGAGACACAAATCTTTTCTCCACAAATCTTTGATTTGAAGTATTAATAATAATTCTGATTTTTTTTTGAATTCTTCATCAATGCAATCAGCACGAACGTGAACGTGGTTCCCATATCTCCTATATGTTCCGATTACCGTTTGCCGCGGGCAATGTTTTCAGTGCTTCAATGTTGGACACATTACTTTATCAAGCGTTTGTGAAAGACTATATGATCACAATCATTCGGTTATTGTTGGGCATCGATCAAGCACCAGGATCTGGTTTTCTTTCATCGATGCGTATCACCAAAGATGATCTATGGATCCGAACCTATGGTAGACTCTATCAACGACTTTGCTCAACGACATGTGAGATACCAATCGGAATCTATCGAACTCAGAGTACTCAATCGATCGATATCGGAACTGTAGGTTTCGTCTGATTTATTACGACAAAATGTTTGTTTTTAATTTTTTACTTGTTTTCGATGTTTTTAGGGCATACAGATTTCGTTCGATTTTATGCTACCTCTAAGCGAACAGATTAGCTATCAAGCTCTAACCTATGAGGTCGAAAGACAAGAGATTTCGAATCTGGTCCGTAATCGGCTTCAAGATCTTGGAATCCCTTCCAATGATTACGGTATGATTGATTAATGACTTCCTATCTATTATCTACAATAATTTTTCTCTCACAATAGATAATTGTTCAGAAAAAAGAACAGAATTATCGTATGTGATAATCAATCCTAATTGTGATCTTAAATTGGAAGAAGGTGATATGATGTAAGTTGTTTCCAGATAGTTTCCAAATCGGCCTATTAAACTCATTTATTTCATAATCCATTTAACATCAAATCATCAAATTGAATGGAAAAGTTTCATAATAAAGCCAAGTCCAGTGAATAGTAAGAAAATGTTTTTGAATCGTGCCAATTCATTACGATCTAAATCACCGTTGAGAAAAAAACGAAGAAAAAATAATAAAAAAGATGACAACAATAACAATAATGATTGTACCGGAAACAATTTGACAAAAAAACCGAACAACGGTGATGATAAAAACGGTAACGATGGTCTTCTCAAGATAGGTGCTATCGATGGAATCAGTTTGATTAGCAATTCTGGCTCACACGGAGGTGGTGTTGATGGTGCTAGGGGTGGTGATCGTAAATCGAATCGTACAATCAATTCGAATTCAACAACACCATCATTAATATCATCATCTCTTGAAGATGATGAAGAGGAAGAGGATGAAATTGCGCCAATAATGATCGATGATCAAGGACATCAATCGGATTGTGAGATACGAACACCACGTATCGGAAGATTATTCGGTTCGAAAAATTTCATGTCAATAGATAATAGCAAAAGTAACAGCCGCAATAATCAACGAAAACATTTGACAAGATCGAAAAAATCTAATCCAAACACTACGATGAACAATGATGATAATAATCGTCCGAAGAATCGCAAATTACCCTCGATTATGATGGCCGAGATGGAGAAGAAAGGTAGAAATATTATCAGCATTAAGAATAGTATCGGACGTGTTCGACGAAACAAAGAGAAGAAACAGAATCGAGATACGATGGCTTTCATTAATCACAATCTAGATAAAGCTAGCAAACAATGTTTGGAACAAAACGAAAGCAGTGGTGAGAGTTCCGATGGTATTATTTTGCCAGCAATCACTGTACCAAAAAGCTATTTCGAAGATCAGCAAAGAAAATTTAACGAGAGTCATTCTTCGGTGATCGGTGCAACGAATGAAGTGGATTCAAACCACCATCATTCTTCTTCTTCGATGATAACGGCTCCGAAAATGCCTCACGCCATCAACAATGAAAATGACTTCAAAAATGTTCGCGATGATAATTATCAATCTTCAAACGCTAATAGCAATCGAAACAAAATCGGTATCGAAAGTGAAGAGAGGAGGAGAAGGAATCTTAATGAAGATAAAATGATCACAGGAAGAAATGAAACAATGTCGTCATCAACGATACAGCCGATCATAGCAGCAACAACATCATCATCAACAATCACATTGAAAACAAATTATGGTCGACAACAACAGCCACAAGAGATCGTTCAGATTTGTATCGATTCACCAAGTGAAGAAGAACAAAGCTCTTACAACAATAATAATAATAATAATAATAATAATAATCATGAGTTCTCAACATCGACAATCTCGATCGGTACGATATCGGATGATGCTTCCGATAAGAAAAATTACATCGATGATGGTGATGAGGATTTGGAACATCGAAACAAAATCGATAAAGAAGATCATGTTTGTGATCGAAGTGAGCATGGTTTCGATCGTCATCCAAATCATCATGTGGATCTAGTGAATAGGCAACAGCCACAATCACAACAAACATCCACAACGAAAACAACAAAACAATCATCAAGAACATTCAATAGCGGAACGATTGTTTAATTATGCGATCATTACGTGAGAGGATGGTGATGATACGTGAATGAAATTGTGATTGTTTCTATAGGAGAAGGTTCTTAGGGTATCATAGAGAGATTAGGGAACCAAAATTTAAAGCCAAAACTTGTTACAAATCGAATATAATTCTTTTGAACACAGAACTCTTCGTTACGGAGATAGTATTGAAGAGAGAGAGAGAGAGAGAGAGAGAGAGAGAGAGAGAGAGAGGAAGTCTAGAATTTCAAATCATAGAGAATCGTGCAAATGTACGAGAAAGGAATGAAATTTTTGTATCTTTTTCATATCGAATATAATCAATAAAATTGAATTTGAAAGTAATTTTATCATCTCTATTCAGATTCTTAATACGGATCGAATTCAGTAGGATAATTTGAATAAAAATATCTTTTTCCTTCGAAGCACATCAAAGTGTAGTGTAATGTTTCCCAAATGGATGGAATCGAATCGAAACAAAATCATCACAATATCTTGATTGGATTGATTGAGTGCGATGGAAAAAAAAGAGATTCGAAATGATTGAAAACGGCCCTCTTGAAAGATTGTAGAGAATTAGTAAGGTGTTGGATGAATTACTGTGACTCTTAACCATTGATCATCTTCAATGTTGTGGAAAGATTTGATTAAATCAAAATTACAAATTGAAAATTTCAGTGTTCGATTCGCCACACCTTTTTTTCTCCGCAAGCAATCCTTTTTCAACCAGAGAGAGAGAGAGAGAGAGAGAGAGAGAAAATTCGATACAAATATTAGTATCGGTAAGATTAGTCGATTGAATTAATCAATTTCTCGATTTAAAAATGTTTCATTTCAAAAGAGAAGAATAAGGGAATGATTAATTAAGTAAATAAAGCTCTCGATGATCAATTCGAAATGAGAGATCATTTGCAACGATCGATTGATTGGTGTCAAATCATCATCATCGTAATCATATCACAACCATCAGACAACAACCTAGTTTGATGTTCCGATAGCAACGATAGAGAGAGAGAGAGAGAGAGAGAGAGAGAGAGAGAGAGAGAGAGAAGAAAAAGAAAAAGAGATACAAATTTGAAATGGTATCAATCCATTCTTTTTGATTCAATAAAATGTTTCATTTCATGGGAATTCATTTTTCGATCTCGATCTCAATGGACAATCCAGAGAATGTGATGGTCAACACTAAAAAAGCAAAAGTAGTAGAGAAGAAACCTATTGCTTGAGATATGGCCTTGTTTGAACACAACAACCATCAACATCTTCGGCTTCATCGTTGTCAAAGAACATTGAAAAATCAATTGCAACAATTATGGATTTTAATCTCAATTTTTTTTCTCTCTTCAACCATCGTAGATTGTATGGAAAGAAATCAAGAGAGGATTGATGTTTCGTCTTCGCAACAACAATCAATTTCCTCCCATTCTTCTTCATCATCATCGATACCTTTATCATCAAGATCGGCTAAAACATTGAGTTCATCTTCATTTGTATCTACCATTTCTCCACCACCACCAACACCACAATCATCGACGATAGCAACATCGAATTCACAGCGTTCTTTATTAGACAACGATCAATGGAAGAATGTTCTTAAAAAAATGACCGAAACAAATCCGTGCGGTTCTTCGGAGAATTACACAATCTGTGCTCAATGCGGCCAATGGACTAGCAATGAAGAAGCGTTCTATATGTGCTGTTTGAATTTAGAAGGTGTCCGAGAATATTGCATCAGTTTTATTAACTATGAGTTGAATGAAAATCAGCAACAACAACAGCCTCAACAATCGCAATCATCATCTTAGTGAAGAATGATTTTAATCTCACCAAGGACTAGGATCTAGAATAACAAAATCATTTCGATCCATAATTAAATAATTTATTTATTTAAAATGCAAAATATTTGATCAAAATTAAAACGATGTTGAATTTTTTTCTCTAGTTATTGTTGAGCTACTGACTGATCTTCTTCAATCTTGTCGAGTTAGAAACTAAGATTTCAGGATTGTTGCGCTTTGAAATAGGTGATGGATTACGAAACAAAATATGGTCCTCCCAAAGTAGCGATTCCGCTAATGTTTGATCGATAAAAATCGTAGACGTTTCCGTTTTTCTTCCAAAAATTTATCAATTCTTTCGTCGATTTGCGTACCTTTATAGGCGTGCGTGTGTGTGTGCATTCAATCAATGATAAAAGAGAGAATTATATTTTTGCTCAGAAATAAAAAAATAAATTGGATAAAAATCTTTAAATTCATTCATTAAAATGCATGCGATAAGTGACGGAAAGAAAAGCTAGTATTTATTCAAATCAAATTCATCGCTTAATCAATCGAATCGAATCGCAGATCCCAAAATAATTATCTAAAAGCATTCTCAACCGATTATTTTAGCCTTATCTTCGGAAAAAAACAAAATAAAAATAAAGCCATGTGATCGTTAATTGCTGATCCGAATCTGCTTCTTTTTCTTTTCAATTTTGAAAGAATCTTTTTTTGTTTCATCATCGCTTTTTTATATCTTTTCGGTAAATTTTTGAACACAATCAAATTTGTTAGATTTATTACCCTTGAAACACTATGAAGATCTTCCAATTTTATCTTAATTTATGATCATTGAATTAATATGCTCCAAAAATCATGTGATCGATGAGGATTTTGATCGATCAATACGAACTCAACTATCATAAATGATTGGATCAAACGATCGTTGACAGAAAATTGATCATAATTTATGATAATTGAGTACAAATCTTCTCAAACCATTAACTTCATGGCATAAACAAATTTGTTTTAAGGCTTGATTTTGAATCAATCGATTCGAAACGATAAATTTGATCCTAAATTTTTATTAGAGATAGTATAAAAAATCCGGACATTACCTAATTGTTTCGAGATGAATCGCATCGATAAATAATTTGTTAAATCATGAACATCGAACGAATCGATTCGATTTCTCCAAGTCAAAAGCTTTAGATAGCGAAATCCTTTGAAAACGTAAGGGAAATCGCTTTGTTGTAAACGATTGCTGCCTTTAATCAAAACGATTTTACGGAATTCATCATCACGATTCTCGCCGATCCATTCTTGAACTGTTTCTAAATAATCATCATCTTTGGTTAAATTCTCTGATAGTACCATTAAAATCGGTTGTGGTATTAAATCGATAGCCTCGTTTCGCAGCGGAAACATCCAAGGACTAAGAGCTATGATAATTTTAAAACGAAGTTCAGTTGCTCCTGCCATTAGAGCAGTCGACGCTCCCATCGAATGTCCCATCATAACTAATCTGTCCATGTCTGTCAAAATTATTGGAATTTTTATTATGAAAAAATTTTCATCTAAATGATGAACTTCGTCATACCAAGTTGATTTTCGAATTCTCTTGAATCATAGCCAGGATCAAGAAGATTATTGATTTCATAACCAGCGTTCAACGCTTCAATTAAATCTAATGCTCTTGTACATTCACGAGTACGTTGATTGATTTGTTTTTTACGAAAAGCCAAGACTTTTTCATCCATCCTGGATATTGAAACGTTTCGATAACGAATCCATGCTAATTCTAAATACGGAATATTAGTTAATGCTGCCAAAGCTTTCGGTGGAACATAATTGGGATCATCAATTTCATCACCAAAATCAACCTCATCATCAGCATCGATCTGATCAGGCGATATGTTGAAAAAATCCGGATTTGAACTTTTGAGTGAATAAGTTGCACGTTTTGGGTAAAACGAAAGACAGGCAGTGTTGTCGCGATGTTCCAAGGCTGATAGATATCAAAATTAGAGACTTCAGATGGAAATCATCCAATTAAATTTACCTGCCACGACAAAACCATTGGAAGCTAGTTCAATACAAATTGCCGAATTAGATGTACGAAAACCGCCGAGACCATGCGAAAAAATTATAACAGGATATTTATCATTCTTCAATACATGTGGCCGTGCATTTGGTATCACTGGTATAAATACATTCTCTCGTTTGGTTTTATTGATTAAAGAAAGAAAAAAATTGGTCCTAACAGAAGCCACATCAGCCAATCCTTGGAGATAGAATTCGTGTGGTAACCAATTGGGCCATAGCAAAGGATTTAATTGTGAAGATTTTTCAAATTTTTTGGAGCCGGTTTCGGTTTTTGCGGGGTAATAGAGACGAACAAGAACACCACTTTTTCTCGATAATCCCACCATAAAATCTCTGCAGCCAATTTTTTGATATGGTCCAGTTGGCAACGGGACATGATTACGATCATTTGTTTTCAATCTTCGATCGCGATAGCTACTCAGTTTGATTTTTTTCGCCATCGCCAATATTGAAAATCTCTTTGAATTCTTCAGTGAACTTAGACAATTTCTTCAATCAATCATCATTGATTGCTGATGTATCAACAGGTAATAATAATAAGTTTAAGAGATAATCGAGAAGTTCGGTAAAATCATCGCATCGAATGAGATTCTATTGAGTGTTGCTCTATATAGAAAAGCGAAACACGTCATTATAAGATCGAAAAAAATAAATTGATTCTAGAGTAACATCAACGAATATCTTAAATTCGTTTTTATTCTTAATTCTATGTTCGTTATGAATGTAGGGCGTTGGAATAGGGAGATGAACCAGGAAACTATATATAATATTCGTTCAACGATCTGATTGCCAGAATAACAATTAGGGGCAAGAAACAATCAACTAGATATTCATTCAATCGATGCTATTAATATCATCGACAGATACTCTGCTAGAATCGATGAAAAAATGGATCATAGAGATTGTGATTAAAGAATTGATCTCATCAAATCTAAAAGTTCTGATTTTTAGTTTGATTGTCAGCAATTTATTGACGAATTTCATGGAATAATGTCTGATGAGAGATCATCGAAAGATCTAAAAATAAATAATTTATTTCTAAGATTAAAATCAGATCAGAATAATTTATTCAAAAATGAATAGAATAAACAATTCTGGTTGTTAACATTCAATTTACAACAACAAGATGTAATCAAGAAAGTTGATCTAAATTTCTAATGCTGGCAATCAATTGCCGGCTTGATACTTGACGATTTTCATCTGTACGATATAGCGCAAAAAAACATTGAACTTTTGAATGTAGATCTGGTCCAAAAATAGTAGAAAAATTTCACCAGAACATTGGGATTGAGAAAGAATCTTAAGCGAATTGAATAATTCAGAAGAGTTGGAAAAAATAAACAAAAAAAAAATGGAAAAAATTCGAACTATTTTGAAAACGATCGATAAGAAAAACGTTCGAATCGAACCTTTTCGCTGAATTTCTTTTTCTAAATACCTACTGTTATCGGTCATCAATGTTTGTGTTGGGATGTTGTTGAACAAAAACGGCCAATACCGATGAGTGAAAATTGGGGCCCGTATCATAGACCAAATAAATCCATTCTCAAACAAGCATATTGGATCCAAATGTTATGAGATTACTTTGAGATTTATTTTAGCAACACTCACATAATCAAACTTCATTGTCTTCTTGTGTACAATCTCCAGTCTCTCTCTTTCTCTCTCTCTCTCCCATCGAAAACATCCAGATATTCGCTGAAGATCTTCGAAATTTTCTCGCTAAAACAGAATCAATATTGCCATCTAAGTGAATTTGAAGAAAATTATGATTGAAATTCAAAAGAAATTCTTCAAATCTTTTCTCTCCATCTAGTGACGTATTTTAATGATAATTTTCTACCTAAAATTGAGAAGATAAAAAAAAGATTCTGTTGGGCTAGAAGAAAATCCAAAGATCATTGAGGATGTAGGATGATTGCATTAAGATTCACATTCTCGATCTTCTAATCTCATTACTATGCAGATGCAGATTTAAATGATTAATTATAGTTATAATCGTTGTCCATATAATCGAAAAATTTTGAGGTTAGTTTAACTCTCGATATCAGTAAAAAGACACAGCGACCAACTTTCTTGATAAATTGTGGATAAATAATCAAATTTGTCATTGAACATAAAGTTTCACACACGAGCGATCCGAATCATCGTTTCAAATTCAATCTAGAGTGTATCATTTTAGCATCATCTACCACCACTAATCGTTTCGCATCTTAGAATGTGGAACGAATTAAAGAGTATAATGATATCTTCGATTAACAGAGAAAATGAGCTGCCTATTTTAGACGATATTTAATTGTTGGGTTCCAAAAATAGAGCATTAAGATTGAAACAATTCTCGAGACATGGTCGCCTCAATCTTAATCTCATCGGTTTTTGATTGTGGAATGCGCATCAACCCACAAAAAACACTCCATCTCTCCATAATACTTTTGATGGTGCAACTAGAACGAGATGGATCCGATCCTAATCCTTTATCTAATTTAGTCCCATTATTATTCATAAAGCTTCTCTTACGAAATTGAGCTAAAGATTCCAAATGAGATCTAAAAGAAGATTCTTGGAAGAACAATTACAATAGAGATCAAAAGCAAACAAAAGGAAACAAAACGGGTATGAAAATTCATAAACGGAAGAGGAAAGAAAAGGGGAAAGAGTAGAAGAAATTATAATCTTCTCCGAAATACAATTCAAGAAGAAATTCGTCGAATCTTTCGGAATGAATATGTCGGAAAGATGTGATGGAATCAAACTAGATTATAGAGTTCATAATGGTTGGTCCAGAATTTCTCTATTCAATTTGAGCCTAATCGAAATGGAAGTTTTCGACCCATTCTTTCTCTTTTTTTTCTCTCTCTCTTTCTCTCTTTTCTTATCGATGAAAGATTGGAATTAAATCTCTGATTTATTTTTACTATGTAGATTATTTATCATAAATAACCAGAACACCAAAATGGCAATACCAATATAACGATCCAAAAAGGATAATTTAATATATTAGGTTGTCGAATAAATAATTCACTACGGTAAATATTCAATGAAAGAATATTTCAAAAAAAAAAAAATCAAAATTTTTTCACTTTCGAAAGTGAAGATGAAAGAGCTTACAGAGAGAGAGAGAGAGAGAGAGATGCTCGCAATTGAATCTAAATGATAAACCGCTCTAATATTGAAAAGAAGAATCTATCTGCAATAGTAGACCTAGATGATAACGATGAAGATGATGATGAGAGCTAAGCGATGAGAGATGGATGACCAGAACAAAAGGTTCTAGTCCAAACGAATTTTTTTCTCTTCTTGAAACTTTCTCTTTTTTGTCTAATATCTCAATTTCATAGTCTAATATTTCATAATGGAAAGGAAACTTCAAATCGAGAATTTTTGTTTACTTTTCATTGTAATCGTTTTTTTTTTTTTTTTTTTTTTTTTTTTTTTTTTTTTTTTTTTTTTTTTTTTTTTTTTTTTTATTTTTGACAATTCGACGTTTGTGTTTGTGGAATGTCTATGTGTGGAATGAAATCGATCAAATTCGGTGTGTGTGTGTGTGTGTGTGTGTAAAGACGATATCTCCATCAAAAACAGTGAATTGAATTGAATAGAGAAGAAAAACCGAATGGGAAGTTTATGTGTTTGCTATTAGAAAAGTATTATTATTATTTTTGTAACGAAAAAATGAAAATACAAAGAAAAAAGAAGAAGAAGAAGACAAAAAAAACAATTATTACATTATTGTTTTCGTTGGAAGAAAAGTCATCGAACTAAGAAGTTTCGATTCTTCTATTCTTAGCGCTCTTTTCTTCTTCCATTGAACGATCACAATTCTCCGATCGAAGATTGATTTGATGCGAGGCAATTACAAAAAAAAAAAAAAAACAAAGCCAATAAATTGGCTGAAAAGTTTCGATGACTGAAATAGAGATCAGTTTGTTTGATAGATTAATACATTTGAATCTTTGTTCTGATCGAACAGAGATTCCAGAGAGAGAGAGAGAGAGAGAGAGAGAGAGAGAGAGAGAGAGAGATCATTGAATTCTAAGTTTTGAGTTCTTTTCCAACAAAAAAAAAAAAACTCAAGCAAAAATTTATGAGAGAAACAAAAAAGTTTTTTTTATTCTTTCGTTTCCAATTCGAATGCGATTCCTTTCTTCTCTCTCTCTCTCTTTCTCGGTGTTTCTAAGTTTTTTTCGTTGTTGTTGTTGTCTTAGATAATTAGATTTTGAGCCTCTGATGGAATCACTCTCTCTCTCTCTCTCTCTCTCTCTCTCATTCTGCGTCTGACCGTTGTAGAGTACACTTCGCGCAAAATTCAAAATTGCTTCTTAAACCGTTTTTTTTTTCAACCTCTCTCCTCATAAATGACTGCTTATCTATTAAATTTCATGTTAATTATCTATCCATCATCTTACTCATCATTTTCATCGCATTTTATTGAATAATTTTCGATTTTTAGTTAATTATTCATTTGACTTGTTTCTCTCATCCAATTGTGTCGTGTTGTGTTTTTTCCCATTGGATTTTTCTTGTTTCTCTTCAATCATTTTGTTCATCCACCATCACCAAAATCACTCCCATCCTCACCTTCCACTAACTTCATCATCATCATCATCAATTTTTCAAAATCCACTTCCCAGGCTCCAATATCCTAAAGGTCGTGTCTTTCCATTTTCTCCTTTTTTCTATTTTTTTTTTTTTCAGCGTTTTTTTCCAACGGTTTTTTTCTTCTCGCGCTCGCTCCGCCTTCTTGCATATTTCTTTTCTTAAGGCTAGCGTTTTAGAACAGCGCTACCTTGCATTCAATCCGTTAGTTTCTGTTCCTTTCACCTACTAACCACGATGGTTAAACGAAAGAACAAAAACTCGCGCTGCAAATCCAGCAACACCAACATCCCCTGCACCAGCATCAACCCTATTATCCATTCCGACTCTAGCAGTGAAACGGAAGAACTAGAGGTCGCTGCATGCAAAAATGCAAGATTTCGAACTCTTACGAACGAAACACTAGAGCAATATGTCATTGAACCTAACCTTCTAAGTGATCTGACTGTTTCACAGAACTTTGATCTTCTGGATCTCTATTCAGAAATTGAAGACTGCGAACTAAAACAGAGATACTTAGATCTATCCAAAACAATCACAAATAATCTTCGCAAAATGACTAGCCCAATTCAAAATCAAAACTCGTCAGAATTGGAGAAAATTTTTGCGGAACTAGGAAAAATAAACAACAACATAGCCAACCTCCAACAACAGGTAGACAAAATCAATCACAAGATCGACACACCCACAACCATACACGCACCCATCAACAGATCATACGCCCAAGCGTTACAAACAAAAACACCAGTACAAGCACACAAACACGCCAACCAAGAACAGAAGACCATAATCATAAAATCATCTACACCTAATCAGATCCAACCTAAAATTATCGAAACCAAGGTGAAAGAAATCATCACAAAAACCAAGACCAATGCCAAAATAACCAAAATAACCACCAAAAAAACAGCTGTTATCATCCAATCAGCAGAAAACAATCAAGAAAACTTTGAAAAATTGCTTAAAAATTTGAATGAACACCCATCAAATAGCAATCAATTCAAAGCTTTCACTCCGAAGAAGCTAGATCCTACAATAGTCCTGAAGGATGTCTCGATAGACAATAACATTACGACTATTGTATCTCAACTGACCAACAATAACATAGAGCTACAAAACCAAGAAAATGGAATCAAATTCCTTTTCAAAATGAAACACTACAACCCTAGATTCATGAATCTAGTATTCCGAGTATCACCAGAAATCTATCAAATTATCACTGATAAGATGAACAACAATGTATACATAGACTTTCAGCGATGCAGAACTGAACACAAAGTACTGGTACGTCAATGCCAAAAGTGCTTTTTGTTCAATCATAAAACTGCAGAATGCAAAAACACTACCATTTGCAAAAAATGCAGCAACCACAAACAACACGGACACGTTTGTCCAAATGAGCAACAGAAATGCTGCTCGAATTGTAAAAATTCTAACTTTCACAAAAACAACACCAACCATTACCCCAATTCCGAAGACTGTCCAGTGTATCGAACACAAATCATAAGACAACTGGAAAGAACACAACTCTATCCCTCTGCTTAAACTATTTCCTTTTCTATCTTTTTTCTTTTAATTATTTTAATTTATTCATTTTTTTTTAACTTCATAAACCTAACCTCTGTCTATTATGGATAGTTACATTAGAATTACACAGCAAAACACTAGAAAAAGCTTGATGGCTACCAAAGAGCTGTTAAGCGAAATTCAGAACTCTAACCAGGATATAATTTTAGTACAGGAACCTAACACGCAGAACACAAACAGAATTTTAGGATACCCACTCCAAGCTAAAATACACCAAGTAGGGAACAATCTTAAACCAAAAACAGGAATAGTTATTAATAATAAAACTTTATACACCAAAACGATAGACACCTACACTAGCACTTGGATGACTAGCATCCAAGTTCAATTATGTAACACACAGCTTATTCTTTGCAATATCTACATAGAACCCAACACAATGACAGAAGAACACTTAGGAACCCTTAGAAATCTCTTGAAAGACTATGAACATTTCCCATTGATTCTAGCCGGCGATTTCAACGCTCGCCACACTCTGTGGCACGACCGGATAATCAACAAGCACGGAGAACTCATTTGTGAGCTCATCAATGATTTTGATATGCAAATTCACAATGAGAAATCTCCTACTTGTATTACTGAAAATGGGAATAGTATCATAGATCTGACACTTAGTAATAGTAAGGCCACCCCACTCATTAAACGCTGGAATTCTAAAGGTCCTCTCAGCGGCATATTCGACCATGTTTATATAACATACGAACTTTCTTCAAAAAATATTCCTCACAGAATCCCACTTTCTACGAGGAAATTTGATGAAAAAAGAGCTGATTGGACTAAGT
Organism: Sarcoptes scabiei; assembly: GCA_020844145.1. Classification (NCBI taxonomy): domain Eukaryota; kingdom Metazoa; phylum Arthropoda; class Arachnida; order Sarcoptiformes; family Sarcoptidae; genus Sarcoptes; species Sarcoptes scabiei. The sequence goes on from CP080488.1 coordinate 1,527,782, forward strand.
TCCAGCAACACATTAGCTTAGATAGAATTAAAAATTTAACTAAACAGATAAGAAAAACAAATAACCCCAAAAAAATTGATCAAATTATTAGGCAATTTACGCGTATTATTCAGAATGCAGCATATCATTCGATTCCCATCATTAAGACATCTCCTTACCTAAGAAGATGCAATTGGTGGGATGACGAATTGAGATGCATGCAGATAGTAGTTAGGAACAAAAGATATATCTTTTCTCGCGAAAAGAATCCACAAGTTAGGGAACACTACTATAACGAATTCCGAAGCTTTAGAAATAAATACGTTCGAATGATACGTAGGAAAAAATTTCTAAAGTGGAAAGAATTCTTAGAAGAATTACACTCCCAGGACACCTGGGGAAATACTTACAAAATGATCAAACAAAAATCAAACCCAAAATTACACACACTCCCCATCATAGAGGACTTTCCAGCGAAAGAACACCCTATGATTATGGAAAAAATAGTTAATCAGATATTCCCCTCTAGAACATCTAGGCCCTATCCTAGATTTAATCCAGATAGAATAGATAACACAACCCAACAACACATAAGCCTAACTAAAGATTATATCGAATTTTTGATTCAGAAAACCAACAGCAAAAAAGCACCAGGTATCGATTGCATTACAAATGGAATGTTGAAAGAAATTAAAAAATTAGTTAGTAAATTTTTAGCTAAATTATTTGAGAAATGTCTGAAAGTAGGCTATTTTCCTAAACAATGGAAAAAGGGAATACTAACAATATTTCCTAAGCCAAACAAACCAGACTTATACAACTCCAAAAACTATAGACCAATTACTCTGCTTTCCAGTCTAGGTAAACTGTTAGAAAAAATAATTCAGATTAACATCCAAAATTACCTTATAGAAACAAAAAAACTAAATTCCAATCAACATGGGTTCGTACCAGAGAAATCTACAATCACGGCCCTGTTTGAAATCAAAAAAAGAATTCTAGATAACAAAATTGATAGGCTAACTTCCATCCTCGCAATTGATTTTACTGGTGCTTTCGACAATGCTGATTGGGATATAATCTTGCATAACATGACTGAACTAAATATTCCTTCTTATCTAATTAGAATTATTAATAGCTATTTTCGCAATAGAAAAATTATTTTTAAATACAACAAACATAGATATTCCAAAACCATGACACACGGGTGCCCGCAAGGTAGTCCGCTGTCGCCATTGCTATGGAATATCTTAATAAACAACCTCCTAGACACCTTTTCTGTAAATAATGCTTCGATATTTGCCTACGCAGATGACATTACAATAGTCTGCTCTGGCAAAAATATCAAAGATCTTCACAACACCATACTAACTGCACTTGAACACGTAAACACTTGGTCTATTAGCAATAATTTAACTATTAATTTCAATAAAACTAACATTCTCAACTTTCATACAAAAGCTTTCCCTTCTCCTATAGTTATAGATTCTAATTTAGTTGAAATTGTTAACCAAATGAAAATCCTAGGTTTAACATTCGAGAATCATCACAACAGGAACAAAATCAACTTCTCCACACACATCAACAACACAATAAACAAAACAATAAACATCAAAAACATCTTGAACAATTATTGCAAAAACACATTCGGTATTAATACCAGGAAAAGGCAAAATCTCTACAAAGGTTTGATCAGACCAATGATGATCTACGGATCAGAAATTTGGTCAGACCAAATCAATCGAAAACAATTCGATAAGTTAGAGTCCCTTCAACACTCTATACTGCGGAATTCCTTGATGGCTTTTAGGACTGTATCGAAAGCTTGTGTTAATAGCTTAACCAGAATAGAAACTCTTAACACTAACATAGCTGCTAGAAAAACTAAATTTCTTCATAAAAATCGGATAGAGCTAGTCAACACCTCAGATCTAGATCAACACCTTAGAGAAGTCAAAAACTTAGAATTAAATAGATTATTTCTCAGCACAAATGTTAATTTTAGATTATTTTTCATAGAAAAAATCCCAAAATTTATATACACCAATTTCTACACAACACAATTTTTCACTGGTCACGGGCCATTCAATGAATACCTGCATAGAATGAAGATTGCCGATACTCCTTTGTGTCCCTGCAATAATTGCTCAATACAAAACCCTAAACACCTTCTACTCGAATGTAACCTCTTCACACACATCAAACACAACCTAAACTTGCATCACATCACTGATCTTTCCATCTTTGTAAGCGACAAAGATATCTTTGCTCGTTTCAAACAACTCTGTAAACACATACACGATCATCTTAGGCAACACCAACAGACCAATAACACTAACACACAAAGATTCTGATTCTATATTTCCATAAATATCTACTTACTAATTTCAATCTTACACTATTATAATACCGTTATTATAATTGTAAAACTTTAAAAATAATTGTATGATTATATTATTCTTCATTAATACTGTATATATTCTATGTTGATATTACGCATTCATTCTTTATTTCACTTATAAGCTATATTGTACTTTACCTCTAAATAAAACCCGCTATTCACATTGTTTCTAAAACTATCTTAATTTTTAATCTATTAATCTCATATCTCATGTCAATCTATTGTTAAAATCATCCTACTCCATACTCGTTATAAACCCTTCATTATAAATATAAAAAAAAACAAAAAATTTTTTTTTTTTTTTCTTTTTTTCTTCTTTTTTTTGTATCTTTTTTCTTATATTGTATCTTTCTTTTATTATTTTCTCTTGACCACACATATCTTTCTATACTTGATACACATTCTGATCGTATCAGAAACACCCACAATTCTACGTTTTTGCGAAACACAGGATCTCAAACAAGGACCATAGGACCAAATCGACAAGGATCGCAGGACTGCAATAGAAACGGAATCCCGACTCTCCAATCAACCTAAAACGTAGAACTGTCTGAAATCCATCACACACCCACACTTATTTGTATTATCCTTCCTGAATATCTTGTATTGTATATCTTTTATTTTTAAATTTAGCGCAAATATCGCACTTAGCGGATACGCGCATAATAAAATTTAACTTAACTTAACTTAACTCTCTCTCTCTCTCTCTCTCTGAACACTCATTACAATGTTGGTGATTTGATTACAATTTTGGATTTCGCAATAACCCCAACGATGTCTTCGATGTCTATGATTAGAGATTTCGATTGTTGGTTAGGCCATTGGTTTCTCTCTTCCTTTTTCTTCTCTTTCTACTCTCTCGTCATCGTCCAAGAAAAAAAAAATCCAAGGATATCGTAAAAGTTCTTTATGCTCTACCTTCGTCTTGAAGGTTCTCCTCTTAAAGAGGTGCTAGAGTTGAAGTTTGAGGTTTGTTCACTCTCAAGAGGACTGTTGAAAATTGATTGACAGCTACGAAAATGAAGAAAAATTTTAGCACTAGACTGTTAGAATGATAGTTTAATATGAATAGATTGATTCCGATATGAATTCGTTGTGGTTGATTCAACGATCAAAAAAAAAAATCACTAATTATTCATGACGATGTTGATGGTCTCGAGATCAAAAACAATCAATCAGTTTTCGAAGCGAAGGTTGCAAGCATACTTGATAGTGTGAAATAGCCCTTGATTTTGGATAGATTTGGAATAGATAAAAAATTAATGAAATCGAATGAATGTAGGCGAAATGAATTAGCTTCTTTCTCTTCTTCTTCTTCTTCTTCTTCTCTCTCTCTCTCTCTCTCTCGCTGTAACCTAGGAAATCTCGATTCGTTTCCGGTGTGATTTATTTCCTCTACTTATTTCATTTTCTATGTTATTATTGTATTACTCTTCCTTTTTCTAAGTTTTTGATAAGAATTTTTCGCTCTGTAACGAAGCGAAATTTGAAATTTGTTAGCTATGAGACCTGAATGATTGATTCAATCACTTTTGATTTCATTAGATTTTGAATATCTTCTTCTGCTTAGATCTAATTTTTTTTCTCTCTTTGATTAATTAGATGTCGATCTGGATCCAAATGTAGACAGTGATCTCAAAGTTTGTTTTCACTTTTTGTGGTCTACGTAGCTTTAAGCAGAATTTAATAAGAATTTCATTCGAAAACATTCTATTAGGATGGAATGATCGATAATAATAGTAATGAAAATAATCCTCATTATGAAAATCATCTTCATACTTGATTATTTCGAATCCGATTCGATTCCGGATCATTGAATCAGATTGATTGTTTCTCTCTCTCTCTCTCTCTCTCTCTCTCTCTCTCTTTGGCCCATCGAATCAAAACAAACAAGCTATGGGATCGAGATAATGATGACGATGAGGAAGAAGAAAGCAAATCTAAGTACTAATGAAGGATGAAGAGAATTGATAAAGATAACAAACAAACGAACAAACAAACACAAACACATATCGTTTGGATCATCATCATCATCATCAAAAGCATCGGTTAGTTAGCAAGAAGCTTTGTTTTTTTTTTTACTCGATTTTGATTTCGAATCTTGTTGGATGTTTTAGGCACAAAAACTAACGAAAATCTTCGGTTATTTATTTTTTTTTTTTTTTCGTTATCGATGATTTATATGTGTGGGTGGATGAGTAGGGTGGTGTTTGGTGTGCAAATGCATAAATATTTAACAGCATTATCTTTTCATTCATTTTGGTTATCTTCACTGAATGACTTGCATTCGTTAGATTGGGAGAGAGAGAGAGAGAGAGCAAAAGAGAGCTCATTCTGGTCCCATGTTTTGGTCATCAGATTTATCTGAACTTTGATGAAGATGATGACGCTGATGATAATGTTGAAGTTTTTTCATTTGCTCTTTTTTTTTCTCTCAGCTCGAATTGATTCTAATGGAATCAAAGAATTCATTCATTCAGAGAGATTAGATCGAGAGAAAATATCTTTGTTTTATCTCTCTCTCTCTCTCTCTCTCTCTCGCTCTCTTTCATTGCTAAACATATGGGCTAATCAAAATCTAAGAATAGGGAGTGGGAAAAAGAGGGGAGGATTTTCTAGGAAATTCTTATCTATTCGCATACCGGAACGTTGACAATAATAAGTTTTTTTTGTGAATAAAGTTTATTGTTTGAAAGTTGATTAGCTGATTCGGTACTTTAGAGATTCGATCCAATTTGATTGAGAAAGAGCATCGAGATCGAAAGAAAGAGTGTAGTTAACAATTTTAAGTGAAAAAAAAATCAATTCGAATTTGATAAATTTCTTTCTAATTTTTTTTTCGAAAAATTTGCGTTCGACTTTGCCAATCTTGAGTTCTAGGCATTTGCTAGAGAGAGAGAGAGAGAGAGAGAGAGAGAGAGAGAGAGAGAGAGAGAGAGAGAGAGAGAGAGAGATTTAAACGATTCTTTGTCTTCTTATTACCCTAGTACTGCTGTTGTTGTTATCGTCGTTCATTAAATTTCATTTTTTTTTTTTTTTTGATTCTCTAGATTGTTTAATCAGTTTGAATCTATTGGAATAATAATTCCATTCTCTCCATTCACTTATCTTTCGTTTCGTTTCAATTCGATCATTTGTTTTGTTTTGTTTTGTTATCGTTGCGATTGGTGCTACTGATGTTATTGTTTTAAATTCTTCTCGTTCATTGTCGAAGTCTAGGTTCTGAAGAATTTGATAATTTGATGATTCGAAACAACAACAATGATGATGATGATGATGACAATAACCGTAGTGCCGATTCTTTAGAATTTCTATCGCTCTTCTTCATTTTTTTCTAATCAACAAAAGAAGAAGAACTTTTCAATTCGAAGAAAAGTCAATTCAGTTTCGAATTCCCTTTTCTTTCTCTTTTGGCTTTTTTTTCTTAACGAATCTTATTCAAAATTCTTTCACCGATAAAGTTTCTTCGGTCATTCAATCATTCTTCGAATAATCTTGCCCTTGCCATTCAATCGAATTATTAAATGATTATTTCTGCTTATTATTAGGTTTTTTTTTCTTCTGTGTTGCATTTTTCTTTTCGTCAATAATTCAGTCTCGTTCTTTACTCCTTTTTCGGCTCTTCTATAACTCTCATTTCTAAATGAATCGATTCGATTCTGAACAGAAACGATGGGAAGAATTCCAAATAGATATCCACCATTTTACTTAAAACATACACTCACTCACAGAGAGAGAGAGAGAGAGAGAGAGAGATAAAGACAAGTTGTTTCGAAACAATTAAATGATAATATTATTTCGTAAGTTGATTGAAGATCAACCGAACGCTGATGGTACTGATGATAATATTCAAGAAGATTATTATCGTTCGTTTGTCGTTTTCGTCTTCAAAAAGATTTATTGCTGAAAAAAAAAACAGAGATCGAACTTGAACAAACGATAGAATGAAAACGTCAAACGAGAACAATATAAAATAATAATAATAATAACAATAATAATAATAATAGGAACATTAAAAGGAATAATCATCTTATTATTTTCATCATCATTACAAATTAAAAACTACAAAAGAATTTCAAGAGCAATAGAAGAGAATAGAGAGAGAGAGAGAGAAGGTAGAGGGAGCAAGAAAATTGAATTCGAATGAGGGGTGTTTTCCCGAAAAGAATTCCTTCCTCACAAAGATCTTCGTATCTCTCGATAGATAGGAAGAGAGAGAGAGAGAGAGAGAGAGGGAAATGTGAAAATATTTGCCAAAAAGATAGTAAAGATTGGATATGATTACATTGATGACATTAGATAGACATTATTCGTTGGCGTCCGGTTTGATCATCGAATCAGATGGATGAAGATGGGGACAGTAGAGATGGCTATGATGATGGAGATCCAAAAAAATAATAATAATAATAATGGCATGCGCCATTCGTTCATAACGAAGGCGTCATCATTTGAAACCCAAAATTTGTCTGGAAGTGTCTTTACGTTTTTTTTTCTCTGATCCTTTTTCTTCTCTCCTTCTCCCTACTTCTCTCATCCATTCATTCATTCAATTCAATTCGATTCTGGATTCTCTTTTCTCTCCATTTCTCCATCACACCATTATCGCTTCGATGATGATCTTGATCATTATTAAAATCATCATTCACTTCACCATTCACTCTCTCTCCCTTTCCACCAGATAGAAAGAGAGAGAGAGAATTTATTTGTTGTCTGTCGTCGTTTTTTTTCGGTTTGCTAGTTTAGCTTCACACCCTTCACTTCACAAAAGAATCGTCTGGTGAAGATGATATTCTTATGAGAGAGAGAGAGAGAGAGAGAGAGAGAGAAATAAATTCAAGTTAGAAAAAAAAGCGAAACCATTCGAAGATGAAGATTATCGCAATTACTACAATTACATCCACCATATTATTCTCATAGCGGATTTAGTTGGCTGTTTTTTTTTCTTAGTTTTTTTTTTATTACTTCGGTTATATTTTAGTTACCGTTGTTGTTGTCATTGTCATCGAATGGTGGTGGTTTGACATTGATCTCGTTGGATTGTTTATAAAAACAACACCAGCACTAAACACAGGCATACAAATACACATATACTTACATACAGACACTTAAAATCTTATTTGTCTCGAGAACATATTCCGATTTGAATGTTATCATCATATTGATTCTAGTCGTTGAATAAATCTTCTTCAAGAAAAAAAAGATCAGTTGAAAGTTAATCGTTTGTATCGTCGATCGATCGCATCCAACATCAAACCATTCTCGTTTTATGGTTTTTTTTCTAGAGAATCGACCATAAATGATTAGTTTTGTGGCTAACACAACATCATCTTCTTCTCATTCGAATAATTTACCCACACCAGCGTCATCATCAACGATCACGACATCGATCAAATCATCGGATCCTATCGTTAACGGTAGTAGATCACAATCCAAAAGATACTCGAATCCGATCGATTTGAGAATGATGGAAACAGCTTCGAATCATCTCACGAATAAACATCATCCCTATCATCATCAAATCGATCGCCATAGTGATTATCATCGTGGTGATGATGGTCAGCCACATCATCAAGAATCCTATCTTCATCATCATTACAATTATCTGGGTAGAAGGAATACGGATGGAGAGAAAAATTTCCCTTTGGATCGTAAATTGTTACCGATTCTAGATATCAATTTGACTCAATCATCCGATTTTGTTGATGGAGCACTCGAAATAGCTCGATCGAATCGGGTCCTGATCAGAACCAAAGATGATGATCAATCAAAACTTTCAATGAATGAAACAATGATTCTAGATAATCCAATCGTTCAACCATGTGATTCGATGACAGATTTTGAATATCGTCGTGTAGCCGATATGCTTATGAATTATTTCAGCTCAAAAAAACGTGAATCATTGCTAAATGATCCGGTACCAGTCGATTATCTAGATGATGATCCAAAAACTTGGCCAAGCAATTGGCAATCACAAGCACCGATGATGATCTTGAAACCAGAACATTATCTAGCGAAACGACCATCATTGAATAGCTATCAGAGGCGATTGATTCGGAGAATTAGCCAAAAACATTCACCTTTGGTACAAGAATTTCGAGCAAAAATCGACAAAGAGAATCGATTTGGCTCAAACATTCATCATCAAAATGATCGAGACGAAGTTTGGATCGATCGATTCAAAGAGAATGTTGAGGTCGATGTCGATCAATTAGAATCGAATTTCTCTGGATTCAACGACAAAAGTAGCAACATTTTTAGATCGCCTGTGAAATTTAATAAATTATCCAAACCATCGACAATAGCAACAACAACATCCTCATCTTCATCATCATCTTCGACTAGTTCCCCGACAACATCTTCGTCTCATTCATCGTCTTCTTATACAAATAATCTAGATTATGCGAACAATTTCAACGAACATAAAATGCTCAATTCGATCAAAATGGATTATGATGGAAATCATCATCATTATCAACAACAACAGCAACAACAAAAAGAATCAAAGAAATCATCGATGAGCCCTGATCCGAATCCTCAATCCGATTCTAAGCAGCGATACATCAAGAAAAATCTTCCAATGGATCTGAAACATCGTCATTCAGATCCCTATGATAATCGGCATCATTCATTGATTGATTTTCATCTAATCGAACAGATTAACAATGATGATTTGATGTGCCAAAGAAAAGCTAATGAACGGCTGCAGCAGCAGCAACAACAACCGTCTCCTAATCGATCGAAATTGATCGATCGTAAGCTTTCGTTGAACAATGATCTTTTGGTGGGCAATGGCCATCAATCGAACAACAGTGGTGTTGGTGGTGGTGGTGGTGATGGTTGTGGTTCTAGTGCACATTTCAATCATAAAATTTCGTTGGCAACGATTCATTTCGGTAAATGGTCTGCCAAAATGAAAGAATATCTTAACAATAAAAAAAATTAGATAATTTTATTTAATTTAAATCGTTTATTTTTTTTTTTTTTTGCTCCACTCTCCGTTTCGGTAATGAAACGAAGAGTGAGAGATGACTACGAAACAATTGTGATTCTTTCTTAGCCTACGAATGATAATAATAATAATAATAATACTGAATCTAATAATAATAATTGCATAATCTTTCTCTTTGTCTCTGAATCTTTGTTGCCCTTTTTTTTCCGCCGTTTATTCAATCTAAATAATTAAAGAATATAAATAAAATTTAAGCTGATTATAAAAAAGAATCTTGATCTGAGAAACAATAAGCAAAATGATTCAACGATAACGATGATAATAATTGAACAAATGCCAGAGTCAATTCAATTAGATTTGATTGAAATTCTAGATAGAGGCAACGATGACTCTCCTTTCCAGAGCAAACAAACACAAATGAATTGCGAAACAAATGAAATTATAACATTGAAAATGTTGATACAATGTCAACAATATCAATTCGTTTGTTTGATTTTCGTCCGATTTCTAAACTAGACCCTAATCAACTCAACAATATCAAAGCGGAATCGCATATTCAAATGTTAGACCGATTTGATGTTGTGAAAAGAATCGTAACTATACACATCTCTATAAATGTCTCTAATCTATCGCAAAAAATTTCCTAGCACAAACTCCTTAAGCCGAACAAATCTATCTATCAATAAATTGCAAAGCATTCAAAATTGGTTAAATCAGGTTCCAATTGATCAGATTTACAAATCAGGGATAAGATCTGGAAATTCAAAAAAGTAGAGTTTTATTGTCGCAAGCAATTTAGGAAGAGATTTAGAAAGGATTGATACTCGGAAGCATTCAGGATCGCCACCTGACGTTTTTTTTTCCGAATAAAAACATTCTGATTTGAAAAATCTGATTTTCTAGGCCTAGAGTAGGTTCTTGGTGGTAAATTATGATTCTTAGGAGGATTCAATTCTCTCAATGAGATCAATTAAACGGTCAAGGTGAATTCAAGCGGACGTTAAAAAAAAGTTTTAACCAATTTGTTTCCGCCCGGGATCGAACCGGGGACCTTGTGCGTGTGAAGCACACGTGATAACCACTACACTACGGAAACAAAACGTTTCCTTAAACACACTAAGATATTAATTATAGAGTTTATAGTTTGATTGATGCTCAAAATAAGAAAGCTAATTTAGTGAAGTTTTAGACTCGGAAATCTCATGAAATTTTTAGCCTCTAAATGCAAGCGATCTAGCGAATAAAGAAAAAAAAATGACCGAATCAATAATTATCCAATAGACATTGAAAAGACATCAAAATAAACTTGATATTAGACTAAATAAAAAAATAGAGAGATAAGTAAACACTGCGAACAATTTCTGTTTCATCGAGAAAAGGAAACGAAATAAGAACCAATAAAAGTGAAAGCAAGTGAGAGAGAGAGAGAGAGAGAGCAGAGGGTAGTCAACAAGCTGCTGTTGTGATGACCATCAAAACACAAAAAAAGTGGCCAGACAAAGACAAAGCTCCAGCAATGATATAGATGGATTTTGTTTTGAAGTGTCTGCACACACACACACACACGTTCCGATGGTGTTTTATGTCCCCTTGCAAGAAAAAAATGAAAAACAAAAATCCACCACAATAGATTCGGATCCACACGTTCGACTGCTGCTGCCACTGCTTTCCGAAGGCAAGTTCCATGTAATGATGCAACCTATTCGCATAAAGAAAAAGATGAAGAAGAAACTAGAGAGAGAGAGAGAGAGAGAGAGACAGAGAGATAGAGAGAGGAGAGAGATTGAGAGTATGTTTCTGCAAGGAACACTCTCTTCGATTGTCAACAATAAAGAAGGAGAAAGCTAAAAAAAAGATACCCACATAACAAAAGAGCTCTCAACTCGAAGAATTTGGATGGAAAAAAAAACTTGTCAAAACAAGAATTTTCTTTATCTCTAGAAATCAACATTATCATCATTATTCTATGATCAAATAATAGCGAAAAATATTTTCCTCGAAAATCGAACAAAATGATCTTGATTGTCATTTAGAATTGATCAACTGATTAGAACTTCGATTCGGAACTTCGAAACGAACAATGACGTAATTAAACAATGAGATTGGTGATTTCTTTTTTTTTTTTAGATTTTTTTTGAGTGGATCAAAACGTGATCGTATTCCATCGATCTCCGTTCGTTATATTTTATTTATTCATCCTTTTTTTTCTGTGAAATATATCTTGATTCATCAAATTGATTGTCTCGGCAGCAAATAATTGAATTTTTGAGATTGTGAATTTCTCGCTTGCTTTAGAACTTTGGGCAAAGACAAACAAAACCAAAACAGAGAATTTTTCTAGAATCCATAAAGAAATCAGCAACGCAAATACCGAAGAATTGTTTTGGTCCATATCCAGAACGCCAACAAACATATCGGTGATTGATGAAGTTTTCGATGAAAAAGTGAGTATCATCAGCATCATCAAAAAGAAAAAAAAACGTCTAATTTCGATGATTTCTTTTAATATCTTCATTCTTTCGATGTTTTTTTTTGATTTCTTCTCTTCGATTCAATATCCAATCAAAGTGAAACAAATCAAACTCGAACAAGAAGAATCATTGGATGAAACAATATATCACGGTAGGTGTTGTTAGTAGATCAAAGAATCATCGAACTTTATCACAAAAATCTCAAATGAAATTTTCTATTTCAATGTGATAAAGTTTGAAGAAATTTTCAGATTCTTCAACTTTTTCTTTCTTTTTTCGGATTTACGAAACGCATTCGAATTCGAATATTTTGAATCGATCAAACAATTCGCTAAGAATAATGGTGGACATTTTTGTTTCCAATAAGTTTTTTTTCCATACAATATTTTTGATGGTCAGATTTCATGCGAAACTAGAATAGAATAATATTTTTGCTCTCTAATTTCGATACTGTTTGTTGTTCAGCTAAATCACCGGCAATTCAATGGAATGAAAAATTTTCCATACAAATCTCGATCGTCCAATCCAATCGATTCTTGAGATTAGATATTCAAGATTTATTCAGATTTATTTCGAACCCAGCTAAGCGTTCTCTATTTTTTGCAATTAGATCAATCGAAATTTTATGGCTAATTCTCTATCGATACGATAGATTGATAGATTTTAATGATTCGTCAGATCAATAATGATCTGGACGACAATCTAGAATTTGGGACTGAATAAAATATCACTGCTTCAGTGATAGATTTAGCTTGAATTTTGGTATTTTCGATTCGAATCACAAATCGATTCGATAGAAAAACGAATGCAATAGGAAAAAATCTGGTTTTGATATTTAATCAACATTAGGCCATAATGCATCGAAATCAAATGTCAGTGTCTTTTCATCTTAAATGCTTAGTGCTGAATTTAATTTCATCCATAATCGATCCAGAACTGATTGAGTGTACAATAAAAATGTTTTCAGTGTCGGATTGTTCTTGTTCATCCTAATTCAAACAATCTCCTAATTATTATCATTTATCGAGAGCCAGTGAGAATTCAATCGGGATGTCAGAATATCGAAATTTTCGCAATTCAAATCACTCTTTTGAGACAAATCAACATCATCATCATAATCATTTCTGCATTTATTCTAATGAAAGTGATAGAAATTTACCGATGGACCATTTTCCAATCGAGCCTAATGATCGATTAGCACAATGTTATCCATCGTTAAATGATCATCGTCATAATGATGGAGTTGTTTGGTCAATTCCAATCATGAACTATCATCATCGATGTCCTTATATCGAGACTGATCAGATTCTTGATTCACAAAAAACCATCAATCCTTGTTTCATTGAAAGAATTCCTGTCCCTAACAACGATCAAGGTCGTTTCGTAAACGAAATGAACGATCATAGAGTTTATTATAGCTCGATGTCTGATCATCAAACAAATTTTTCAGTTACATCAAATTTAAATCAACAAACTTGTTGGTTATTTAATTCGAAATCCACTAAAATTTCTGATACGATCGATCTTTGCTGTAATGATTTCAAAAACGATTTCAATCAAAACAATCGTTTTTGGCCTCTAGCGTCAGGTCTTTTAAAAGTCGTTTTCAGATTCACATTAGATTGAACTCATCTATCTATTGATTTCATTTCTCGATATCAATTGATTAATCTTATTCTAATTACTTTTTCTCGACAGGTAATACTAATGGGTCTGGTCCAAACAGTGTGATGAGTTCAATCGCAACATCGCCATCGAGCAGTAATAATGCTTTCTCTCCATTTGCTGCTGCAGCTTCATCATCTTCCAATTCGGTTTCAGTCACTTCAAGTCAACAAGCTTTAGTATTCTCCTCAACAAACATGTCATCATCATCCAACACAGTCAACAATGGTGATTCAAATGGTTCTGGTGGTCAGCAAGTAGCGAGTTCTGTTGGTTCACCTCAATCAACAACAAATAGCAACAATAGCTTGACAATAGCTTCAGCAGCTAACAATAATTCTTCATCAGGATCTTATCCCCCAAATCATCCTCTAAGTGGTTCGAAGCATTTGTGTGCCATTTGCGGTGATCGCGCTTCTGGAAAGCATTACGGAGTTTACAGGTAAAAGAAATAATCCATTTGATTGTAAAGTCCTTAAAAATTATGAATTTTTTATCAGTTGCGAAGGATGCAAAGGTTTTTTCAAAAGGACCGTCCGTAAAGATTTATTCTATGCTTGTAGAGAAGAACGTAATTGTATAATCGATAAAAAGCAAAGGAATCGATGTCAATATTGTCGATATCAAAAATGTCTACAAATGGGCATGAAAAGAGAAGCTGTCCAAGAAGAACGACAGCGAACCAAAGAGAAAAACAATGAGAATGAGGTTGAAAGTACATCGAATTTCAATCATGATTTACTTCTTCAACAAATTTACGAGGCTGAAATGCGAATCGATCAAAAGCTACGCAAAGATAGACTATCAACAGATATATCGGATGCTGTTCAACAACAAGTTTCACAACTGTTTGAATGGGCTAGACAGATACCAAATTTCAATGAATTGAATCCAGAAGATCAAGTTTCATTAATGAAAGCCGGGTGGAATGAATTGCTTATCGCTGAATTTGCTCATCGATCAATTGATGCAGACAAAGTATTAGTCCTTTCTCAAGGATTCTATATCAACGAACAAGCTGCAAAAAGTACAGGAATCGGTGAGGTGTTCCAAAGAGTACTGACTGAATTGGTTTCGAAAATGCGTGAGATGCAAATGGATAAAATTGAGCTTGGTTGCTTGCGAGCAATCGTTTTATTCAATCCAGAGCTGAAAAACTTGAAAACTGGTGGAAACGTTGAACAATATCGAGACAAAGTTTATGCTGCTCTTGAAGAGCATTGTAAATCTCGCTACCCAAATCAACCTGGAAGATTTGCGAAATTATTGCTCCGATTGCCCGCTCTAAGAAGCATTGGACTGAAATGCGTTGAACATTTATTCGTGAAACAATTGGGTCTTGATCAAATGATTAATAGCAAAAAAAGCACTATAGGTTTGTTTTTTAATTCGAGATTAGGTCTCTGGATTTAATCTGATTTATAATTATTTGTTTACAGATAATTACATCACATTGAATCTGGATTTGTCAGCATCGGCTTTGCGATGAAGGCCTCTCTGATAAATTGATATCTCATTTAAAGCTCGATTTCAGTCATTTTGTACAAAAATCACTCTTATCTTTAAGGCATCAAATACGATTCAATTTGGAACATCAATATTACTTTCAGCTGCTTCTTTTCAGAATGCGACATATGATCCAACTTATTTGATTCCGATTTATCATTGAACTGATTTTTTTTTATTTTAACTGTTTTTGATCTCAATTTCATCATAATTCATCCATATTTTACCTATTCCTATAAAATTCTTCAATTCAAAATAATGAATTGTGAAATCCATCGACTCAACACATTCGCACGATAATACTTAATATGGATTTCAAGAATCAGTTACAGAATAATTGGATGCAGTAATTCCAAAAATTTTTTCTTTAAATTGAAAAAATTGAATGGATATCGAGCGCAAAATTTTTTATCATTCTTTTATCTAATTGTTACAAAATCTTTTGATTATTAATTATTGTTTAGCAGAGTTTTTTGTATCGAAAAATTTATAATGAAATGAAAAATCCAATGAAGACAATGGTGAAAAACGCAAGAGAGAAATGTTTTCCGATTAGATTAAATTTGAGAAAATTCAAATTGATTTGATTCAAATTCGATCTCTATTTTTTTTCTTTCGTTTTTTTCTGAATGGAAAAATTTTTTGGAGATAAATCAAAAAAGAAAAAAAAATTTTAAATCCTCTTTACGTTTTTTTTTTTTGTCATCACTGAAGCTTACGACCACGACGATTGATGATGATGATGATGGTGATGAGAAGGGATTATTCCAGAAGAAAATCATCTCAAACATTTCTCTCTTTGATTGAAGATGAAAACAACATCGATCAAAGAAAGAGCATTTACCTCGATCAATGATCAATGACATGGTTACAATCATCTTTCTCTCCAATACAATCTGATTAACTACATTGACAAACATTTCATGTATCTTTCGAGATCTCTCTCTCTCTCCGACAAACTTTTTTTTCTCTTCTCAAATCTTAATCAAACAGTATGATTTTCATTTCGAATTTTTCGAAGAAAAAAGAACATTTCGCGTTAACGATGCGTTATTGAAATATTGACTTATGATTATTATTGATTGTGCCAATTTCGAAGGTTAAAATTTTGGAGAAGAAATTAGTAGATTTGTTCAAAAAAGACACACACACACTCTGACACCTCACACAACGAATGGATTGTGTGAATCTATAGAGATTCTAGTCTAATTTGATTGTTTGCGATTCTATGATTTGATCATGGGAATAGATTCTTCTACAATTAACAGATCTTCATCATCATCATCATTGTCATCGTTCCGAGTAGAGGATCTCCAACAATTCGATCAGACACAGAATAGAGTTTTCTTTACAATCTCATTGTTCTTCTGCTTAATCACTTTAGTGTTGGTCGAATCGAATCCATCGAATGAGATCGAAACCAAAGATATTCCAATTGGATCGGTAAGAGATTCGAAATCTTAGTTCTCGATCTTACCTGGAATCTTTTTTTTCACTCAGTTCAAAGCGTATCTCTCTCAAAGAGTTTCAAGCTCTGGTTGCCCAAAATCTCTCAACTGTACGGAGGGCTTTTTTGATGAAGGAAAAGATTGTTACGAAGCTAATCGACAACGATGCAATTGTATCGCTCATTGTTGTTTCGCATTCGATTGCCGCGATTGGGGACATCTGGTCCAATGTCGTAGAAAATGTGGTGTGATACCGAATCGATTCGGTTTGAAACGAACCGATCGTAATGAATGCGATAAATTTGTTTGTCAACGTGACTATTATGATTCCGGTTGGGATTCAAGAAATTCCAACGATCAACAACGCAATTGTATCGGACATTGCTGTTTTGCTTTCGATTGTCGACGTTCGTTAGGTTATTGTCGACACGCGTGTGGCGTAGAAAGCTGGGTAACAGCTCGGCCGCTCGGATAAGCTTTACGAATTTGCAATTGTGTTTTTTCATTTTAATTATTTTAATAATATTTTTAATTTTAAGTTTTATCCACGCAAAAACATAATCACTAAATTAATAATAATAATTATCCGAATCAAATCCAATAATTTCCAACTTGTAGATGAGGGAATGAGATTTGATCTTCTGAATGATTATTACCACCAACACCATCATCTTCATCATCACTGTTAGCTTTGATTGTTTCCTTAATCCAATCGATGAAATAAATCACTTTGGTGTAGATTCCAGGATACTCTTCGCGACCACAACCTATTCCATATGAAACGATTCCTTGGATGAAATATCGTTTCGTCTTCGAATCCCAATGAGACATTGGGCCACCTGAATCGCCTTGACAAGAATCCAAATCAAAATCACCGGCACAATACATAATTGATGGGTCAAATATTTTGTCATAGATTTTAATACATTCTCTGCGAGAAAAAGGAAATATCAAAATGCGAAAATCCAAGAAAACTAATCAATCGCTTACTTTTCCGGACGAACTGTAACATTTGCTTTTTGTAAGATTTTCGATGATTTACCGCCTTCAGTTGTTCTACCATAACCAGAAATCGTCGAAGGTCCAGTGAATTGATGCTCTGTTTCCGGTAAACAAGCTGCGTTCACAAATGATTTCGGAAACAATTTCAATGATTTTTTCAATTTGATCAATGCTAGATCGTATTTTGGGGATTTCTTTTTATACGAAGGATATTTTATCACAAACTCTATCGAAGCTGTTTGTGGTCGCTCCCAAGTGAATGGATTATTATGAAAAACACTATGTGAAGAAGTCATACTACTTCCGGCGACTAAACGAATCTCATGCAATTGATCGGAATGAATCGGATTCTCCGGAATCCTAAAGAACAAGAAAGCAAAGAGATTTTTCTGATGAGCCTTATATGATTGGCACGAAAAATAAAGAGAAAACGAAAAGGATTGTACCAAGAGAAACAATGGGCTGCTGTTAGGATCCATTTCGAATTGATTATGGTTCCGCCACAAAAATGTTTATGATATCCAAGATAGGTTCGATGTTTCTGTATCGAAACTTGCCAAGGTATCAAATTGATCGAAGTATCACTTCCGCCAACGATTCTGGTGATATGATTTCGTTCGCTAAACGAAATCAATTTCGTTTTCACTCGATTAGGATTCTGATAGAGATGTGAAGAATGTATCACATAATGATAATAAGGATAGTGATGTGGTTGTTGTTGTTGTTGATGTTGAAGGTTATAACTGATGAGCATTTGTTTTGAATTCAAACCACAATATTCCGAAACATTCTCTTCTCGATCAAGATGATCTTTTGCTAAATCTCCGAGCTGCCATTCACTCGATACGATCAGTGTGATTAAGATCAGAGTCCAAAATGAATCACCGATTCTGATTGGATCCATCTCTCCTCTCAATCTTTTCAATCGATTCAAGATTTTCGATCGGATAGTGTACGAGATTGGTATCGAGAAAATAAAAACAACGATGGCAACACCAACCTCTCTGAAGACAAACACACACACACTCACTCACACATACACAACACAAAAGATCCGAAACAAAACTTCGATCTTCTCTTCGACCAAAACCAATCAATCGACAATCAATCCATATTGATTTCAATAGAGAAGAGGAAACATACTTTTCTCACCTCCAATCTATAATGATTTCGATGATTTCTACAAAAGATTAGTTTGTTTTGTTTGAATGAATCGTGTTTCGGTTTTATTATTTCATTGTGTTTCAAATTAACCCTTTTTTGTTCATTGATTAAGTGGAACGCTAATTTAACATTCAAGAAACGAATTTATTGATTCATTTGTGATTTCCCTTGCAATAGGCTTCCTTTCATTCGTTTCATAGAATAGAGCAATTTCTTCATAATAAACAAGATTATACACAAAAAAAAAATTGTCTATAAAATAGCAGTTTTATTTTCAATCAAACAATTCTGGTTTGATTTTTTCGCTTTTTTTCGTACACGTCTAATTAGCATTCCGATGGTTTTCCTTAAAAAACCAAAGCATCTCTCGAAGGATAATGATGATTATGAGGATCATAATTGAGAGATACATATTTGTTTCGCATTCTCATAGATACGTCGATTAGAATCGATCGAAAGAAATTTCTTGATTTTCGTTCTTATTTGACCAGGCGATTCTTGGTAAAAATTACGTTGATCTCGTGCCATACTCTCATAATCATCACCATATTTCTCTAGCATATATGAACAGAATTTGATCTGTTCTGGGCCGAATTTAAAATTCTTCATCGATGGCTTTGAAGCGAGCTCGCTCAATTTATCGGCAACAGTTGCAATTTCATCTGGATCATTTTCGTCATCGACATTCATTGGCTCGTCATCATCATTAGCATCGTTTTTACTGGAAGCTTTTTTCCTTAATAATCTCTTGGTATCACGTAATTTCTTTTTTTTCAAACGCTCATGCAAACGTAAAACAATATTATCTTGAACATTTTCTTGAGATTTATTTTTGAATTTTTCGTAAAAACAAGGACCATTAAGGAGTTTATTAGGATCTTGGCTGAGACCTAAATTTTTCATATTAGTCTTGAGAGATTTTTGCTCATTCCATGATTCTCGTATCAAATCACAGTTCATTGGGCCACATTTTCTCAACTCTTTTTGGCGTTGACGTTTCAGTTTCGATCGACGCTTGTAATGAAACGATCCAGCTTTTCTTCTTCGCTTCGACACAGCTCTTGCTTTTCCCATCTCGGTTTTTATTTGAAAATTGTAAAAGTCAAATTTTTTCTATCAACAAAATGATTTGCTTGAAAAATGATAGTCCCAAAATTCCAAGATAAACAATACCGATAGTGTGAATCACGTGTTGGATTGTTCATAAACGACGAGACGGATGCTAACGTTTGAATCGTTTCTAGAAATAGTTTCAAGATTTTCAATTTTTATCCCTCTAGTCTCAATGGTTTATGATTTCAATCTTGTTTGATAATTTTCGATAACATCTCTCTGAGCGATTGGATTTTGTCCAAGATTTTAGTTTGCTCTCTTCGAATCGATTCGTTAAGCGAATTTCGAATCCGAGCACAACTATTTTCTTCGAGATTCTTCGCATTGATTCGAAAACTTTTCCGAATCAAATCGCAATCATTGATTCTCGTTCTTCTTCGTGTGTGACCATGGAAAAGACTTTTCTCCGAGCGAAATGGTGATCTGAGAAGATTAGTTCTTTTGCCAAAAACATTCAACGATTCTCGATCCATTCTTCGCGATGATGGATTATGTTTTCGTTCCAATCGAACATTTCGATTCGGAGAGAAATCTGTTCGGTTCGAATCTGTTTCGAGAACATTCATCAAAGCTTGAACCAATTCATTCAAATCAGATTGTTTTGGTCTCCGTTCACCACCGCCACCCTCAACATCTTCATTATCAATGGGATTGTCTTTACTCTTCGCATAATTTGATGAATCGGATTGTTTCCAAGCCAAACAATCATTGCGATTGCTATCTTTACCGTTCGATTTAGACCGTTTTCCAAAAGACTTGGACATTTCCATTCGATTTAGTTACCACTCGAAAGGGTATATTTAAAGTTTCTAAACTTAATTGTTAAGCTATAATTGATGGTACGCCCACTTCCGATTTCGATAGGATTAGATTAGAAATCTTATGAGAGAATTCAACAAATCTAATTAAATCATTGTTTTTTTTATTTACAAATCTATTTGTTCGCAAATTGAGCACAATAAAAAAAAATCCATCGAATCAAAGAATCAGTTACGTTTTTTACCATTTTTTCGTTTCTTTCCATTCTTCTTCTTCCCATTCTTTCCTTTGGATTTTTTATTTTTTTTAGAATTTTTCGCTTTCGATTCATTTGAATCTACGCTTTTGGTTTTTTGTTGATTTTTTTCCTCACTTTTCATTTCATTGTTCTCATTTTTCATATCGATTCCCTCCTCGATCTTTGAATGCGATCCCTTGTTCAATCGATCCGTCAACGAGGAAGATACCTCATCATTCGATTGAGGTTCCGATTTTTCAATTTGTTTCGCTAATTTCGATTGCTTACTCTTTCTATTTCGTTTTTCATTCTGAATCTCTCGTTTCTGTACTTTGGTCTGTTTCTCCGATTTCATCTCAGCTTTAGCTTTGCTCTCCTCAACGATTCTCTTCTTCTCTTTCTTTTGGCTAGCTTTTTTAAGATTTTTCGCAGATTTTTTCTCCTCGATCATCTCTGGTCCGTTCTCATCCGTTCTAATTGATTGTGACTGAGATTTTTCTTCGATCGATGGCGTTTGAGCTTCCTCAACAGAAACAACTTGTTGTTTTTGTTGTTGTTGATGTGGCGAATGTTTTTGTTGATTGAATTCATATCGCTGCTCTGGTGTCTCCAATCGAATCTTCTCCACAATGATCGGTGTCTCGGATTCATCAAGAATACTCTCTTCTTCGATGACATTTTTCAAATCTAATTTCTCTGTTTTCTATGGCAAAAATTTTTAAATAGAAATTATCAGAATTAGAATCAAATTATCTGGAGAGAAAGAGTGAAAGAAAAGAGAAACAAAACGATGACAAACTTTATGTTTAAGATGGCAGCTATTGATTGTGGATTCCAAATTCGATTCCTCATTTCTTGTATGATCTGGATCGATTTGAATCTTAGCTTCGATCCAAGAGTCAAAAGAAACTAGAACAAAAAAGAGAAGAGGAAGAAGAAATTTTAGATTCATTCTAATTTCTTCGGTTCCAAAGAGATTTCTTTTGATGAAATTTTTATTTTTCTGAAAAAAAAATTTTTTTTGTTCTCAATGAAATGAAAATCTGAATGTAAATCGAAATTTTTTTCGATCGATGAACAATCGTGTGATAAAATTTTCCATGAACAAAAAAAATTAGTTATCTCTTTTAGTTATCATTTAGCTTTTAGGGGCGTGTGCTGTGATTTTGATAGATCTTTAGTTTCGGCATTTTTTTTCTTCCACTTTGTTTCGATCGATCAATCAAAATTCTTTTCGATCTTTGATCGATCGAAACGATATTGAAGATGATGCTTTGCATCTTGATGATGATAAATACGTTTCAATTTCAATTTTTTTCCGATCAAAGTCTTTTCGATCAAATTTTCTCTCTAGATCTATTTAAATTAAATATATCGAATTTCTTTACAAAAACTTGTGATTCCTATTTAATGTTTTGCTCCAATTGTAGCAAAGCTACACACACATACACATATCTATCTATCTATCGAATCATATCATTTTGAATCATTTCAATTTTGAAAAGTTCATCCATATCATATTCGTTTTGAATTGGTGGATGATTTTGTTATCCCATCCAAACTTAGTCTGTTTCGATATACATTAAAAGAAAAAAAAATCGAAACCAATAGATTTCGATCGAATCTAGTTTAAGTTTTTTTTCCAAATTTATTTCCAATGAAAAGATTCAAATCTCTTTGAACTTATAAAGAAGGAAAAGAAGAAGTGAAAGAGATATTCTGGATTGCAAATTTCGACCGATACCGAAATGAGATCATTAGAGCTTCCGAAAATGTTTCACTGTTAATAATTTATGGCGAAATAATTTCAAATTACTAAGACAATAGAATCTGTTTTGAGATCGAATCGAAAAATCATATTCATTCAGCTAATTGTAGATTTATTCAGATTTTTTTTCCTCTCGAATCTCAGTAACCATCGAATAAAATCTTCTCTGTGATGCCACACCTAGATCTAATCAAAAAAAAAAAAATTCTAGATCTAAGCTATCGTTCATATCTAAATTATGATTCTGTTATGTCATTTTCTTTATAATTGGTTTTTTGAATTTGAAAATTTTCCTCGAATCTAATTGAATCCTCTGTTCACAGAAGCAGAGATTGAATTCGAATCTATTTGATTCAATTAAATCGGTCTCACTGAATAATTTATGATCCTTGTTCGAATAACAAGGACAATTATTATTATTATTATTATTGTCAATCTTTATTGCTATTGTTTGATTACGCAATGAATGGAATGGAAACCATTCTAGGACCCAAAGAAAAATTTGCCAGTATCAAATTCTAATAGCCAGAATCGAATATCTACCTAGATTCTCTTCTAGCTGTTTGGCTGTGATTGAAAAAACAAAATAGAATTCTAATTGAGATTCTTTTTTTCTCAATGGAAAATAGTTCACCACTTTTTTATCGCTATGATTTTTTTTGGCCAAGAATCAAAAACCTTTTCAATCGACTCGAATCGAGTGATTCTCTCGATAATTTGAATCGAAGATGTAAACAAAATTCGGAAATGAGCAAACAATGACGCTGTTGATTGCTAAGAGAAATTCTCGATTCTAATCTAATCTTTTGGGGAAAATATCTATAAGCTTCGATTGATGGTGGAACAAAATTTCCAGGTAAGAAAAGTTTTTTTTACTCATTGAAAATGAAATTTCACAATCGAATTCTATAAACTCAATTGACTTTTTATTAAAGAAGAGAAGTGAAAAAAAGTCTCGCCCTTCTAACAAATGCTAGGCCTATCAATCAAAACCTAAAGCTTTATGCTTTTATGCGAAGAGGAGAGAGAAAAAATCGATCCGTTAGATAAAAAAAATAAGAATAAATAGGCTAATTAAAAAAACGAAAACCAAATGTTTATTTGCAAACTATTCAATGTGAAAAATGCGAGAGAGAGAGAGAGAGAGAGAGAGAGAGAGAGAGAGAGAGAGAGAGAGAGAGAGAGAGAGAGAGAGAGAGAGAGAGAGAGAGAGAGAGAGAAGAAAAATAAGGTTGCGAGCTTAGAACGCTAAATCTAACTAAATCTATAAAATCATCATCGAAAAGTTTCGATATCTGTTACCTGGTGATATATGTTGAAGAAAGATAGAGCCGTTGTCTACAACAACAACAATTTGGCTGATAACAATAATAATATTGATGACGATAATGACGAAAGTCAACAATTCTATCCAGCAGTGTAGATGTAAATTTGATTGTTTTAAATCATAAAATTGTTCCAATTTCTAATTCATCTCATTCTCTTCTTGCCTCTCTCTCTCTCTCTCTCTCTAGCTGTGTTTTGCAAATCACAAAAAAATTTTAAAGAGAGAGAGGAGAAAAAAACAATATTCAAGGTAGATAAGGGCTAGAGCTAGAGTTAGAGAGAGAGAGAGAGAGAGAGAGAGAGTAATCCAGACTAATACACCTGTGATTATCAAAACCGCAAATTTTCAATCGGATTTCACTAAGAGATGTGAAGCTAATCCTAATCTATTCACCGACGGATCCGAGAGAGAGATAGAGAGAGAGAACGCGCTAGGATCGCGCGCGTATTGGGTTGTCGCAACAAACAATCCAATCTAATTTCTGCAATCTTAAAGTTAATCTTTAAAACGATTGATTGGAGAAAAACTCCCTATCCTCTTTCTCTCTCTCTCTCTCTCTCTCTTTCGATCTTCGACTCCTTTTCCTCTCGTCTTCGATAACTTTAACATTTTCTTCCATTGATTTGATTTGGTTAGATTCTTTTTTTCGAATTAGATTCGAAAATTCAACCGAGAACGTTAAGAAAGCGTTCTCTATTTTGCGCTAGAAAACGCAAAAAGTAGCCACTTATTCATTATCCACTCTAATAATGAATTAATTTAATTTTCCTTTCTGTCCCAGATTGATTTGGTACCAAATTTAGCAGGAAAAGAAACAAAAATTGAATCCGATTCTTTTCTTCCAAAATCTTTTCATTGATTGTGGCTTAATTCTTTCAAACATCAACGAGATCCTAAGAATCGCTGATCGGCTGAAATCAAAATGATTAGTTTCGAAGAGAATCGTTTCTATCTCAACACTGTTTAAACATTCATGGATAATCAACAGCTATCTGTGGATAATCATCTCAATCTCCATCATCGCCATCGACAGCAAAAATTATTTAGATTTAGAAGAAAATAGTAGCAAGTGGAAAAAAAAACAAAACGGATTGAATCCAAAAACAAGAAGAAAGAGAATGCTACATTCGATATCGCGATCGATTCGAAACGAAATCAATGGCTCCACAATGAATCAAACAAATCAACGGATCAAACAATGGATTGTGATTGTGATCTGTTTGATCGCATTGGTTATCATCATCACGTTACAATCATCGCTGACGATACAGACGAATTTTTTGAGAAAAAACGAACACATTCTAGTCGATTATGTTAGGCTAATGAATTTTACGGAAGAAGAGCTAATAACAATGATCTCAACGATCGATTCGAAATCAACGACATCCGAAACTCTGATGAGCGATGAAATCAATGAGCTGCTGCATCATTTTAATCTGACAAATATTTTAAGGCATTTTGATCCGCAAGCTAGACTTCTCGGTAAGTTCGCAATATGTTCAATCTCAAAAATCTCTCTCTCTCTCTCTCTCTTTCTTCTTGATTCTCGTTCAGATAGTGATCTACTTGATGTTTGGAATTTCGTCAGACAAATCGATCAAATGCTTTTGATGAAAGCTACTATTGATGTGAAAAAAGAAGCTGATATCGATCAAAGAAGAGCGTTAGGCCTACGGACAAATTTGAAAATGGAAGAATTTCATGGCATCACTCGAGTTCTTCGAGGTAATCGATTATGTCAAGAGAATCATTATGGTCTAGAGCTATCAGTAATTGTTTTGGTGATAATCAAACCCTTTGATTTCGGAATGAGAAGTTTGATTCGTTCGACATGGGCCAAACAATTAGATCCGGAGAAGGGGCGATTATATTTTGTGATCGGACATCAATCATCTAAAAATCAAAACTATGATCTAATCGATAGAATGATCGATATCGAGTCGAAACGATTTAACGATCTCATCCAATTTGACTACGAAGAAGATTACTTCCGTTTAACAATCAAATCGATCGGTCTTATTAGGTGGACTACAATCTATTGTCCGTTGGTGAAGAATGTGTTCAAAATCGATGCGGATTCCATTTTAAATTTTGAAAATCTTTTCAAATATCTAAATTCAATCGATTTGAAGGAGGAAAAAAGCGATCATGAAAAAATGCTTGAAAGCCGAATCAACCGAGACGATCATCATCGAAACGAGCGAATTATGATCTATGATGATCTGTTTCAAGATTTCCACCGACGTCATCGAAATGTTCAGCCTCGAGATATGTTCAGCATTCATGGTAACATATGGAGAAATGCCCCAGTGCAAAGAAATAGCACATATAAATTTGTGACCAGTCATAAAGATTATTCACAATCTTCATATCCGATCTATACTGGATCATCATATCTACTTCATGGTAGATATCTCTCAACATATCTCTATTGGTTTGCGATCCGTTTCGGAACGCCAGCTCTACTTTGGGAGGATATCTTTGTCACCGGAATTTTGGTACAAAATTTCGCTCGATACAATATTGCGTTTGAACATTTTCAAATGAATGGTTTTCAATTCGATGTGATGCCTGAGACGATTGATCAATGTTTTTTTAATTCATCCATAATTTTCAATCAAAGAATTGGCAAAGAAAATCTTCAAACGATTTGGAAACGAATCAATAATTCTTCAACATCGATTGATCTCAATCATCTTCATCGAAAACGGCTCGGAAAATCTTGTTCATTGAAGTTACCAAACAAATTCCATCTTTGATATGAATGACTTGATTCCTAAGTCTTATGAGATGTGGTCCATTGAACTTCCGTGATCTATTGGAGAGGATAGACACATCTCATAAAAAGAATTATTTGCTCATCGTAATGAAAAATGTGATATTTTTTCCATCTGATCTATTAATTAATGTTGAAATTGAAAAAAAAAGAATACTTTATTTTGTTTTTTTTTTTTGTGAAGTTTCGAAAAAAATTTATTCTGATTTCAAACAAATAAAATGTAAGTAACATAAATAAATGAATGATTGTAAATAAATCTTCTTAGTACATTGATTAGATGATTTGATGATCAAAGCTGGAGCAGACTTGTTCCTTTGCGAATAGAATAGAATTTAGAGATAGTATTGTTGCGGTCTAATTTCGTTGCCTTTGACAAAATAAAAAGAGTGAGTCTCACTAGATCCTGGAAAAAAAAAAGAGAATGTTTTAATGGACACCAGATATCAGAAGTTTTGAAATATTTAACCTCTAGATCGATGTTTCAATGTCTCAAGCTCTTCAGATCCTAAATCATCAACACTAAGTTTAGTAACAATCCAACGTTCCAGTAAAATGGTCAGGCTGACCATACCAAAAACCGCAATCAATCCAAACATCAGGATTGCTAATTTCGAGGAAATAAATTTTTTTCAGTCAAAATCTGATAGAGAGAGAAATATACAAAAAGTTGATCACCTACTCATTGTATGACTAGTTTTATCTCTTCGAGGTAGCTCTGGCCTAAGGTCTGGCATTCTTGGCGGTATATAGATTATATTGAGCATTTCACACATCCCTTTTCGACATTGGCCGGGATGCGATTCGTTGAAGAGACATCGAGAACCATCGGGCAGTTCTAAATGTCGCTCACAAATTTGTTTATATCGATTATAACAGCAGCTATAACAAGGTATATCACAATCGCAACGTTGTTGACAGGTTTCGCAAAAACCTTGCCGGCAAACGCCTCCATCGGAGCATCGTGTGCCATCGGAAAGTTTCGTTCGTTTTGGGCAGCTATAATTTTGACCATCACATCTAGATTGATCTAGACAGAAACGGAGATCGTTTGGGCGACAAATTTGTCCCTGAGGCATTATTCGGCATCTAGAATCACAACAGAAGGCATTCTTTTGGCTACTACTGCACTGAGCCCAAGATTTGAGACGGCAATGATTGTCACAACAAAGACCACCATTAGCACCTTCATCACATTCTTCACCATTCTCGACAATATTGTTGCCGCAACGATTTTGACTTTGACAAGATCCATCTGAAAGATGATCAAATTTAGAATTAGTATGATTCAAGATTGAGAAAGAGCGAAAAAAATTTACTAGAAGAATTGATGAAATATTTCTTTTTACGTTTGATTGCAAAATAGATTGCACGAACCGAGCATGGAGAGAAACGAAAGTTGTTTGGACCAAGCTCGGTCAAGAATGGATCACTCATCAAATATGATCCTCCTTCGTTGGGCCAACACTCTTCATCATCGATATCATGAGCTGAGCCGAAACTATGTCCAAATTCATGTACGATACTCAAGATGCAATAGTTTTCCCAAAAATTGCTACAAAGATTAAAACTAGAGATACCACAATTTTTATCGTTGAAAATTCCGTTCGTCGATGTTAGACCATTTATGATTCTGGTCTTATGTGTCAAATTGATTGTGGTAAAAATATGGGTGAGACAAAAATTCTTATCAGAATACTCTTCAATCATTGAAACAAGATCGAATGGATCCGATCGTTTTGGAAGCTCTGTTTGTATGTAAATGTTACATAAAATGATTCCATAACCTTTCAAGGCGGAATCATAATCAATACTTTCGTTATAAAAACCAGATCGAGTCCATTTATGTTTCAAAAAGATATCATTGATAAAATCGATTATATGTTGACTATGTTGAACGATCAAAGAGATATCGGAATCAAATTTCTCATACATATCGTTTAGAATGATCAGTTTGATGCCACAAAAATTTAAAATACTATCTTCAACATCACCATCATCTCGTTTATTATCATTGATTACTCTTCCACGATCTTTTGAATCTCTTCGGCGTATTCGTCGACGTCCCGATTGTTGTTTACCTATCTTTTCGATAAGGTCATAATGATCGAGAAGTAATGAGCTTAGTAAACCAATGGAATGTGGCTGCTGTTCATCAAAGATCACATGCAAATTTTTCTCGATGAATCGGTGATGGTTTTGATCGGATAATTTCGAAAGACTTGGTGTGATATAGAAATGGCTATTTTTAATCACCAAAAAGATATCTCTGCTCGATTTTGATATGCTACCCATTGCTTCGATTGGAACCGAAACGTTCCATCCAGGTCCATAGATATGACCTAGATAACGATTCGATTTAGAATAGTTATGTATCTCATCGATTTGTCCATCCGATTTTATAGCAAACACTTTCGGTCGAGGACGAAAGATCTCTATCCTTTCAAGATGAAGTAGGCTTCGATCGAATCTAGGATTATTTGAGCGTAGAATAAGATCAAAAACATCGACATTTTTTTGATTATATTGCCGATGATCATCAAGACCATCATCGAATTCGATACTGACAAAATCTTTGTGTTGATCTATTGAACAATTAAAAAAATAACATAATCAGATTGAAATCAAAGCAATCGGATCTAGATGAGTGATAATAATATACAAACCAATACTTAGAGGTAATCGATCGATGATACTTTGACATTCATTGAGGACCAACATCAAGATGAAAATAAATAATTGGAAATCGATCGATGGTGGTGATGGTATGAACATCATAATTATTTTGGTGAAGATAAAAATTTTCTACAAGTAGTAAATGGATCGCGTACCAAAATTACTAGCGAATAGCTGATCGAAGTTAGATTGGGCTTGAATTTGGATCACTTCATGATCGGTCAAAATCGAAGCGCAATCGAAATTTATTTTGCATCACTTTTGATGGAAAATCAATTCAACTTTAAGCTTTCAAAATCATCTTCTCGTACATTATTTACATTTGATTGCATTTTTTCTGGTTGTTAATTACTTTTCTTCAAGGTTTAAATCAATCGAAAAAATGATAATGATAATTGAAGAGATCAAGATTGAGGTGAGAAAAAAAAAAACACTGATGAACCTTTCACATCATTTTCGTTT
The DNA here is from genome assembly GCA_020844145.1 of Sarcoptes scabiei. NCBI lineage: Eukaryota > Metazoa > Arthropoda > Arachnida > Sarcoptiformes > Sarcoptidae > Sarcoptes > Sarcoptes scabiei. The sequence goes on from CP080488.1 coordinate 1,557,486, forward strand.
GGTGATGCGATCACAGACCTAGGTAACCAATGGTTACCAATAGATTTTCTAAATGGCAATCTTTCGAATCAATCGGAATCGATCCAAAAATTAGATTCGTTCCGATCAAAACAAACAGAATATCTAAGCCAGAGGTTCTTAAACACGGCTCAATTGAGTTTTGGTGAGTCGAATAACGTAGCGTGTGCGCTGGATTCTGATTGGTTGAATTCATGTAAAAGCCAGCGACAGCGACACAGAATTCAATGTTTCACAAAAGTCAGTACGATTATGTTCAAAATTCCACTGATGTCGCTTCTTGATGTTTTTTCCATCAGAATCTTATCATCATAATCTACGCAAATTTTGTGAATTTATGAACAAATTTTCATAATTCCATTAATTAAATGAGGAATAACATGATAAGGAATGACTACCAGTTATTTTAAAATTAGATTCGATGCAAAATTTGGAGCAAATTTCCTAGTGGAAATGTTGCTCCTAGTATAAAAAATTGACCAATGTCTGTCTGTCTGTCTTCTTGCCTAAACACGCTAAGCCGGACAGACAGAAATATTATTTTTTTTTACTTACTCGAATTTATCAATAAAAAATAGTTTTGCGCGTAAATCTGCTCTAAAAAATCACAAAAGTGCTTGTATCAGAGAGATTTTTCCACATAAAAAGCTGAATTTTCAGCAGCAAAGACAAGATGCTTTTAAATTTGAAATTTTGAGTTAATCAAACCTTCTAAAAAGCAAACGACGTTAGTGAACGGTTAAATAGAAGGCATGTTGGTGTTGAAAAAGTGTTCTGTTTGGTGTTATTATAGTTGTTTTAACAGGTATTCCATTGAAATCTATTTGAAATCTGAATTCAACCCTTTATCAAGGTCTCTACTGGAAAAAAACTGCTCACTACTGCTATATCTCGATCATCAAGAGCATTAGATTCTTCACTAAACTTTTTTTCACCGCATCTTCAAATTTGATTTCTATGGAACGGATTGCTCATGAAACTCTGTTCAATTTAACGGAATGGAAGTTCAGTTTCAGGCTTGAATCAGTTGAGAAGCATATAAATTAGCATTGGCAAGTTTGAATTTGCTTGTTGGAATTGAGTTTTGTAAGTGTTTCAAGATGATAAATCTTGCTTCGATTCCAGTAATGCATCTACAAATCAAATCAAAAGATAGATCGCGAAGCATGGACCTGTTGGTCATTCATAAATTTCAACTAAACTAATAGCTTTTTGTGAATAAGAATTACTATTGGAGAAGACCTTAACATCACCAGCAGAATTAGTTTACTGAGAGAACATTGAGATGCCTGTGAATTTAATAATAAATTCTTGAACAACAATTCTAAGGCTGATCATCGGACTGTTTTATTAGGCTGATTTGAGATTATTGTTTGGTGAGATTCGGTCAGGCCAGGCTATAAAACGTTAGATATCATCGAAATCATGATATGATCAGGCTTGATTTGGTTTTGGTTGTTTTGCCGCCCAAAAAAGTTTATGATTTTTAATTCAACTACAAGAGACGGTCTTTACGAATAGACCTCAAAAGCATTCTGTCCAACACAAAATTTAAGTGAGGTATGGGAGAGTGGCGAAAAATCGCTATTACAGAACCGCTGATCTAAGCTCAGATTGTTCGGCTTTCCTTAGTTTTCAGCCCGTATAATTGTGTAATTATTGTTGATTAGATTTTTTCCTATGGCAATAGATTATCGATGATAATAATTAACGTTGAAGATCGAGAACGATTGTTCTGATTGCATGAGCAATGATTCAGAACATCATTAACATTACAGTTTGGAGATTGGAAAAAAAAACAATCAAATCCATTCATAATCGATAATTATCATTCCAGATGATTGTCTTTTATTGTAGCATTGTTGCTGCTCGAACAAAAATCGATAACCAAAAAAAAAAAATGTAATGATTGCATCATTTTCTCATCGATTAAATGAACACACATTTTTTTTCCAAACTTCGCTAACTCTGCCAAACAGTGTCAACAGTGTTGCTTCGATCTCCATCATCTCTCCTTGGGAAACCGATTACATTTTTTTTTTTTTTGGCTTCTTTGAATACCTACTAAATGAAAAGACCTTTTCATTGGTATCTCTTTTCGTCTTCGAAGCCGATCTGATGTGATGCTGTCCACGTTGTTGATATGACGGAATCGTTTCATTACTCCTTCGATCGTTTGCATTTTTTATCTTTTTTTTTTTAATCTTTTAGACTTTGATCGATTGATTTTCTTCTTCTCGACGACCTCAAGCTCCACCAACAATGTCATCATCAAGAATGGATTTCAACGAGATTCTTGAGATCAAAGATCCGACCAAACGAAATGGTTGTTTGCAGATGTTTTTACGTGAACTTCAAACCAACGATTACGATATCAATTTAGTGTTGGAAAGTTTAGCTGAGAAAATTTTATCCCATTGCTCCTCGATGGATTTGATATTGTTCGAAAATCTTTTCTTCCAACAGATTAGTTGGCGAACATTTTTATTCAACACCACCGCTGATATAAAGAAACAATTGAATGTGGAAAAATTCATCCAATTTCTAATCGATTACTTTCAAGCGTTCCCGAACAGAATCAAAGAACATTTGAATATCTTTTCGAAGCTTTTCAAAGGCGATCCGAACCGATCAAATGAGATGAAACTTTCTTGCAAAGAAATTGAATGTTTCAATTCTTTCACATTCGTTTTGAGATCAATCAATCGATCGTTCTATATCGTAGAATTTTTTCGTAATCGTTTCCCATTTTTTCACAACTCTTGCGTTCATGATTTTGTTTGTTTCTCTTACAATATGCTCAACACATTCGAATATATGCGACCGAAAGATGTGGAAAACGTTATCGGATTTTTGATACAGAAATTGTTGGAAATCGATTACGAACAATTTTTTGTAGACCTCAACGATTTGAATAAGGAAAATCAAGCCGATACCTCGTTCATATTTGATATCGAAACGAATGATTCCGGAATCGAAGAACAAATCAAGAAAGCTAAAACACTTGAAGCAATATTGTTGATGTTTTTCGAGTTCATTGATGAGAAAATCATCGCTGATGATGTCAATGTTGAACGATTGAAAATTTTTCAAAAAATATTTCTCTCATTGTTCATCAAACATATCATACAATCGAATTCCGTGCACTGTCAATTTTTAATCTTCTATCTTTGCGGAAAAACAAATTCGTTTCTTGATGCCATTTTTGAAGACCTCTATTTATCTCCTACAAATCAAAATCATCAGAATTTATATTTTTATTTAAATTTCATCACCTCGTTGATTTTGAATGGAAAATTCATCAAAATTGATATCATTTTTCGGTTCATCTCACAACTTCTTTCTGATCTTAATTACTATGTTAGTCGGAAACAGGAGAAAGAGAATTCTAATCAATTAGATGATTTGTTGTTCTATGAAAATGCGATTAATTTTTGTAAAATATTCTGTACTTTTCACAATGAATTCACTCGAAATCAGATTGAGTTTATGAAGAATTTGAATCTCAAACAGATTCTATTCAATGATTGTCTGAAACCTCTAGAATATTTTCCCAACGATCTACGTCATCGTTTTGTCCACCTCGCTAGCTACTATCGCATCGGTTATGTTAATCTCAAAGAGATTGTTTCGAAAAACTTGGAACAAACTTTCTCAAATCTTTTCACCTGGTCTTGTTCGTTCGGAACGATCTATTTCAAAAGTATTCGAATAAAAATTGAACCATTTCTTCGGGAAAATAATTCGGTGATTGGTGGAAAAAATCATAGCTTTGAAAACGAAATCGATCATCGAAAACGTGAGGATTCTATCGTATTTGGTCCCGATCTCAATGAATCGATTGAAGATCATAAGAAAATTTTTTCCTACGCCTCTAGTCCGAACTATACAAGTGCCAGTGATGATGCAATGATGCTTTCGACATCGAATAATTTCAATAAGTTTTTGTTAAAATCTATGAAAAGTGATATCGAAATGAGTGAATGATATAAAAGAATCGGATATTTTTGTAAATTTCACAATAAAACAATATTTCGTTTTGTTTTTTTTTTCAAAAATTTTAAAGAAGTATACCAGGTGTAGATGTCTGTCCACAAAGATCATCTGATCGCGTTCCAAAAAAAAAAAAAAAAAAAAGATTCGATTGAATTTCTATCATCAAGTTTGATGCTGCAATTTGTTATCAATCTCGATGTATTGTCTAAAAAGAACTTGTTTGAATTTTGGCAGAAAAAATCTATTTCAATCTTCCGTTTGGATCGATTGTTATCAGCGAAAATTGTTTCATTGCAAAATTCAATCAAAAAATTTGAACAAACTTGCAAATCAATCTTCATTACCATCTCATTTGTTGAGATTAAATCTAGTGAATCGAAATGAGAAAAAATTTTATCAAAGAAAAATACCTCCCCCATCTAGATCTCTAGCTTCGTATCTATTTCTGGTAAGATTCTATTGCTTATAAATGGATAAAGTCACTTATTCAACTCGATCTTATTTCAATAATTAGTTCTTTCCGATAGCGACTTTCGTATTGGGCACTTGGCAAATTAAACGTTTGAAATGGAAAAAAGATTTGCTTGCAAAAATCGATGCCATCATCAAAAATGATCCGGAAGAATTTCCAGATGATCTTACTAATATTAGTGAAAAAAAATATGTCAAGTTTAAAGTGAAAGGTTACATTGATTATTCAGCAAAACCGAAATTCCTCTATCCAAGATCGCTGATCGTAGATGAAGAAAAAGAGATGTCGCCGAAATTTCTATCGGCTACAAATGATTCTTCCGGCAATATCGGAGCCTTATTAGTACTACCGTTTGTGGTTACCGATGAACGATTGAATAATTCGGAACCGTTTTCGATTCTTGTGAATTGGGGCTGGATCAATAAGAAAACTATGGATCGAATCATAGCAGAATCGGAGAATCCTAATTTAGCTTCGATTACGGAAAGATCTAAACCGATTGTTTTTGATCTTGTCGGTGTTCTAAGAGATAGTGAAAAGGTAATTGTTGCTAAATCTTTGATTTAATTTCTCATTATCTTTTCGGCTTCAGTATGGAGGAAAATCACATAATCAAAATTATTGGCATAATCGTGACATCGAAGGGCTAGCGCATGAGATGGGAACCAATCCAATCTATTTGGATGCCTACGAATCGTATTCGTTGAAACTTTGGAACAATGAAAGGTTCCGAATCGATCCGATTAGCAAGCAGATTCGTTTGAAACTTCGCAACGAACATCTTTCATACATAATCACTTGGTACAGTCTCTCCGCAATACTATCCTATCTATGGTATTTTAAAATTTTCAAAGTACGATTGTAAATAATTTGATTCGAGAAACGATTAAAAAGTGTTTTATTAGAAAACTATTAAATTTGTACAGACAAAATTTTTCTTACACAAATTATTTCTGAATTTAACTGAATTGAAAGACTGTTGTTGTTGTTTAATTGATCAATTGTTTGCTGACTAGATAATTCATATGTCTCGAAATTTTATCCGAGATTCTCCATCGGATTTAACCAGATCTACTGAGAAAATTATAAAATAATCTAAGATTATTAGAGAATTTTTTTTTTTTTTTGGGATAAAATTTTTAGATAAACTCCTCGATCTGATAGAAAAAAATCCAAATCGAGCTAGTGAGAGTATTAGTGAAAGAAATCGCTCCAAAGTGGACGCTAAGAATCCATAGATTGCGAATATCAAATCGCATTACATACATTATCGAAACTATACTCTTGGGTAGTGGTTGACAAATCTGTTGTGTTTTGATCAATCAATTTTCCGATTTTATTTGTCACACATTTATAATGGGAAATTTTCGATAAAATTCACAGGCCTAGATAAAATTCGGAAAAAATTATTCCGCATGCATTTTTCTGGAGTTTCGAGCGCCCAGCTAAAATGTCGCTATTGATGGAAATCGAATGATTGACATCAAAAAAAACTGTTTTATAAATCAAATCCATACATCATTGAATAATCAACTATGGCTGAACTAGATAATGATGGTGATGATTATCATCATGGCGATAAGCGAAACGTTAACGAACCTCTTGACGAAGATCTCCCCGATTCCGAACAAAAAAATTTGACTGATCGAATGAAACAATTAATCGAAGATCTAGAGAAGAGATCATCGGAAACGATTCATTGGAATCAATTCATAGCATCAATTTTCTATCTCTCGGTGATTGTTTGCATTGGGATTCCCATTTGGTTACGTACAACGACACCAGAACGATGGCCGCTACCCGATATAAGTCAATTGATGGTTCGATCACAAACGATTGCCCATCACTACAAGATCTCCATCGTGATTCTAGATCTTGATGATTTTAATCGATTCAAAATTAATCGAGATCGATTACGTCAATATCTTCGTGTGACCTATTCTAGGCGAATAAATTTCGATAATAGTCTTTCGTTTCAACAAGAATGGAATATTCGTGAAGCGTTTCCTTTCGAAAAGATCAAATTTAAAGAACTTCTTCACCGAAATCATTCAACGATTGGTGATTTCAGCGAAATCGATCAATCGTTTTCGGGTGCTGAAATTGAATCGAAAAATGCCATCATATTTTTTATACTTCCTTCTCGATATCTAAACAAAACGTCATCGTTGATGAATGTTGGTAGATATCGATCTATTTTTATCGATCCTAATCACCTGGATGAGCATTGTCGTAATCGAGACGCCGATGCTGATCTAGTCTATTGTCTTGGTGATTCGATCAACGATAAAGTGATCGAGATTCAATCGTTGGTGGAACATGTCTATTCACGTTTCAAAGATGATCATCAACAGAATATTGCTCTGATGTTGTCGAAAGAATTTCATTTGATATTTGACATCATCTTCGAAAAGGATGAAGTCTCTACCGAGATCGATCTTGATGAGCGAAACCAACGATATAAAGATTTTATCGAACGAATAGATAGATTAATCGAAACCTTCTACACTCATCGATTCAATTTCAGTGAATATTTTCATTTAACTTTCATCACCCAAGTGCTTCATTTTGTCTTCCCCAACGAAAGATTTCTACAATCGAAATTGATGAGATCGAATGAAACTATCGCAAAGGAAAGATTGCTGCCGTTGGAATCGATCGAAACAATTTTGAATAAAATCGAATCGAGTCGTGTAGAGCATGACAATGAAAAAAGCTATCATCTTGTTCTATATGTTCGTTCCGAATCGATGAAACCGTTGAAATTCCTCGACACCAATACCAATGAAACATCGATTCTGATCTCAACACCATTTCGTGGTTCCTTTCTTATACTGAACAATCTTGACGATGATCTCAATGAAGGATTTAGACGATTCGTACGAAATTTTTTCTTTCTGCCTAAAAAATTCTCATTCGATAATGAATTCTTCACTCAATTAGAAATCGAATCAATCGTACATGCTTTGATACAGAGACAAATTCTCGAAACATTAAAGTCGTTAGAATCGATTGAAAAGCTTTTGATCAAAGTCAACAATATGGTCATTGAAGAGAAGATTGCTACGAAAATACAGAGCTCATTAGATCGCTCAATGGAAGCCGCAGATTATCTTCAAAATCAAAGCAATCTACTTGAATCGTATCGTCGCAGTTCCAAATCGTTCCATCTGAGTGAGGAAGCCTTTTTTGATCCATCACTACTTTCGTTGCTCTATTTTCCAGAAGATCAAAAATATGCCATTTATTTGCCATTATTTTTACCGATCTGTATTCCGTTGTTTAATAATCTTAGATTTTTGTTCAAAACTTTAATCAAATTGAAATCATCTCCGAAAACGATCAAAATTGATTGATTTTCCTTTGCACAAAAATTGTACTCATTTATTAAAATAACTTCTAATTGCATAATTTACAACGAATAAATTGATAACTTCGTCTTTTTTTTGCGAATCTAAAATTTACATCTCAATCTTTTGAGAGAAAACTGATCCAATCTTCTTTTTCTTTTTTCTCTTTGAGGACTTCTTCGATATATGGCTCCAAAAAGTGACCCTTTTCTTGATCCTTGAAATGAATAATTATCACAGAGAATAGATTTAGAATTTAAGGAAATCAAATTTACCTCTTCATAGGTAATCCATTCATTTTCGGGAAGATATCGTTTAGTGATCTCGAGTTGAAACGCTCGAATCACACGATAGACATGTTGATCATATTTATCAGCTGGTAATCTTCGCATCGCTTCAATATGGACCGGATCGGTGTAATCGAAGAAATCATTTCGATACAATCCTTTCGAAGAAGAAAGATTGAAATGAAATAATTCAAAATTGAAAAAATTCAAGATAGATTACCATATTTATTGTAACCAGAAAGACCGTAATAGAATTTCTTGACCGTAGGATTATTGAGGACTGAATGTAATTAAAAGTATCATCAAACATTTTAGAATTCATATTGTTTCAATCCAACAAGCAGAGGATACTCACATCGGAGACTTCTGGATAAATGAACCATTTTGGTTATTCTTGTCTTAAAAATTCGGTGAACTGTATTGCCGAAAAAAAATCTTCGAAATAAAAAAAAACATAAACACAGAGAGTGAGACAAGATCGAAAAAGGACGCGGATAAAAGGCGAAGAGAAACTTTTTTATAAAAATTTAAGAAATTCTCAGAAAAATTATTGGATCGAAATCATTTTCTCAACACAAGATGCCACTGTTGAGCGATGAAATCGATGACAGAGTAATGTTAATTACGTAATCCAATGGTTCCCAAACTCTGCTCATTTTGGTTTTTTTTGGGAGGCCTATCATCCACGCCAATCATCAATTAGACGACATGGTTGAGAACTCTTAAGGGAGAAAAAGGGATCGGAGTGCTTGCACAAGTTGATTATGTAATCTAAAAATTCATAAAAAACCCATTTTTTTAATAAAATAAAAACAATCAAATTCAATTCAAAAGCACAATATTCATAAAATTTCAATTCCGTTAAATTTAACCTAATCATAAAATCAATGTGGTTTCTCTGGAAGATCTTTCTTTCGATAGAGTAAAAAATTAGATGGAACCTAGAACAAATACTAAATTTTGATCATAAAGAACATCTGTGTTTAGTCACTTCCTTTTCTTCGATCCTTTGCCAATATCGAATAAATTGAGGACAATTTTAGTGAACCTAAAAGAGAAATAATTTGATTTAATGGCTCTATCTTTTCGATGTATTCAATTTAAGCCCATCAAAAATTGAAGAGTTAAGAGAGAGATGTGAGAGAGAGAGATGTGAGAGAATCCATCAAACCTCACCACCACATTGTCGTTGGTGAATCGTTCAAAAGTGTTCGCATTTTTCGATCGAAAAATAAATGCAAATATTTGCATAAGTAGTATAGAGAAATGAGACAAAAAGAATGTGAAGAAGAACGTTTTCGATTCTGAAGAAGAAGAAGTAATCGAATAGATTAAATCTATAGTCAAAGAAAATTGGATCCAACCTATCTTTCCTCTTTTTCTTTCATCATATCAGCTTCTAAGTGTGTTGAACTTTGGAACATTTGTGTCGAAAAATTTGTTTGTTCTCCAATGTTGTTCTATCAGTGGGTGTGGAGTTATTGTTATTTGTGTTCGAATCATTCGATGTTTATGATGTCAAGCAAAGATGACAAGACGATTTTTCTTTTCGAATCCAAATCCTAGAGAATTGTTTTCGATCAAATATTGGATTGATTATTTTCAATAGAGAACAAAATCTTACTATTTCTAATGCTTTGAAATCGAAAATATTCTCTCTGACAAGAGCCATTTTATAATGCGGAAGGGTTTCAATACGGAACGAAAATTAATGGAATGAAAATTGGATCCAAAGTATAGATAATTTGATTATTATTGAAAATTTTCGCCATTCAAATGCTGTCATTTCAAGCTTGTAACAAGCATCTCTCGATATCAAATTGATTGACAATCTCTCTTCGGTGTGTTATCGAATCTCTCGATTAATATCTATCGTGGTCTGTAAGCGATTTTACGTTTTTTGACAGATATTGGAGATCTAATCTCTAAAGATTAAAGTCTAATAGGAATTCCAAACTTAGCTCTCTGAATTTCCACAGAAACACTACAACTATTTAACCCTTTTTTTCGTTTTATTTCTTAATGCTAGATGAGTCATATTGTTCGGACAAGATTCTTTTAATTCTTGTCTGGTTTCTAGAGACTCAATCATCGTTGAAACAAATCAATCCATCTGTTCCATTTTATGAAGAAAAAAATTTCGTCGAGAGAGAGAGAGAAAAAAAGATTGTTTTCGTTTCAAATATTTTCAATACAGGACAAGAACTCAAATGAAAGATTTCGTTGAATCAAGAGACAATTCAAAGTGATCACCGAAACTGACCACCATCGAGGTTGACCACTTTCATTCAAGAGTATCAAATCAAATTTCCATAAATAATATTCGATAATCAATTGAAACGAAAACAAGCCCAACAATAGCTATTACAATGATGGAAGAAGATCGGATCGATCTCACTTACTTTCGATCTCACTTACTCTCGATCAATGCATCAATTTTTGTTTGATTTTCAATCAAGGCCTAGTAAAAGAAGCCAGAGAGAGAGAGAGAGAGAGAGAGAGAGAGAGAGAAAGAGAAAGAAAACCAATATTCCAATTTCAATCGGGACTATGTTCAAAGAAAAGAACTTCTCTTTTGATCTTTTTCCTCTTATTTCCTCTCCACAATTCGAGTCCATTATGGTTTTGGTGGTGATTATGATCCGTGATTGATTGACTCTTGTATGAGTGTGTGTCGTATGGTTTTAACTCTTTATTCTCGCTATTATAACTTGAATCGAGATGCTCATTCTTATCGAGAATGATTTCGATGATTTGTTCATCCGATCGGATGATTTGTGTCGAAACTAATAACATTGCACTTTCAATCAAGGCACTACGGAAAGAGTTAATGATTTGTTTCACAACTTCTTCATTCACACATCCGATCCGATCCGATCTGATCTATCAATATATATCGGTCTAGCTCACTAGCTATCAAATTTAACGATTGCAAACGAGTAAATGGAATTGTTTGTTTGATTGAGTCGATGAAATTATCGCCATCATCAACAGAATCGAAATCGGAATCTCTAATCAAAAGCTAAGATCAGAGTTTTGATTTCAATCCAATTCCAATATCGAGAATGCGAAAATTGCAACAAGAGAATTGAACAGCTCTGATTGTCTCATTTCAAATAGAGAGATAAGAAAAAAATCAAAAAAAAAAAAAGATTAATTTCTTAGCAGTCAATGTGATCGTGTGGATGGCGATCATCAAATCGATACGTGCCTCTGTCCATTTCCTCCTCCTCTCTCTCTCTCTCTCTAGTCCCTTATTCTTGAATTTGAATCCGCTCGAACTTAGTGGAAAAAAAACTGACGATTGATCAATCAATTGTGAAATGGATTCGATTCTTAGGGGATTTTTTGTTTTGAATTTTCTTTTTTTTTTATCAAAATTTTAAAATTTAAAAAAAAATAACAAGAAACTCAAAACAATTACAATCAATCATCTTTCAGAATCGTTGAATACTACGATTTTTCTCTCGGAAAATTTCATCAATCAGAACGGATTCATCTAAATTTTTTGGACGATGATTTTGATCCATCATCGCAATGATTACGTGCCAATGGTCCAGATGGGTTGTTTTTTTTTTCTTCAGCAGAAACTGAAGAGAAGAGAGAAGATTAGCTTCAATCATTTTGGACTAGACCTAGATTCAATCCAAGATGATTCAATCGTGTACCGTTGGTAGAGGATCCAAGGACACACAATGATCCGATCGGTGCTGAAATTATTATTATTTTTATTTTTATTTAAAATTTTTTCTGAAATAAATTTATAAAATTAAATTTAAAAAAAAAACTGAGCTTAAAACTTGGATGTGAAAGAAACTATCAGACTTCTCAAGGCGATTTTGAATCGGGAAGTTTTTTTTTTTCTTCACTGCTCTGTGAAGATATATTCTGTTCTAAGATGATTATTAACAGCGAGTGAATGAATTCGTTGTCAGCGACCAGATTCTATTCCGCTAAAAAGATGTGCAAACAAATTCAATTCAATGGAACAATGCCTGGAACCTGTCATCTTGGTTACTATCAAAATCTTCTGTACAGACACACTTTTTAACACACACACACACACACGCACTCTCTGGTCCGAACTGACAACAACGGATATAATAAAGAACGAGAGAGAGAGAGAGAGAGAGAGAGAGAGAGAGAGAGAGAGAGAGAGAGAGAGAGAGAGAGAGAGAGAGAGAGAGAGAGAGAGAGAGAGAAATTAAAGTACCAGCAAGAAGAGTTTCTGGGCACAACTATCGTCGTATTGTGGCAAGTCCCAGCGTGGTTGAAGTTTTTCCCTTGGAAAAATAAAACAAAGTTTGGCATCTGAAATTGAATTAAATTTAAAATTAAAATTTTGAATTCAAAAATGAAATCCAGGGAAAAAGTAGAAAAGAAAGAGAGAGAGAGAGAGAGAGAGAGAGAGAGAGAGAGAGAGAGAGAAAGGGAGATAAATTTCATTCATTTCACATAGTTTAGCCACAAACTTTTCTAGATTCTAGAATGCATTTCGATTCAATTTAATTCAATTTCTAAACCAAAGTAAAAAAAACCAGATCTAGTTTGATCTGGAGTTCTGGTTGCTACCGTTATTGATTCGATAGAAACTTTTATTCGATAGAATTTATATAAAGAATAGTTTATTTTTTGACATCTAGGATCATCATCATCATCAGCAGCAGCAACAGCATCATCATCAGCATCATAGTTCTTCTAGAGAAGACCAATAAGGAAGGAATTGGTCTCATTTTCATTGATCCGATCGATTCGATCCACGATGTGTGTGACACAAAAGAGAACCATTTCGATGTCTTTCATATCGGAAACTTATTTCGTTGAGGAACGATGAAAACCAGACAAATAGAGAGAACAAATTAAATTTTTTTTCAAATGAGAATTAAATTGAAAAAAAAGATTGCAGAAGGAGAGAAAATCATTAATCAAAATTGAAATGATCCAAGATCGATTGGTTTAGGCTCTGAAACTATCCAAACGATAAGCTTTACGATGATTTTCATTCTTTTCCAAGATCAATTTTAAAAAATTTGTTTCAAAATTTTTTTTTTTCATTTTCAAAATGACCTTTCACATTCACATCGATCGATCGAGTTCAAAATTTGATCGAAAGCTATAAGAGAGAGAGAGAGAGAGAGAGAGAGAGAGAAGAGAGCTAGCACGAGAGAGATGAATAAATCTATTGTGGCTTCTATATCGAAACGAATGTCATTTTGAAATTTTTTTTTTCTTTTTCTGAAATTCAAATATCAATCATTAAATTGATGATGGCCTAGGATGTGTTTGGATCAAAATCTCGCATTCATTGAGCATTCCACTTGGAAAGAAGTGAAATAAATTTAAATTCTATAATTTACTTCCGCTTAATTCTTCTCATACGGACCAAGAGGAACACAATAGAAGAGATTTTTTTTTTTACAATTTCATTTCATTTTTCTTGTTTCTTGCTGATTAATGTAATCGATCAACACAAAATTATCTCAACTCTCCCATTACAAAGGCTCTAGATTCTTGATTATGGTCCGAGATTTTTTTGAGGGACTTGACTGAGCACGTTTTTTGTTAGTCAGGAAAAAATTCCTAAAAAAAGACAGATAAAGAGAGAGAGAGAGAGATGGAGATGAGTTTGTTGCGCTTTAAAATTCTTATAAGAAGAGGTCAATATCCATTCCGAATGATGATGCGTTGATGGTGATGATGAAGATGAGCATTTTGGCTAATCAAACCGAAACGAAATGAAAGCGGTTTGTAATTTTTGGTTCGATGTCAATGGCGGTTTCAATGTTTACAACATTTACATTAACAATAACACAAACACTCATACAAATACACACACACACACACACACACAAGATTAGAGGAACCGAAAACAAAATCGTCAAGACTGGAGATGAAAGAATAAATGAATGAATGAATGAATGAATGAATATACAAAAACCAGACATGTGATACCAAGCAGAAATAAAAAGTTGAAAAAAAACCTAGAAACGATAGTAATAACCGTCTAAAAGTAATGAGATAAATGTAGAGAGAAGAAAAGAAAAAAAAAATTAAATGAGACTCTTCTTCCCCTCTATCTTTCTCTCTCTCTCTGCATCTCAATCGTAATCGATCAATCAAATTGAATCTTGAAGGAAACAGAGATAGAAGATGGATTGCCAAAATCGGATGGGGAAAAAGTTGATCAATAGAAACGATAAAGATGGTAAAAACAATTCGTTTCGATCTAATCCATCACCAGAAGCATCATCATCGTCATCATCGCCATCATTCATTCCTTGGCAATCATGGAAATTTTTCCGGTCGTTTCAATGAGATGGGTTTTTTTTCATCGCTTTTCGCTTGCTGGATTTTCGATTTTCATTACCGAACACCGACAAAAAAAAACAATCTATTCAGTTCGTAACCGTTTCTGGCCAAAGAGATTGATGTATGAGAGTTAGTGTGTGTATGTGTGTGTGTGTGTTTATGTTGTAAGCTAGGATGAGCAATATTCCAGATATAAGATAGAGCGGATATTACAGGAATCTAACCAAAAGGGAAGAAAACAACGAAGATCGAGAGAGTCTAATGACAACGATGATCGTTACGATGCAAGTGAAACAAATCGATGATCTAATTTGATCAAGAATTCGAATCGAATTCTATCCAAGTGCTTTAGATCGGTACGATTGCTTTGGGATTGATGGGACCACAGTTTCGATATGCCTAAGACCTAAGTTTCGATTTGATCTAAGCTTATGTTATTAGCGAATGCAGATAATCTAATCTTTACCAATCTTCGTCCAACCTACCACTGGGTAAGAGATAGAATAATTGATAAATTAGCATAGGCATTCACCATAGCGATAGTGTCATTGCTCGACAATGTTATCGATTGAAATCTATCTTTGACAATCTGACAATCTAACAAATTGTGAATGCGATAAAAGAGCGAGAGAGAGAGAGAGAGAATTATCTCTGCAAGGAATCAAAGTTCTGGAACAAGCATTATAATCAAACAAATTTCAATTGAATCAAGTTAATCAAGATGGATCATTGGTGATCAGAACATGTGAGCCGCCTACCTGTGTGTTTTGGAGCCAAAAAACAAAAAAGATAACGAGAGAGATTATGCTAATTAAGGAATGGAATTAATCATTCATAATTTTTCCGATTCGATTATTAGCGATCCCATATTATGGCTCATCAGCTCATCATCACCATTATTATCACCGACATTGCTATGAAATGAGATCGAAATTAGAAATTATAAATTTCAAATCAAATCAAATTTTCGTTTTTATTTGAATTTTTTACCAAAATTTTAAATCATTTTTAAAATCTTACATTAGATGTCCGAATGAAGTAGTTATTATTATCATATCTCGCCTAATTCATATTTATTCATCCATTATCGCAATAGATTTTATATGAAATACGATTCATTCATTCGAATTTTCCAGTGAAACACTCCCTTTTTTTCTGGTTTCTCTGAAAGAGAGGGGGCGAGCGTGAGAGGGGGTCGAATGAGAAAGACCAGAAGAATGGTACATCAATCAAATTTTGTTTGTGTGTGTGTGTGAGTGTGTGTTGAGAATTTCTCCAAAAAAAAAGCTTGAAAAAATTATTCAAACATATATGGCTATCTATCAAGCTAGCTAAGCTATCCAAAGTTAGATAGATAGATAGAAAGAGAGAGAGAGAGAGAGATAGAGAGGAAGGAGAAGTGAATACATCATTTTTTGCTACTCTCGCAATTTCAAATCCTCCCTTTCTGGATGTTTGGCATTGACAGATTGGATTTAAAGATTCATTTTGATTTCTTCAACGAGAAAAGAGAGGAAGAAAAAGAGCGAAAAAATTATCAACAAAAATCAAAACGAAAAATCTCTAGAAACGAAACCAATCCTTGGAATATTATCATATCGTTTCGTTCGATCGGTGATTTCAAAATCAAAACTTGCATAATCGAAAGACCAAACAAAATTGACAATCTGACAAACGAAGATTGAGAGAGAGAGAGAGAGAGAGAGAGAGAGAGAGAGAGAGAGAGAGTGAGAGCACAATTCAATCCCCATCATCATCGAACATGTTCGTGTGTTTATGTGTATGAGTGTTTTGAATCCGATTTTGTTGCCGCCACATACTAATCAAAGGTATTCATTAGGTTTTAAATTTTGTTACGAGAAGAGAAAACGAAGAACAATAAAAAGAGAGTAAGATATTTGATAGTGATTCGCATTGAGATTCCGATCCAATCGAATGATTAGCTGATGTGTCGATTCGTAATGGGGGAAGAGAAGTAAGTGAGAGAGAGAGAGAGTGGAAGGTAAAATATCCGATCATTTTGTTGTGGTTGGATTGATTGGTCAGTCTTTTCTTTCTTTCTTTTTTTTTTTTTTTTTTTTTTTTGACTCGAAAATTTGTTTGTTAGCCAATGAAATGTTTTGACATCGAAACAAAAATGATAATAAGTGGTTAGACTAGTAGGAGAGAAGAAGAGAGAGTGGGGAGAAATTGTAAAGGTGTAAACACACCCATGCGATCAAATCAATTCCAATCGAAAGCTATTAGACTTTTTGCTTTTTTCCCCTAACTCTCAACACTGTATTGTTTTCGCCATTTTTGTTTTGTTCTCAACATTCTATTATTCCATCGTTTCTATTCGATTTGATTCGATTCGAATTCAAATCTCTCTCTCTCTCTTGGTCTCAAATATATCGATATCTTTTGAATGAAAATAACAATGAGAATAATCGAAAAAAAAAGCTTAACTTCGAATTCGAATCGAATTGAATTGAACTCGAAAATTTTCCAAGACATCATACTTGGAGCCATTAGACTAGGCTGAAAATCAAGAAAAAAATCAATTCTATCTAATCAGAGAAATCATCAATTAAAATTGATTCCAATTCGATCAAATTGATTTGGTTTGAATTTGTTCAAAATCGAATTAGCAATCGAATAGAATTGATTTAATTCACAAATTATTCTCGTTAATCAGGAAATGAAAACCAAATTGATTCTAACAAATCGTATTGCATTTGATAGGCATTAGTTTTTCCGGTTCTGTGGATTATAGATAGATGAACACGAATGAAGAATAGAATCGAAATGGACACAGAAACATACAAAAACAAATAAATCAATCAATGGATCGCAATGATTGATTAGAATTTCTCGAAGTGGTCAAAAACAAACCAATTGAGTAATTTTGTTACGAGACGAAAAGAGAGAGAGAGAGAGAGAGAGAGAGAGAGAGAGAGAGAGAGAGAGAGAGAGAGCTACGAAATCGAATCAAAATCAATCTTCATCATTGAGATTAAGATTGAGATTGAGATTTTTCTCCCTAATCTATCTCTTTGCATAATTAATTATAATGGATATGTCAAATATGATAGCTGCTGTTCTCTTGAATTGATTAAATTGTCAAATATTAGAATTTTTTCTTTCTTTCTTTCTTTCGGTTTGATGATGAATGAAATATGATAAGAGATCTTGCTACTAACAATACTGGTGCGGAAAACTGAAACAAAATCAAACAAGCGAGTTGAGAGAGAGAGAGAGAGAGAGAGAGAGAGAGAGAGAGAGAGAGAGATGATCAGTGTGGATCAAATCACTTCATATCAACTTGAGAATATAAAAAAAAAACTATTTTTTTTATAATTCGCTTTCTTCAATGTAACACGAGTATTGGACATGGAGGATTAAACATCGAACCCCCTGCCAACACACTGCTACAACACAACAAACACACAAACAAGAGCGAATGAATGGCCGATGTCCGTAAACCAAACCAAACCAAACCAAACCAAACTGAATCGTTAGATCACCATCAACATCATCATCACCATCAATGTTGAATCATTTATTTCGGTCAAATGATTATTCTCAATGGGCAATTAAATTTTGCCGAATAAAATGCGAAAGAGAAAGAGAGAGAGAGAGAGAGACTACAATCAAATAATAATAATACTAAGTAGTAAGATTTTGTTTCATTCAACGAAGAAAAAAAAACTTTGAAAATTCTCTTATTGCGATAGGTTTTTTTCATTCTCCTCTCTTCTCAAATGAAACCACAGAATCTAGAATGAATACTTACTCACAAAATTACATTGATTACTATTGCAGATTGTGAAAATGATTCTGACTCCCCCTCTCTCTCTCTCTCTCTCTCTGTCTCTCTCTCTTTCTTTCTGTCTTTTGGTTTTTATGATATTCAAGCAAGAAGGATCCAAATCACTCAATCACTTGATCGAATGTCTCCTATGATCGGATCATAATTTTGGTGGAAATAATTTTTTTTTTCTGGTGAAGAAAATAAAATCAAATCGTTTTATGATTTTTTTTTGTTTCACTCATCGATTCTTTGGTTCTGGTTTGGTGATCATCGAGCGAGAGAGAGAAAGAGAGAGAGAGAGAGAGAGAGAGAGAGAATTGAATAGGCTGAAAAAAAATGACCAGAACCGAATCTGAACATAATTAGAGAGTAAAAAAAGAGACTACTAGGAATAAATTTAGCTATTATTATTATTATTATTATTATTATTATTACTAGTGTAATCGATAATCTGTGACATAATACGAGAGCGCGCGTGCCTAGCTCAATCTAACACCGGAAAAACAAAATCAAATTAGTAATAAAAATTTATTTATTTATTTTTTTATTTATTTTCTTCCTTCTAAATTCCACACCTCCTTCTTTCTCTTCTATCGAAAGAAAATGATCAATGTTTGAAAAGAATTGTTTTGGTGAGATTGAAAGTGAAACAGGAAGTGAAAGTCAGGAAGACGATTTTGGAGAAAAAAAAATTCCAATTCAATTTCAAAAATAAAAAAAAAATTCATTCATTTTGATAATAATTTATTTATTTACTAATGGGATAATTTAAAAATTATTATCATCATTTTTAGCTCTATTATTAGTATTATTACTGTCGTTTGATCGTTTCGATCAGATCATTATGGTGGTGAATGGAATTCATATGGAACATAAAATTGGATTCTATCGAAGAAATTTCAGAACTTTGAAATTTAGCTCAGATTCGGTCCATAGCACTAGCGTCGTTCTATGGTCCATCTCATTCTTCTTCTCCATCAGTATTGTTCTATTTATATTTATTTATTTATTTATTTATTGCATTTTTTTCTCTTTCTGATCTTTTTTATATTTCACAAAAAAAATTTTTTTTGAAATGAAAAATTTTTATTTATCATTTAGAAAGAGAAGAGAGAAAAACACGTGTCTGGAATAAATTCTCAAATCTCGAGTTCAAAATTACTTCCACAATGTAATGCTAAATTTTTTACAAAAAAACAGAGAGAATAAATAAAAAAAATAATCTAAAAACCAAAGCTGAAGCTGAAGATCTTCTTAGAACTCTCTGGCTCTTCTATGAGTTCGGGTGTTCAGAGACTATGGCCCTTTAGACCATCGCCAATATGATGACATAATTCTATTAATCTGACATCCGATTATAATTTTCAAAATAGATCTAGAGATCCTAGAACACTCGTTCGAACATTTAACGGCGATTATGAATGCTGGATTTTAAAATTTTCGATGCAAAAATAAAATCAGCAACCAACCAAAAAAGATAGTTCAAAAGAGA
Source organism: Sarcoptes scabiei (assembly GCA_020844145.1). Classification (NCBI taxonomy): domain Eukaryota; kingdom Metazoa; phylum Arthropoda; class Arachnida; order Sarcoptiformes; family Sarcoptidae; genus Sarcoptes; species Sarcoptes scabiei. The sequence goes on from CP080488.1 coordinate 1,577,203, forward strand.
AGAAAAAAAAGAACAATTAATGGCTTCAGTCGGTTTGGCCTTTATCGAACAAAAGTCAACTTTACTGCATTACATTTTTTTCAACATTTCATTTCAAACAATTTTTCTTTAAATAATTTGATCATAGAAAAATTTTTATCAAACGAGAGTCTAGTTTTACTAACAATCGTGACTTTATGTTTTGTAGAGAGAAAAGAAATCTTTAAATTATTTTTTGTTGGAACACAAACTTAGAGACCTTTAGAGATTAGAGATCGAAGAGAGAATAGATCTCGAGCTAATTTATGTCTTATGAGTCTCCTAAATTCTTGTATTTCTAATAGCTAATTTCGTAACGATTAGTCATAAAAAAAATCAAGTATTCGGCTATGGAGATAATGGATTTCTCTCTTCTCATCGAACAATCGAAACGATGCTAGACAATGTCAATGTCGATTGTTTAGTGTGTGTACCTTGGTGCTGTTCATTTTAATTTGTTTTTTTTTCTCTGCTTTGACCAGAACAACAGGAACCAAATGCGCAACAACAACAACAACAACAAAAAATATCGATTAACAATGATGACCATAAGATTTGAATCACCGTAGGCTATCTCACAAAACGTACTTAATTATCTTTCGTAGTTAGGCTGCGAACAAAATAATTGTGTGTGTGTGTGTGTGTGTGTATTATTTCCCCATCCACTATCAAAACGATATCGATGTTCGGTTAGGTTTTTCGATCTATGCTCTGCTCTGCTTTTTTTTGTTCGCTTGAAAAAAAAATTTTTTTTCCGAAAAGGAAAATGAAACTATCGAAAGATTGGCTTCGGTGAGACTTGAAATTATCTAAGAACAGCAACACAAAACAATCGTAGAGATGCACACACACCTTTTTCCTCTCGATTCGTTCGTTGAATGAAATTAAAAATGCTCCTCTTTCGATAATAATTTGTAGAATTCTTTTCCAACTCTATCCAAACCTGTAATTAGCGGTTTTCTATTCCATTAAGATTTTTTTTTGTTTTCCCTTTTTACGAAATTTGCAAATCGAATACAAAAAAAATGTAGCAATAATCAAAGTGAAATCTTCTGACCTAATTAATTCTGTTCGTTTTTATGTTGAAAAATCTTTCAATCTCATCTTATATCGTTCATATGACAACAATCATCATTTTCATTTCATTTCATATCATTTTTCACTCTCTTTGACAGTGTCCTTGTCGAGCAAAATCAAAGATGGTAGTAGTTCCGACAACACCCAAGCATAAATAGAGCAATAATATTTCATATATATATCCGATTCGAGTTCGATGAACTCTCTCTCATTCTCTCTTTCTCTCTCTCTCTCTCTCTCTCTCTCTCTCTCTCTCTCTCTTTAGAATGAGTTAGATTAAATTAGTGATTTTAGTATGCTTCTCCACAACTATCTCAATCAAAGAATGAAAATATTAATATCTAATATCTAAACTGATTAAATAGTGTATGTTTGATTCAGAATTGTTTCAAGCAGGTGAAATCTGATCGAAAAGTGCAAAAGATCGGATAGAAAGTTCTTGGTTCTATTTTCTAAATTATATTCTAAAAAAGTAATCTTCATAAGTGCTTCAAAACTATCAGTTTTCTTTCGAATTCAAATGGATCAAAGTGGTACTCCGTCCAAACAATTCTTCAATAAAATTATTCTCACTGCAACAATTATTAAGAAATCAAAATTTTTGGATAATTCATTTATTTATTTATTTATTTTTTCATAGTTTTTTCAAAATACTAATTCATAAAGAGAGAACAAATTGTAAAATAATAATAATAATAATAATAATTTTGCTAAATTTTTTTTTTCACCAGGAAAATTTAACGTACAGCCCTAACACACTGTACAACACTATTCGAAGGTGTGGTTTCGGGCTGATCAATCTAAAGCGATAGAGAGCGAGAGTGTGTATGTGTGAACCCAATACAGGCGAAACATAGCGATGGGGATGGAGACACTTTCATCCCGCTCTTCTTTCTTGGATCTCGGATAGCAGCAGCAATGATTGTCTCCTACAAACATAATGTCTAACAGAACTAATTATAGCTATTTGATGGAGATGTCTGCAATTAATCTCTTCCTTTTTTTTTTTTTTTTGATTCCTTCAAAGATAGGGGAAGGGGAGAAATCCCCTTGCAATGCCTTTGCTCAGCTTGTGTGTGTGTGTCGATTATATATGTGTGCGGTGGTTGTGGTGGCAGTCAGGCTTCGTTCTTTCGCTCTTTCTTTCTCTCTCTCTCTCTCTTTGTCTGTGATGGTATCTTCATTCGCTTCTCGTTCGCTTCTCCACACAGAGATTAGCACTCGCCAAACATTGAGGAGAGGTTACTACTTCATTAGCATAGAAAATTATTATGAGCTTCATTGTCAGAGGAAGCAACGATGCATTAGGAGAATGCTATCGAACGTCTTTCTTTAATTATAAAACTTAATTAATCTCTATTAATTATTCACCAAAATTTAATTAAAATTTAAATCATAATAATTTTTCAACAGATTTAAAAAAAGAATAAATTCTATGATTTTCTTCAATTCTATTTTTTCCTATTTTTCCTTGAACTTAGTTGATTAATTAGAATTATTTTTCTTCATCTGATAGGATTAAGTTTAAATTCTATTCGATTCGTTCTCAAAGAGAATCATCTCATTGGAAAGTATCATTTTGTTTGGAATTTTCGATTCGTTCTCGATTACTCACTGTTCTGTTCCGGGAATCCACATTGATGATGATGATGATGATGAATTCATTGAAGCGTGTTTAAAAATCAAATCATTTGATTTCATAGCTTTCCTGTGAGTTTTTTTTTCCGCTAAAATGGGCAGAGCAAAAGAGTGCGCTTGAATTTTTTTAGATCTGATTTTGACATTGATCAAATCAAAAGCAAGCCATCATAGCATTGAGATAGTATCATTGTTCTAAAGCGAGAGAGAGAGAGAGAGAGAGAGCTTAAAACAATGCAAAATCTAAGCACAATACAATCAAAATCTTTTGTTTTTTTCTTCTTCAAGAATCATCGGTGCAATTAATCTGATTAGGATGTCAATCACAATTTAATCACAAAATCAGATAAATTAGATCAATAAGATCAACAATCGAAAGAGCTATAGAAAAAAATGGATCGATTCGATCAGATTGTTTAAAGATTTCATCTTTCCTAATCATTCGTTTGTTCGATTTATGTCCGCATCGATTCCTTTGGATTCAAACCTTATAAGATTATGTTTTTTCGAAGTATACCATCGTCTATCGCTTCGGTTTTTTTTGTTCGTAAAAAAGAGCGATGCCAGAAGGCATCAGACTATGGGGGTGATGTTGAGGATCATCACGGATCCATAATGAATGCCAATTAGCGATGATTCAATGTGTCTCGAGGATTCGTGATTCGATTTACGCAATTCTTTGCTTATTTTTTTTGTGTGTGTGAGCTATCAATACATCGAAGAAATAGGATTCAATCGTATTATCATAAGAATTCAATCAAAATTGCCTCCATTATCTTGAATGTTTGAAAATTTTCGTAATTTTGGCTCTTTTACGATCATCTCATCTATACTGACCATATGGAATTTTGTTGAAGTCAGAAATCAAATCCAAATATTCAGATCATTTTCGATAGCTGTTGTCTGGATGCAATAAAAGTTCTAATGGTTTTCTGTTTCGGCCCCATGCTCATCATCGCAATATGATGATCTATTATCATTTATGATGATCATCAACACTTTTGTTCGTTCATTTGCATTTCCATAATAGCTATCAAACCGCTTCGTTGTTGGCGATGAAAAAACTGGCCCTATTGTTCCAATCTATCACGGAATAAAGAACAAGCGAACTAATTACACTGGTATGTATTGAATTACAATCCCTCGATAATGATAATGGCTTAGATCGAGAATGAATTTTAATGCTCCGATGGTCTGTTTTTGTATCATCTAAAAACAATAATAGCTTGTTATCGATGATGATGGTCATCGAATGAATGCTTCGATCGCCCTTCACAACGATTAACATCACAATTTATTCGAATCAATTATGGATCCATTTGGATCTTTGTGGATAAACTCTAGATTCTAGAGTCTAAAGTGAAAGTAAGCAAAAGGTTTGATCAATCCGCTCAAAAGAAGAGCCTAGAACAGTTGCGATGGTTGTAGATGGGGGCATAGCAACCAAAAATGAAAGAGTGCAAAAAAAAGATCAATGTGACAGCTTTGTTCCAATTAGATTTTGTGTGTGCGTGTGTATGGTATCACGTGAAACCATCATAAAAAACGAGCGAAAAAAAACACATCACATAAATCCACAATTGAGAGACAAAATCCAAAGCTAAATCGGTAGAGCGTCTAACTTTCACATCATCCTGCGATCGTGGCTGGTGTAATTGCGTGCGTGGTGTTGATGATGATAGGTGATGGTGTTGAAGAAGAACTGAATGCGCGTTCCATTTTGAAATGTGTTGTAGGATTGTGTTCGAAAGAATTGAAATAGTACACGCAAAAGATGGAACGAGAGAAAAAAAACTCACCCTGTTAATTCTGGTCACGTTCCGGTTAATGTCCAGTGATTAGTCAGTGATCATCTTGAGATTCTGAGAGAGACAAAATTTTAATCGTTTATCCGTTATTTTGGTCATCTCATCGTTATGTTCTGGCGAATTGCAGCTAATCTAGTGTAAAATGAATGGAAAACGCCCTCTGCTCTTTGTTGCAAGCGAAGGTCGAGCAAAAAAGAAAAAAGAAAAAGAATCAATCTGTCTCCTATCTAGGGTGTGATCAAAGCAATCGGAACCGACACCCATCGACACTTATCTTCTCTCCATTTCGCTTATTACTATGACAATCTGATTATGATCATCGGAATAAGTCAATTTAATGGACTTAGGTCAAATTCATAAGCGAGATTGTATCCGATAAATTTTTGTTAATTCTTTCAAATTAATTGGCGATTGAAAGAATTTGGATTCTTTTCGATTTTTTTTTCACTCAAAAAAAATATATTTTTAACAAGGATCTTATCCTAATAATAGAAGAATTTAATTAATTATCAGAAAAATCTAAGTAATAAGCTTTAAAAAAGCCTCTTGAAACATCTTGAAATATTTTCAAGAGCTTTTCGAAAAGCTAAAGTTCTCGCTTCAGTCTGTCTCGGTTACGAACTGCCCATTGTCCAGTCGCATTGATTCATCGAATCAATAGAACGACACAAAAGCTATGTTCTCAACATTGTAATTATATGGAAAAGATTTGCTTTTCTTTTGAGCGTAAATCGTTCGTTGATTATTGTAAAAAAACATGTTTTTTTTTGTTGGGTGACATTTGCATTTACCAACAAAAAAAAAGATTATTGTTATTAAGGTAAGCTATCAGAAGAGAGAGAGAGAGAGCTTAGAAAAAAAGCGTAGGTGGAAACCTAACCAATCACGAACACATGCAATTCAGTCTTTATTTTCGCATCCCTCTCTCTCTCTCTGTCTCGGTCTTTTATTCTCCTTATCCTCTTGTATTAAGACAATAAAAAAATTAAATTAGTATTAAGACTTTTTCTTTTGCTTCTGGATCGATTCTAGCGATTCCACACAGACTTGCTCCACTGTTCCATTAGTCGATGTTGAGATTATGAATGGTCAGTGAACAATGAGCATTGTCCATCAATGTTTGTTTTCTCCATTTTTTTTTTCGCCTAATTCTTTGTCACTACCGTGAAATTGCTTGAAAAAATATGTATAACCTAGTTCTGAATGAGCGTATCGGACTAGAATCCGAATTGAAGTGTGTTGTCCATTCGAATCAAGATGACCATTTTGAGGAGCAGAGAGAAGGGAATTAATACTGAGAGATATTCTTCAGAATCAATCATTACTATTATTTTTGATTTTAGGTTAGAGTTGTCGGTCGCTGTCATTTGTGAATCAACGAATGTCCACTTCTTGATAGAATTCAATTAAATGAGAAGAGTGGTCATCATAATGTTTCGATTGCATAAAAAATAATTTCTTTCTTTCTCTCTCTCTCTCTCTCTCTCTCTCTCTCTCTCTCTCTCTCTCTCTGTTGTAACATTATTCAACGGTGAATGGAATGGAACGGATCGGAGGAAGCAAAAACATCGAAACTATTTATCGGTCGATCGATCGATTGAAAAAAAAATGAGAGATTAGATGTCACACGAAAACATTGAAAGAAGGCCGATAAAAAAAAAGATCGTTCGGACAATGGCTAGCTTTTCGTTTCGACTAAATTACAACGCATTTGTAGAGCTCTCAATTATACTACTGATTATACTAATAATAATTATTATTTTTTCATTCGTAGAGAATTCGATCATTTTTCGGTCACTTCCACCTACGCGTACGCTCAGAACACTATTATTACGAAATTGAATGCATTAAAAAAGAGAAGGAGAGAGAGAGAGAGAGAGAGAGAGAGAGAGAGAGAGAGAGAGAGAGAGAGAGAGATTCTCATCCGATATTAATTCTGAGTGAATATCGGAAAAATTCTCGATCTCTTTTGTGCCGTTTGATTAAAAGTGTGAATTAGACAGCAGCTGACATATTCGATCCAATCTATAGATGATCAGTTTGATCCAAATTGATTGCGAGAAAAAAAATGGAACGAAAAAAAAAATCTTTCCATTTTTTTTTCGCTTTTTTTGGTTTGTTTTGTTTGATTCCACACAAAAAAACAGTGAACAGCTAATTGGTTCTTTCTCTGTTAAGGCCCATATAATCTTTCCATCTTCTCCTAGAATTAAGAAAATTTCAATGCTGACAACGCCCACAAATTAGAGAGTTTCACTTCGAAACATTCAAGCAGTAAGATAGAATTTATTCTCAAAAGTTTGTCATTTGATTTAGGTATTCTCTTCATCGAATCTAATATTCTAGGTCTCTTCATATCACTGCTTAGTGATCATAGAAATCAATAAAAATCCAGCTTTGATATGTCCAACATACCTAACTTTTAACGATTTCGAAGTAGACTAATCAAAACTACGGAATGAGAAGAAATGAGAAGAAAAAATATGATGAAATGACCGACGGTCAGTTTATTTATTCTAAAGATAACTAGAGAAAAAAAATTACTCCGAAAACATCATTATTTTTACCATTACGTTCTGGGAGCATTGTCCAAACATCTCAAATGACAATCAAGATAACAATGCGAGCGATGATGAAGAGGAGAACAATCAAATCGATAAGAGTAAATCTCCATTAGTTATCTAGTAAAAAAAATGGAGACACCTCCAACGCAAAACACCTGAATTCATCTGAAACACACACACATCGATGAAGCAATGTTTTTCGATTTCAACATAGACCTAGCTTGTTTTAAAGCTTAAACATCATCATTGACAATTAAAATTACGAATTATGATAATTTTAATAATTCAGCAGTTATTCACTAACTAAAAAAAAAATACTCTTAATTATTCACTTGATATGAATTTCAGTTTTTTCCTTCTCACTCAAATCTTATATACTTTGTGTTCTATACAAGAATTTCGATGTTGTCAGTGCCAACAATAGATCGAGAAATTGTCATCAAATGAAAGAGAGAAAAAAACAGAGAGAGAGAGAGAGAGAGAGAGAGAGAGAGAGAAAGAAAGATCCCCACAGGGACTATGGTCTCAATGAATTCAGTATTTTTCATTGCGATAACAATTTCTTTCACTTTCCTATTGAAAAACCAAACATAGAATCGTAACATAGAGATAGGAAATGAAATTATAAACTTTGAATGCGATACATTCAAGAGAATTGAAATTGGAAAGAATTTTGTTTTTTCACCCAAAAATTTTGTTTCCATTTTCTAGGTTTTGTCATAGTTTTTTTTTCTTCGTTCTCGATCTCGAATGGAATTGTTCACAAAATAAAAAACATAGGAAAAAAACTAGCGAAACGACAAAGGAGGCGAAAAGAGGAGAAAAAAAGCCTCCGAAGATCATAAATCATAAAATTATCAAACCGAATCGAATTCATTTCTTATTTTGGTGGTGTTTTTTCTCTCTCTCTCTCTCTCTGCTATCTTCGGATGAATAAATATTATAAGTTCACATTGACATTAAATGAAATAGGGAATCGTAGAAACCAGAAAAAAAAATTCAGAAAGGAGCCAATGAATGGATGCGTAGAGAGCGAGAGCAAACGAATGTTTGTTAAGCGAAAACGAAAAAAGTATTGGACAAACATCAGATTGTCGAATTTGAATTTCAAATGAATTATTTTTTCTCTTCCACTTCTTTCTCTTTGGTATAAAGAGTTTTTTTTTTGGATTTTTAAAATCAAATTCAGAAATTCAAATTTAGAGCTATCGAATAGTATTGTAGAAGAATATTGGGCCGAATAAAGCCGAAGATATTCAATACATTATTTGAATTAAGATTGAAGAATTTTACCAATGTTTACATTCGATGTTAATGAAATAAACAACAAAACCCCATTTTTGATAGATCCGAATGTAAACAGAATCCGATCGAGTGTCGAAGATACATTTTTTATGCCGTTTCCGTTAAGAGCTCTCGGAATCGATCCAAAATCAGAGAGTCTCTCTCTCTCTCTCTCTCTCTCTCTCTCTCTCTTTGTCTATTCACATTATTTTCCATAATTTAGATTGCATCTGTAGAAGATGAAAGATGAGTCAAAATATTTTTTTTTCTTCTTTCACAAATAGAATTTCTCTCTCTCTCTCTCTCTCTCTCTCTCTCTCTCTCTCTCTATTCGTTGTTATACATAGAAAAAAATGATTAATAGAGGTGAAATAAATCAAAACTTAGATGTTTTCTTTTCTCTATTGGATGGAGAGAATCTGAAAAAAAATCGAATCAAAATTTCAATATCTCGAAACAAGAACGAGGGGGATGAAATTCTGGTTTTTTTCCAAAAATTTTTGTTGTGGTCCTAGTATGGTTGTTATGGAATTCATTTCACTTCTATACAATCGATCGACCACAATCGAAACCGAGATTTGAGTGTAAAAAACCAAAAAAAAAAAAAAATAAAAACACGAATCTTTCGATAAAGAAAAATTATTACAACGAAAAAATTATTGACAATAATAATTAATAATAACAGATTAGAAATATTAGAACTAGATTTCGAGTGGAAGAAAATGAAAGTTTAACGTCAAAACAGTCCAGAACAGAATTTATGTGTTGTCGGTGATTTTGATGTTGAAATTAATTTCCCATCTCTCCACTCCGCTTTCTTCTCCCTCCCTTCTCCTCCTCCTCTTTTTGATTTATCGAGCGAACATATTAATTATGATCGTCAAATATACGTCTCCACTATGTTTCTCTCCTCCTCCTTCTTCTTCTTCTTTGATTTTTCTCGTTCAGTTTTGTTTCAGTTCAAAATGGTTTTTTTGTTTTTTTTTATCGTTCGGTTTCTCTTTCCACCTACCATCTATGACTTTAACGTAAATAAATTTCATCAAAAAAAAAAATGAAATGAAATGAAACATAAAATTATTACTTATAAATGGGTGTGTGCTTATGAATAATGATATTTTTCTGAGAGTGGGTAGGAAGAAGGAAGGGGATAATAGAATTAAAACAATAAAAATCGATCGAAGTGAATATGTTTCTAACACAACAATCGTAGGGTAAACTGTTTGTTTCATGCGCTTTCGAGAGCCTAAAATTACAAAGCTTTTGATGGCGATTTAAGATGAAAAATGATTACAATTATCTCAATCAAAGTATTTGATTATAATCCATAGAGCCTTGAAAATATAGAGTGAAGAACGAACGAAACGAAATGAATAAAGTTTGTAAGTAAAGGATTGTACCGATGAATTTCTTTGATTTCAAATTCAACATTTTCGATTCATATTCTTATGTTTGAGCCAAAAAAGAATGAAATTATTAAAAAATATTATTTATTTATTTATTATCTCAAATTCAGTGAGTAGAGAGAGAGAGAGAGAGAGAGAGAGAGGTATGCAAAGGTTTCTTGCGAAAGGTTTTCACTTTTCTATCTTCGAGTCTGGATAGATCAAAATGATTTATGTTCATTTTTTCTCAGCATGCTTGTCTCTCTCTCTCTCTCTCTCTCTCTCTCTCTCTCTCTCTCTCTCTCTCTCTCTCTCTCTCTCTCTCTCTCTCTCTCTGTTTCTCTATCCGAATCATATGGAAACGTTTGGACCGTAGTTATGGATCAGTCATGAAATTAAGTTGAGAATAAAAGAAAAAAAATAAAAATGAAATACCAGCGATAAGAAAAATCAATGGCTTGTGGTCACATTGAACCAGAGAATTTCCCCCCTCCCCTCAACAATTCGTTCCTATTTTTCTCATTTTTCATTTTTGAGAAAAAAAAAGATTCTAGCAATCCGTCTACGAAGACTATTTCGAATCGATCGTAGAAGAATAATCAACTGCTACACAAAATCGCTTACGATTGAGAGAGAGAAAGAGAGAGAGAGAGAGAGAGAGAGAGAGAGAGAGCCAATTAATTATGGAGTTCTGTGTGGTTAGATCTTTCATTCTCTCTTTCGTTTATTTTTCTTGTGCAAATTTTTTTTCGCTATTTTATTCTCATTTTTCTTTTCTGGTCGCAAAAAAAAACGTAGACAATTCAATGTCGATTCCTGTCACACCAATCTTCGTCATCATCATCATCATCACCATAATTTATGGCCCTAAGAAACCTAACCAAATAGCAATGACGTTTGGTCACCATAACGATGATAATAATGGCCAATAAAAGTAACACCCACCATCACATCGAAAACATAATCGAAGTGGAATTATTTTTGCGAAAAACAAAATTCTACTCAAAAAAGTTTTTGAGTCTGCTTGGGTCCTTCGAGAAGATGATGGTGTTTTGAAAAATAATTATCATCATCATCATCATCATCAACAACATGGTAAGGTGTTGGAATCCAACCAAAGCACATTGAGTTTTGGAATACTAATGTAATTTCAAGGTCTATCAATGAAAAAAAAAATTGCAATGTCTCTCGCAATCTCTAGATCTATGGTGTGTGTGAGGTCTTGAACATTTTTTTTTTCATTTCGATTCGATGATGTAAGTGATAATTAAATAGAGACCAAAAATTTGTATTAAAAGAGATGAATTTGTTAGGAAACCAATAGATTCCAATCAGATCTTCGATCAAAGTTGATTGAATGAATGAGAAGAATGGAATTGAATCCAAACATCTCGTAGATTGCTTTCTATGATGTTAAGATTATTCGTGATAAAAATCCGTATCATTGGAGAAAATTGAGACAGAGAGAAAATCTGTTTTTGATGGCCATCATACTAATCATCATCAATAAGCATAATCTAATAGATTGATGCAGTTCTTTTTTTGATAATTAGAATAGATAATCATCATCATTAAGAAAACTGAAATTAGAGAAGGAAAAGTTTTCTAGGTAATCATCTCTTGAGATGATGATGCCAATTATGTAAATCGATCTCTTTTTCTTTCTTTTTTTTTTGTTTTTCTCCGATTCCATTTCGAAATTGATATCACCATAAAGCATTAGATGTTGAGATGGAATCGAGATAATAATAATAATGAAGCTGGTGATGATGTTATTTCATCATTAACGAGAATTTGCCATATGATCTCAATTTATGTACACCCTCTCTTTCTTTTTCTATGTCTATCTTTCTTCAATTTGTTTTAGGAGAAATTATAGAGAAGATCTAATTAATTATCAAAGCTTAGGATCAATAAATCCATTCAATTGTTCTATAGTGAATGAGAATGATTATGATAATTATTCGATTATTATCTCTGTAGAATTTTTTTTCAGGCGAAACTGATATAGATAGATCTCGCAACAAGATTTCTAGAATGCTGATTTTGATGATTAGTTACGATCACGAATTTCTTTACTCTTGTCTCTATCTTCGAAATTGATGCAATCTGTAATTTTAATCCAATTTCATCTCAGATCAAATTAGAAGAACACATTCGAAATGATCTTGATCACATTTTGAACGCTAGAATCATTGCCGATCCATATCTTTCGCAACCAATTTAGAGATTTTAAATCATACCGATTTGATTGCCATCAAATTATGGATATTAGATGCGAAAAAGGAGAATTCCATGTTCCATATTCTAGATTCGATAAATCGTGACCATAGAGGAAGAGTGCACCCATTAACATATTAAAATCAGTTCCATTTGTCTGAGATTTTTGCATTTTTTCCTGACTCAATTTGAATTTTCTCTCTCTCTCTCTCTCTCTCTCTCTCTCTTAGTTTTTTGTTTTATTTATTCAAAATTTTATTCACAATTCTAGTCGATAGATTTTGAATGAATTTTCAAAATTTTTTCTCTATGGAACGCTCAACCATTAGAGTTCGTGGGGGACCATTCAGAAGAGAATGAACATCTGAATACTCCTACGAATGATTCATTCGATGGTTTGTGTGTGCCTCGAACACTCATACTGTTCTGACCTTAGAATTTAGGAGAATAAAATTCAAAAAATCAGCGAATTTTTTTCTCCTTCATTTCAAAATTTTCAAATTCTATGAGTTTTTGGTTCGGTTCCGGAAATCATTCATCCATAAATGCATACATTTTATCGATTGGTGACAGTCTTCAACTTTTTGTTCCCTTGATGATTGCTATGTGTTTGGTATCGAAAAGAAAAACTTTCAAATCGTAACATTCGATATGAATCTTGCGAAACTAAACGGATTTTTTCTTTTTAAAATTTTTAAATTTTTTCAAAAAAAAAAAATTGAAAAAAAAAATGAAACATTCATACGATTCAATTCATTTTTCTTTCAACTGCATCCGTTCGTTCTCTCTCTCTCTTTCTCTTTTCTGATTTTCCTTTTGCCTGATTTTTTTTCACTGATCGTTTGACACTCGACAAGCTGTGCAGCAGAAATAAGCAAAGATATTAGGTACATTAGAAAAATTGAAGAAAAGAAATGCATAGTGACAAAAGTCAACGGAATGTGAATAGTGAGAAAGAGAGAGAGAGAGAGAGAGAGAGAGAGAGAGAGAGAGAAAGGGACTAGGAAGAGAAGGTCTTGATGAAACCGAAACGAATCGATCATCATCGCAATTGAAAAGAGACAATGTATTGCCAAATATCGTAATGAATGTATCATCATTATTGAATTATTTCGGTTAGATTTCTGAAGCTTTTTTGCGTTATCTGATCGACATGAAATACATAATTTGTTTTCTCTTTTTTCATAATTCGAATCTAATTCAAATTATCTTTATCTTCTCTCTCTCTCTCTCTCTCTCTCTCTCTCTGATCGAGAAAAGATAGAACGTATTTTTTGAATTTTAGATTCAAATTTTTTTTAGGTTTCAAAACTATCCAGAATCGATTTCACTTTCGTTCGGAATTGTGTTGAATGGAATCAGAAAGCAAACGATTGAAAATCATCGATGATAGATGATTTGGAGAGAGAGAGAGAGAGAGAGAGATTTGTTATTGAAGATCAAAGTCGATTTGATTCATTGAACCGAAAATTTTGTTTGAAATTTTCGTTTAACATTTTCAGAATCTGATTATTGATTTTTTTTTTTTTTTTTTTGAAAAAAGTAGAATAAGAATTGCAATGCTCAAATGAATGAATGAATGAATGAATGGTGATAAATTCGGTGATTTTGGTGAAATTCAGAGATAAGAGAAACCTAGGGGGAAAAATGGTAGGGATTCTCATTTTTTTTTTTTTTGAAATTTTTTTTTTAAATTTTAAAATTTTTGTTTGATGATGTTGTGTGACATTGAATTTTTTTTTTTCGTTTCCGAGAATTGCGATAGAATTGCGATCGATGATGGATGACATCGCATCCGACTCCTCCCTCATTCGATCCTCCTAAACTTGATCATTAGAAGGGGGAGGAAATTTGTGAAAAATTCCGAACATTAAAAATCGATCGAATATAGAATTTCTAATTTATCTCAATCGGAATGGACATGATTAATTGTTTTTCTCTCGATCTCTACTCGATGATGGTCTCTCGTTGATTGTGATCTTGAAAAATATTCTCCATACTTGTTCGAACGAGACAAGCAGTGTACAGATGCAAGAGAAAAAAAATTTTAAATTTTTTAAAGTTTTCAATACCAAAGAATTTCCAAACTTCCTCCCCTCTTAACAGCGGAACCATTTCAGTTACGATCGGAAGAGAAAAATGAGAAAGCTCTTGAGCATTTTTCAATTTCGTTCCAGAATCATTAAGAATTCTGCGATTCGATTCTGAATAAGAGCCGAGCAAACAATTCTCACTTCGTTCGATCAACATCAACGATGAGAACAAATGGAATTTTAGAATTTTCGAACAAAAAAAAAACATTTTTTTTTTGTGTAAAATTTTCAAATTTTAAAATTTTACAATTCTCCACCCTACCTATTCTCTAGGATTATTCTCATTGCTTATCTCTCTCTCTCTCTCTCTCTCTTCCTCTTCAACAACAACTTCAACAAAGACCAATCGATATCGTTGGTCATTAGGATTCTGGGTGAAAAAGAGACGAGAGAAAATTACATCAAATCTAGATCTCATTTACAGTGTAGACTGATTTAAATCAAATGGTATCGTTTGTTTGTGAAAGACTGGAACTAATTCCGATCGTCATCGACCAAATCTTCACATCTTGTTCTTTTTTTTTTCATAATCATCTCCAACACGAATGTTCTCCAATCATCATCATCAGTCTTTAGGGCTTTTTTTGGGTCTTTTTTTTTGATTTGATGCACAATACTCGACAAACATTAAACACAATGCTTGTTTGGCACAAAAGGATTTCTACTCCCTATCTCGCTTTTTTTTCTGGAACGTTGCTGGGGCCAAATAAGGGAGGGGGAAATTCGAATACATCGCTCTACACATCGTCATTAAATGATCGAACGTTCTTGTTCTCTTCAAATCTACAAAACGATAAATCGATAACGTGTTATCGCGATTGAGAAAAAAAAAAACAATTCTATTTTTTTCAAATTTTAGAAATTTTAAATTTTAAAATTCTTTCTCTTTCCCTCCTAGCTCTTATTGCTCTACATCGTTTCGTAATTTGGAGAGCTTAATGATCGTTAGAGACGGGACCCGTTCTGATGGGCTACTATTTGTGGGATTGGATTAGAATTGAATTCGAAATTGGAGATGAAAAAAAATTCGTAAAGCGTATCGGAAATTGAGTCAAAGGAAATCCAATTTTTTTTTTGCTTCTGCGACCTCAAAACGAACAAAGAAAAAGATCGATTCTATCCGCCTTAGTTGTGATGTTTTCAATCTTAGATTCTATCGACGATTCGATGCGAGGCAAAAAATCCAGAATTTTCAAGAATCTAAAGAATCTAAAGAATGGAAGAAAATCGAGTAAACTCTGATTTAGATCCACGTTATCTAGAAAACAATCGAAATTGATGGAAATTCTTCTTCGAATTTTATTGATGTCTCGGTAATAGAATCTTTTCTATTCGATCGTTTAGAATATGAAGATGATTGGATATGATAATATGGCTATTTGGAAGAGAATTAATGATTTGAAAAGAATCAAAATCGAAAACGAAAGAGCAATCGTAGCTTTTTGCGAATTCAAATTGAATATTAGCGATGGCGATAAGCTAATGATAGTTATGGTCCAAAGAAACAGATTTTTATTTTCTCTCTTCTCTTTCTTGTCTCTGAAAATTCTTACTATTTGGCTGCTCTTCTATGGAATTGTATCATTCTTATTTTATGATTTTCAAACACCAAAGATTCAACAGATAAAATCTAAGCTACGATATTACTAGCAATTTTTTCTAGAAGATCGCTTTCGAAGGGATGGCTTTCTATGTCGATTGTTTGATATTAGATTCCATTTGAATTGAATCCACTATGAGTCTTGGCTTTTGAAATTATTTCATAGATAAATTTACAGTCCAAAGGATAGGACAGCAATCACCGATGATAGAGAATAAATAAGCTCATAAAATCTGATCTGGTCAAATGATCGCAAGCATCGAAGAGCGGATAATGACTGAGTAAGACTGACCAAAGAGACGCGAATAAGAAATGAGCTGGACATTGAATGAAATGAATTAGCGGATGGTACTTTTGATTCTTATCAATCGTCTAGTAGCAATGAGTTCTAGTTGTGTTTTTTTATTCGATTCTGAATCTAAACGATATTACTAAAATAGAATAGAGGCCTAGAAATCTTTTTCCTAAATTGTTTTTTGATCGTAAAAAATCTACCGAAAAAAAGAATTGGAAGATATTCGAACGAAGATGGATTCGAAAAGCGAAAGAAAAAAAAAGCTTTGTCCCTATATATCAACGATCTCTTACAAAAAAAACGCTTGCAAATTCTACAATAACCATATTTTTGTGTTCCATTTATGCGGAACATCCAAAAAACTTTCATATAATTATGTTTGTTTAGATAAGAATTCAATGGAAGAGAGTGAGAGAGACCTTGAAGGCAAACATCATTGATAGATAATAAATTCAAACATTTCAATCTAAAACTATCTTCTCGCGAAACGAGAGATTAATGAAGATTGTTGTGGTCATCCATTCATTCATTCATTCCATCTAGAATCGAGATGTTCTTCTAGATGAACTTATCAAATATTCTTTGCTGGAGAATTTTTTTTTCCTCCTTGATTCTCAAGTGTTTGTTCATCATCTTGCCATCGACTCTAATTTCTTCGATCTTCAACAATTGAACTTTGTTCGATAGTGTTCGAACCGAAACAGAATATAGATGGAAATTATTATTATTATTATTTTGGAAGATTTTTTCGATGTTTAAGTTTGTCTTGAATGTTTTGTTCGAATTAAAAGCTAAAAAAGCTAAGCTAAGAGAGAGAGAGAGAGAGAGTTCTCCATTATTATCTCTGTTATCGGTTGATGTTGTTTGCATTGTAAGATACACAATGGTTTGCTTCTTCTCTCTCTCTCTCTCTCCGTCGATGTTTGATTGATGATGAAGTTCAATATCCGTTTCCTTTTTTTCCAATGATGTTTTTTCATTTTTTTATCGAACCATTTTTGTTCAATATCTCGCTCACTTTCTGCAATTGTTTTGTTGTGTTTTGTTTTGTTTTTTCCTCTCTCTCTCTCTCTCTCTCTCTCTCTCTCTACTCCGGTCTAAGAATGTTTGTTGTTCGATTCAGCTTGTCACACAGACCTGCCAATCTGCTTGTTTAATTTCTTTTCTTCTCCACTCACAGATTGATTGATTCATTTATGGAGATATTTAGAATTATGTTTCAAAGATCACGACCTCTAATCAACACAGACGTGCAAAAAGCTAACATCAGACAAAAAGGAAGAGAGAGAGAGAGAGAGAGAGAGAGAGAGAGAAAACTAGACCATCAGTTAGATTCACATCATCTGGAGGAGAGAGGAGATACACAAGAAGAACAGGAAGAAGGATAAAAAAAGAGGGGAAGGAGTTGAAGAACTTTTTGAAAAAATCTCTCATAGCACTTAAGTTTCACAGTTGCTGGAAAGTTGGGTGAAATAAATATGCCCATTCTATTAGCAATGGGTCAATTACAGTCAAATCATCAAAAAAAATGAATGGAAAAATAATAATATCTAACCAAACCAAAAAAGCTAGATCTTCATCATCACCTAACCCTACTTGAAGCTTTCGATGGAGAAAAAAAACATCATTGGATTGGATTATTGGATAGAAAGAAATAATAATAATAATAATGATCTCTCTCATCACCACCACCACCACCACCAGCATCATCATTATGCTATTGAAAATAGCTGTTCGGTTAAACATCAAACATCAATAATGAATAATGTGTTATGGAGAGTGAAAAAAAAATAAAATAAATGAATGAATAATGATGCTGATGATGAGGATCGGTTTGAAAGAGGTACGAATGAATGAATGTTATTGAACCAAATGCTAAGCACTTAGTTCTGGCTCTCTGGGATCAATATTGATGATGATGATGATGATAATGAAGAAAATCAAGTTTCCGATCTAGAAATGAAATAATAATAATCATTATGATTATAGAGGAAGAGAGAGAGAGAGAGAGAGAGAGAGAGAGAGAGAGAGAGCGAGCGATAAAATTAGAGAAAAATAACCGAACCAGTTCTTTCATCAATGAAGCAATGGCAATCATCCGAGGAATAACCGAATCGAATGATTGAAGGTTTAGAGAGAGAGAGAGAGAGAGAGAGAGAGAGAATTCAATTCATCATCGAATCCGAACTTTTGGTACAGCAAAAAAGAAGAACGGGTCAATTGAATCATTCATTCGCTACAAAATCGGTAAAGTACATCGATCGATCTAATAGTACCCGAAATTTTTTTTTTTCGCTCAATAATAACTCTAGCTAGAGAGCTCAATATCCAAGCATATTGATTAGAGAGATTCAGTAAGATCAATGAGACCAGATCAGTAAAAAAAATAATAACATCAAGCAAAGAAAAAACCCGAAAAAAAACACACACACATGTCATTATAATGAATTTTGTTTTCTTTCACCAATCTAGCAAGCTGGTCTTCGAGAATAAATAGGAGACAAAGGTGAAAGTGTAAGTTTTGTTCGGCAGAAAAAAACTACGAAAAGAAAAAAACAAAACTCAGCTAAATCAATCAAATCAATCGAATATTGAACACTTTCTTTCGTTACTGCGGGAAAAAAAGAGAAGATGAGGGTAAAAAAAGAAATGAATGGGGGGGAGAAAATAAACTCTTCTCTCCATAACTTCATTGATTGGAACAACGCAATGAAAGATAATGTAAATGATGCTTAGATTGAAACGTTTGCTTCAAGCATAAAATGATCGAATCTTATGCAATCGAACGTTTCCGAACGTAGAGAGTTGTTGTTCGGGAGAGAGAGAGGCTTCGTTCTAGCTCAAATCTTTCGTTCGAATGAATGAATTCACCGCAACTGAAAGAAATCAGATCGGAGAGAAAAAAAAGAGTGATTGTTTAGAAAAGATCCAGATTTGAAGGAGAAAATGGAAAGAAAAAACTTACATGTAAACTTATATGAAAGGTTTTGCGTATCGACCTCGCAACAATCACATCCTTTTTCTATGGTCTCTCGTTAAATTGTCATCTAGACATCATTGATCATTATATCAATACTGGTGTTCGAGTCAAAGAGAGAGAGTGAGAGAGGGGGATGGTAAGAATGAAATTTTTTTCAATTTTTTTTGTCCTAAATTAGAATGTTTCCCATACTGCGCTCGCTTTGTAACGCTACTAGCTTCCCTTTCGTTCCAAGGACAACGATCGATGTAACGGTACCATATTTCTTTCTTTCTTTTGAACTGTTTTGTTGTGTTTCGCGTTCAATTTCCCATACCTTAAAGAAATTAAAAGGATCCAAATTTGTAGACGACGATGATGATGATGATGATGATTTCGTAGAACATTATCATTACCATTATTTCTATTATTGATTTGATAGTCTGTGATGCTGTAGTTTTACGATGTGGCGACAATGCAAATCATCATCATCAATGAATTGGTTTCCATCAACCAAACCTTAATTCACATTATGCAATCAAATTGAATAGAGAATCAAAAAAGAGAGAGAGGAAAAGAGGAAATTTTTTTTCTCTTTCTGCTTCCTAATATATGTGGATCATTTGAAACTTGGAACATTTGGATCTCTACCACACTAACATAACCCAATAGCATCATTCGATTTTAGATTCATCTGGAACATCATCAGTCAAAATAATGTAACGTGTAGAGAAATGAGAAAGAGAGAGAGAGAGAGAGAGAGAGAGAATTTAAATTTTAAATTTTATCATCCATTGATCAGTTACAATCGACTTCTCTCACTTGCAAGCTAATGTGATCGATTCGAACTGAACCGAACCGAAATGAGCGAAAGGAAACCAGATAAAAAATGGAACAACGAAAGAGAAAAAAAGATTGATTTTCAAATTTATGGAATCGATTCACTCGATACCCTTCCCAACGAACACTCGCAACAATCGAGAACGAAAGATCGTTTGCAATGTATAATTTGAAAAATCGAAAAAAAATTGAATCAAAAAAAAATGTCAAAAGATAACGAATAAACATTTGATGAACGAGAAGTGAACGTGTAACGAACCGAGAGAAAACGACAGAGATATCTGAGTAGAGAAACGAAATGAAAATTCGACGTCGATTGAAAAGAAACGGGTAGATAGCGAAAAAAGAGAGATATCCGTTATCGAGCAAGCGGCTTGCGTAACAAAACGTAAACTAAATTTTGAGAAGAGAAAACTTTTCAAGTCTTGATCGCTTGATGATTGAGAAAAATAAGACGATCGAGGATTGTTGAATGATGCTTTCGAATGATTGAGAGATTAGGTTTGGTGTTTAAGAGAGACCCAGAGAGAAGGAAAGAGAGAGTGAAAAAAAAGATTTTCTTTCTTTCTGCTCCATCAAAGTTCAAAGTGGAAGGTCAAGGTGAGATGAGAAAATTTTTCGCTTAGTGAAACATTTGAATATTGCGAATTTGTTCAATTGGCTGATTGCTGATTGATTCGCACTCTATCTTTTGCTCTCTCCTCCCTCCCTATGATAAACAATTCATTTCATTCAGATTGATTTTTGAATTAGAAAAAAAAACGAAATTTTTAATCAAAAAATTCAATTGAAATTTTATTTGAAATTCGAAATGAAATGATAGATACCATTGCAATATCCGTTCGATTAGATTCGTTCCACCACCATATCATTGCTATGATCGTGTTCTTCCTCAAAATGACATCTATATTCTACTAGATTGGTCTCAATTCGGATGCCAATCGTATTTCATTCATAATCAGCATCTTTTGAAATTTATTTCTTTTTTTTTCGATTGAAAAAATCTCTCTCAAAAAAACTCTCTGCTTTAAGATCTAGATCGAAAGATGTATCTTTCGATCTCTCTGCTTTCCCTGTCGTATTTCACACCTTTCCCAAATAAAACAATATTTTGGTTCAATTTCGAAAGAGATCTAACAAATAAGAGGAAAAGAAATTTGTTGAACAATTAAGGGAACAGCTTTGAAATTAGAAATAAAAAAAAATCGAAACACAAGAAATAATATTGTCATGAAGAGTGAAGCGAAAACTAAATTGTAATAAATTATTCAGATTGGAAACAAATAAAACAATAGCTAGTGTCGATGAGATCAAACGGACCAGAGAGACGAAGCTCGAGACCAAAGCCTACTAGCTTGAATCAAAACAGAGAAAGAAAGAGATAGAGAGGGTGAAAGCTATACCATCGGAGAAAAAAATTCTAATTCCAAATATTTGATTGTGGGTCCCAACAAACGAAAAGATTACTTTGGGAGGGGGGAAAGGGGAAAATTACACACTCTGTACACATTACTCTTTTATTCGAAATTTTCTTCTAGACAAAAATTGGGCTGTTTCGTGCCAACGATCAAGTCCGAAAGAGACCAAAAAAGCTCTGAAGGGATCGGAAATTATTATCAGAGAAAACTCTTTAGCTATATTGAATTCTGGCTGACGAATACATAGAAATTATTATTATTATTATTTGTAGATATTGTTTCGATTGAATATTTGATTTAATGAAGCGATTTGAAATGAATACTTTGAATGAAGTCTCAATATGAATCAAATCTTGATCTCATTGCGATCTTCTCTTTCGATCTACGATTTCATTGGATTCAATCAACCGAACAATAAGAGAGATAGTGTAACGATCAGAAAAGGGCTAGGAGATAGAAATGATCTTTTGCGGATTAGATTCGATCGATAAGTAATAATTTTTGTTTTCCGCCCTCTTTCCGGAATTTCATATTCACCGATTTTGAATGCCATCCCTTTCGTTCGGTTCTTTGCATGGTTTGATTATGATAGTGATGAGAGAATCGAGATAATTGTGCTCTCGATTAATGTTGTATCAAGTAATAATAATAATAATATAGATCGAGGATGAAAGCAATCGTTGTTAGAGCCAATAATCATAATGTTGATTTAATGGCGTATGATCGCCAACATTACCTTTGCTTTCATATTATCCCTTTCGGTTCGGTTCGGTTCGTTTGGCATCCCAAGCATCGATCATAACATACGTAGTGCTTTTCTCTCTCTCTCTCTCTCTCTCAAAAAAAAAGACTAGAATCGATTCATTATGTAATTATAATGAAATCGATCATCAAACGATCCGGTTCGTTTCTTAAGTTCGTAAAGTTTGCGAATTTTGAGACTGGATCGAATCTTTTCAAGCCCTCAGATGAAGGGAAATGCTGCCATTGCTTGCTTGAAAGAGGATTAAATCTATGAATGCGAACGTATTGATAAGTAGGAAATCTTTTAACCTCAGATTCTTGTCGATCGATTCTGATAGATTCTAGCAAAGATGAAAGGGCTAGAATTTCTCTCTCGCAACAATTATTAAAGCATTCTAATGGGCTTAGATAGAATTGAATAAGAACAATGTGTCGTATTATGGCATCAGTATCGACTGAAAAAAACTAGGTTTGAATAATGAGAAAGATGAAAAAAAATTTGTTTCGTGAATTGGAGAAAAAAATCAACCCTAAAGCTTTTTTACATCGAGAGATACTATCGCTAGATTCATTCTGATTATGAAGAGAATCTAATGGGAATGCTAAATTTGAACGGCGTCGAATGAAATAAGAGGACTAGCATATAGTTTCTCTTTCATTTTTGTTTCGTTTTGGATTTCTAATTTTATTTCGTAATTTTTTTCCCACTTTTTTCTCTCTCTCTCTCTCTCTCTCTCTCTCTCTCTCTCTCTCTCTCTCTCTCACTCGCTTGCCATCATCATGAAATGAATGAGATGTGATTATGCAAATGAACATTATTATTCTCTCTCTATACTGTAGATTTGAATTTGTTGAAATCGAATAAAAAAGAGATTGAAATTTCCACGAAAATGAGAAGAGAGGGGAGAGAGAGAGAGAGTGGAAAGAAATCGAATCAACGATTGAATGAGATCAATGAACTAATTTAAAATGCTGTAAGATCTAAAGATGGAATCTAAGAAAAAAAAAATTCTAGGAGAATTTCATTGACATCATTACAACTTAGACTACGATGCATTCGAACGAATCCATCATTGATCGAAACAAAAAGATGGGATCTAGGAGTTTAGAACAATGAAATATATAAACCTAAAGTGAATCGATCTCTCAATGTTTTGTTTAAGGTCTAGTAGGGTGAAGAAATAAGTAGAGAAATAGAGAGGATTACTATTATTATTACTATTACTATTATTATTATTATTATCATTTGATTTTGGTTTGAATATTCAGTTCAGTCTATTCGTAGGGAATTGATTCACTCTATCCATTCTCAATCTCTCTTCATCTCAATGTTCGCAAGCTTTTACAACGAATTCTTCAATTTTTTTTTTCTAAAATTTAGAATTTAAGTTTGTTCGGGTTTTTTTTTCTCTGAATGAAAAAATTGAATCGAAATGGAAAAAAAAAATTTTCAATTTCATTCCGACCAAACTGACGGACTAACTGACTAACTATCTAGCATAACACAAAAGCTTAACAAGAGGAGAGAGAGAGAGAGAGAGAGAGAGACGAAGAGGCCACAAAGAGAAAAAACATACAAAATTTGTCAGTAAAATACTAGAGTACGCATATTAATAATGATAAAAATAATGCCTGCGAAGAAAAAAAAAACCAATCAAATGATGGATGTGATGATGGTGGTCGGATGTATGAGTCTATAAGTGGTGGCCCATAGAAAATGGAACATGTGCATGTGATATTTGATCAAATGATAAAATAGAATGGAATAGAACAAAAAAAAATAAAATAAATAAATAAATAGATTGGAACGCATCACAACATTAACATCCCATCATCGGTTTCTTTCCCCTTTACTTTTTTTCTCTCTTTTTCAAACATATTCACTCTATTCCTTTACAGTTTCGAGTTATTTTGTTTCGAACCGAACCTAGCTAGCGAGGAGAATTCGGGACCGAAATGAAAGGATGCTTCATCACTGTGTTTGCATCACAAATAAAACTAGACTGAACTATTTCAGATGTTTGAATCGCTTAACATTTCTCTTGGATCCTATTGTTCGATCAACTCTATCTATTATTCTTTTTTTCGGCAAGGTCCCTTTCTCTCTCTCTCTCTCTCTCTTCGACTCTAAATCTGCTCTAAATTTTTTATTTTCAAATTTTTAATTTTGAGATCGGCGTTCTATTTGATGAAGATTTAGCTGTTCGATGAAGCGTTCTGTTCCATTCCTATCCAACGAAATCCAGTAACGGACGGAGTGAGCGAAAAAAAAAACGTTCGGGATAAAACTAATAAAAAAAAATTTGCTGAATAAAAGAAGAAAAAAATCGGTTGTTTTTGTTGTATTCCGCTTGCTTATGCTCCTTCAATGGGTAAAAAGAGTAGAGAGAGAGAGAGAAAGGGAATAACGGTCTTCAAAGCTCAGGTCTCTTTCTCTCTCTCTCTCTCTCTCTCTCTCTCTCTCTCTCTCTCTCTGCTATTTTGGATCCTTTTGGTACTATGTTTGGCTATGGATCCATCGAATTCATTATTATTTTATTTCGTATTCTATTTTCAATTTTCCTATTTTCATTCCTCTCCTATTGTTTTCTCTCAACATTATCATTGCTATTATTATTATTATTATCATAGTCATTATTCAAATTGAATATTCAATTCATTTTTTTTTTGGTTACCTAATAGTTACTTGTGTAGAATACAAATGATGATGTGGTTCATCATCATTATTATTATTATTATTATTACTGGTAAAGTTTGAGGATTTTTTTAAGCGAAAAAAAAAATCAAATTTCATCATCATCATCATTTTTTTCAAGTTTTCATTGGTAAAAAAAAAAAATTCGTTTCGTTTCGTTTCGTTCTGGATCGCTGCATTGAATCCGTTAGGTTTAGTTGTTTTTCTTGTTTCAGTCATGGCCTGTGACGAGTGATTCTATTGCTATGAAAGAGAGACATTGAGAGAGAGAGAGAGAAAAAAATTCCTCGAAATTGAATTCATTCACTTCACACCTAGGGTTCGGGTTTGTGATTTTTCCATCACCAATTTCATTCAGTCTCCATTCTGCAAATGATGATGGTTTTGTTTTTTCGACATTCGAAAATTTTCCGAAGCTTTTCGAGCTCGAAATTCAAAAAAGCGAAAAAGATGGGAGACAAAAAGATTCTCATTATAGCGACTATAGACTGACAGAGAAAACATTCAATCGATTCTGGATAGAACTGAACGAGAGAAGGAAAAATTCAATCTCCATTCGTTGTTGGAGATGCTCGAAATGTGAAAGAATTTTTGTTTTGTTCCTTCTCAATGGAAAGATCGAAAGAAGTTATTTAATTGACTTCCATTAGTGAGCGAAAACAAAACAATAAGAGTCAACTTGATGTCTGTTTAACCCTTTAATTTTCGAAGAAAATTATTCAGCTTCATTCATTCATTCATTCATTTATTCAGTTCGAAAGAACAAAATAATTGTACAAAAACAAAGAGAAAAAATTTACGAGCTAATCTTTTTTTTCTTTTTTTATGAGCATAAATTGATGCATTTGAATTGTCGGAGACGATAATTTTTTTTTTTTACAAAAAAAGATAATAACCAGGAAAATCAGAAACAAAAACTAGTAAAGAATGTGAAATCTAGAAAGAAAAAAGTAAAAAGATTCAAAATTATTTTGCTAAAGTTTTTGTACCGAAAACGGATCATTCCATTCTAGACCGTATCGAATCGGGTGATTTCGTTCCGATACCGAAGAGCGAATCCTAGAGTCAGAGACTAAGTGAAAACGATGACGATAAGCTCGAAGCAATACGTAATACACATTGATTAATTCTATTCACTCGTTGGCTCATATTTTGGTTCGTTTCTGTTCCATCAGCAGCTACGATACCGCCACGAAGCATCAAACTATGTTCAATCAAACATTTTTAAAAGCTTTCCTTTTGATTGATGGATGGATGGATGGATGGATGAATGGATATGAGATTGTTTAGATGACTAGCACTAGTGCATAATATTTGATGTTTAGATCAAACTAAAGATCGAATCGAACCAAATCCTTTACTCCTCTCTTACGTTCACCTTTACTCTTCTAAATCTTTTGTTCGTTTCGAAATTTTATGCTGATCTTCCGTTTTTTTTCTGAAAAGATTAGATTTTCCTAACAAAATCTCTTTTTACTTGTCCTTGAAGATGAGATGCTACGATGGGGACTAGCGAGCGAGAATGTTTTCCAAATACGGTTTCTGTTTGAGAAAAAAAATCCAGGATCTTATTCAAATTTGATCCAAAAGCATACAAATAATCGAATCGAATCTGATCGAATTCAAGCTGATAAAGAAAGTCTGTTGTTTGAAACAAAGAGAAAGTTTTGAAGATTTTTCGTTCCGCTTTTTTATTCAACAAAAGCTTTGGAGAAATATCGACGTCAGAGTTTTCGATTAAAATTCAAAAAAAAAACAACCAAAAATTCAACACAGCATGCTGTTTCATTTCGTAGCTCAGATGTTTACATCGATAATCTATCGGTAAGGATTAGATCGAAAAATGCGGAAGAGAAACAGAACGAAACTATAAACTCTAAGAAAGCTAAACACCAAAAGATTGTTCAACAATGAACTTTATCTCGAATCTTTTAAAAAACTAAACATAATAATAATAATAATTATTATTATTATGCAAAATTCGATTGAATTCGGTTACTGTAAAGAAAAAAAAATTATAAATAAATTTTCAAAACGCTTGATTGATTTTGATGTTATCTTCAAAGAATAACGAATTCAACCGAATCTCCATTTTTAGATAACTTTATCAATCTTTTCAACATTCGAAACGGATCCAATTCGATACTTAAGGTATCAATTTGAATTATTTTCATTGAATAAATTTTCAAATAAATTCAACAATTTTTTCTCGATCAATCAATCAATCAATTTCTCTCTATCGAATTGATCGATTCTCTATAGACAAAAGTTAGCTCAATTAGTTTCTTATTTCTCAAAGATTCTGTTTCGATCATTTTTTGGATTAGAAAAAGAAAGAAAATTCTCACACCAAATTTTCTCTTGTCTGAATTTGATTTGGACAAGGTCCGTGAGAACAAGTTAATTCGATCCGTTTCTTTCCATTTTTTTTTTTTTCGTTGTTTGCTGTTTGCTTATTAATTTTCAATATTTAAGTTGTTCACTCTCTTCTCTTTAGCTCTTTCTTCTTACTAAGTTTAACGTTATTTGTTCTCGTGATGAGCCGATTCTATCTCGATTCAATCTTGTTTGGTTCGCCTTCAAAATCAAGCAAATCAAGCGAGAAGAAAAAACTTGTGAATTTATGCGGTTTATTATCGATTTTTTTTTGTTTCGAAAATTTTTTCACACATTAAACAGAAGAGTTGTAGATGTATATCATATGACAGATAGCATTAATCAACTGAAACAATCGTTAGAAATTCAAATCGCAAATTTGTCGGAGAAAGAAAAAAAAAAATCTCTCTCTCTCTCTCTCTCTCTCTCTCTCTCTCTCTCTCTCTCTCTCTCTCTCTCGTCTCCAGTATGGAGAATCTTCTCTAACATAAATCCACTTGGATCCACCAATCAATTGGATTATAGTCAATCAAAATGCTTTAATGTTGTTATCATTAATGGATGTCACTTCTCAATCAAATATTCATCGATTTTATTCAACGAAACAAGATATTCTTGATCATTTCAAATGACCAATGTCCAGCAAACAGCATAAATAAATTAATAGCTCGGTGAAATTCTAACAGAATAGTAAACTGAAACAAAAAAGTGAATCTTGCCTGGTGTTTTCGATGATAACAGAGCAAAAAAAAAGCCGTCAAATTTTATTAGTTTTATTTTTTCGAATGAATCTATGGATGACACATTCGTAATCATAAAACACATATTTATGATTACGATGAAGAGAATGATGTTCGGAGTAAAAATAATTTTTTTTTATGACAATGTCATTTTTATTCTTCAAACAGATAGTTATAAATTACACCCATCGAACAAATTATTAATGAAGGGAGTGGTTTGTTTGATTCGATAAATTACTTCACTACACGCCGACACCTACAGAATACACTTCCCTACAGAGATTGAACTTGAAATGCAATAATTTTCAATAGTTTAGTTTAGTTAGATTCAGTTCCAACAAATATCACTTTCATCATTCTTTGTACCAAATTAGTGTGATCTAATCAAATTAGACCGGTTAATACGTAGACACACACATACATCCATAACCCTTTCTATCGATTTGAATTCAAACAAAGAGATGAGAGAGCGGCAAAACTTTTTTTTGATGAAGATCAATAAGTTATCGTTCGATCTTCTTTCTCTCTCTCTCTCTCTCTCTCTCTCTTTGAACTCATTTCGACATGGAAGATTGAAATCGGAAATAGAAAAAGGATCGAAAAAAAAGAGAAGAATGAGAGATTTAATTAGATCTTATGATCGAGAATGAAAATAGTTGGTTGTTTAGCAAAAGATACTGCCGATGTCATACAGTGTTCTTCGTCTTTCTCTCTCTCTCTCTCCCTATTCTGATGGTCATTCGAGATCACTTTTTCGTTTCGCTTTGGTAATAAAAAGTTTGCAATGATAGTCTATTCGGAACTTTAATGTCCACCTCATCTGAGTCTAGGACAGATCGATGTCCGATCGGGATTAAATTGCAGTGAAAAGAAAGTCTGGAAATAAAATAATCTAATAAAATTTCGACTCTTAGATTTTCACATCCAAAGAGACGAAAGAGCGATCCAGAGAGAGAGAGAGAGAGAGAGAGAGAGAGAGAGAGAGAGAGAGATAGAGAGAGCAATAACAATAATGAAAAAAAGGGTTTTGTTTTGCTGAAATGACTTCGACATTCTCAACAGATAACTTTATTATTTTCTCTCCATTTTTTCCTCTCGATTCATTCCAGTGATCGAAATATAGACTGTTCGAGAAGAATCTTTGTGAAAACTTCTAGATCTTTTCTAACCAAAGCTAACCATGGTTATTTCCATTTGGATTTGAAAAAAAAAGTTCGAATGATTAGATTCGTCACGATTAGACACGCCCATGCTATTATTTCGATCCATTTGTATCGATTAGTTTGGATTCATTCATTGAAAAAGTCTGTTGCTATCACTCCATTGATGTTTGGATGTAATAGTTTCGAATAATATCAGATCTACGTAAAAGAGTAAAATTTCCTCTTACTAGAAATCTCTTCTAAATGGCACTATAGCGAAGAAAACTTTTGTTTTTTTTTGTAAGAAAGAAAAAAATTTGCTAAGATAATTTTGATTGATGATCTTGTAACCAAGTTCGATGCTTAATCATTCATCGAATGGTGAAACCAAAACTGTACATCAGTGTTGAATTCATTGTGAACATCGATTGATTGGTAGCAGAACATTTTTTTTTGCTCTCTAAGGGCTGAGATGTTCTTTTTTTCGGGGCGATTCCGTTTCCTTTTTTTCAGATCGAAAGCAAAAACAGCACTATATTTTACCTGATTTTGATTCTGTTCTCGGCTTTTTGATAAGAGAGAATTCAGAATCTAAGCAAAGTAATCTGAATAAATAATAAATTTCCTTTCAGATATTTCATTTCAGATATTCAATAGATCTATCTCATCACATTTTGAATCTACAAATCTTAGCTTTTGTTTGTTCGTTTCTATTGTCGTTTAGATCGATTTTGAATGAAACCCTATCGATCGAGATAAATAATTTAGCAATTGATTTTGGTTCAAAACAATCCACACACATACCATTGAATAGATCCGAAGAAAGAATGTTAGAATCAATGAAATCAAACGAATAAAAACAATCGAAACATAAACGAGACAAAAAAGAATGTTGACATCTAGATATAATCTTTTCCGTCTCTAGATGATCGGAATTCGATGTTTGTTAGAACTTCTGAATGGAAATTCCTCGTATGCTTTCGTTCTCTCACTCTCTTCATTATTGATGAAAATTTCCATTCTTGATATTAATCTATTTGTATTGAATATCATTAATCATTTTGAATGAGTTAGAGAGAGAGTGTGTGTGTGTGTGTGTAAGTGCGAGTGATATAATAAAAACTAGAATCAAATCGAAAGGTTTCGATTTACAATCAATTCATTATTGAGCTCGAGCATAATAATTTGATCAAGTTTTGTCCATTCTGTTCTGAATGAGTCAGTCATTTATTTGATGAATAAACAGACTCTATCAATACGAAAAGTGAGAGAAAGTTAATCTTTCAAAATTGTAGAGAAAGAGCTGATTAAATAGCAGCAATAGCTTCAGTAGCTGTTGAAATTTTTACGATCCAAAAGCTATCAAATTATTATAATTAATGAATTCTTACTCAATTCTAGAGCTCTACTTCATTCTAGAGTTTTGCGAACAAATAAATAGAGTTGGAAAGAGGACGATGCGAATCAAATTGAGCATCAAAGTGTTATCCGTAATGAATGCTGGTACTAGGCAAAAGGGTGGTCATTTTGGATCGTCACATGCAGCAAAAGAAGAGCGAGAGAGAGAGAGAGAGAGAGAGAGAGAGAATCATTAATTTTGTTCTCGTTTTATTCTAAGGGCCAAAATCGATTGCTCATCTCATCGAATGAAAAGATGATTATGATAATAATCTTTTGATTTTGTCATCATACCATCAACGATGATTTTTCGATTGATCATTAAATCAGAGTCTATCAACGTTTCTCCAATCGCAAACGTAATCTTTTTGTTTGGATCGAGAGAAAAAGGGAGGAAAGAAATTGATCCTTTCGAATTGAATCCAAGAATCTCTTTTTCTTTCTCGTTCCGCTAGATTAACGAATTGATTTCTCATTGCGTTGGCAAAAGAGTTAGCTTTACGCTATGATAGAAATCAAATTGCAATGGCAGCTATCTTGGCGTGGAAGAAAATAATTTTTTTTCCGAAATTTAAATTGAAAAAAAAAATCAAGTATGTGTGTCATTGTAGAACGAAAGTGTAGAAAATTAAATCAAAAATTTAATGTCGAATCAAAATCAGATTCGATTAGAGAGTTTCACTCCCTCTCAAACACCTCCCTCAATTATAAGAGTTTTGATTTGAGTGTGGCAGACAAATTGAATTCCACTTCAGAATATTCATTCCACTCGAAATGATTCTCTCGAATAGAAAGAGAGAGAGAGAGAAAGAGAGATCGAATCATATCGAATGTTAATTGAATGACTAGAGCTAAAAAACTATTCAAATATTGAGATATGAAAGAAATTTAGAATGGAAGAAATTTGATGAATGGGGGCAATGTTGAATCCAATCGAGAGAGAGAGAGAGAGAGAGAGCAGAGATGTAGAGGAGGTAGTCAGGGGAAGTGTTGAATGAAGATGAGAACAAACAAACCAATGCACCGAAATGAAGAGTACTGAATTAGAAAATGAAATTAGAAAGAAAGAAAGAATGGAGAATATTATTTCGGTTCGATGAGTTTTAAATTTTCAATCTTAGAGAAAAAAAAACGCAATCAAATTACGCAAGTGAATAGAGCACTTTGTGATTGAATTCAATTCAGTTTATTTTTTTCCACACTTATCTCATTGATTTTGGGCGAGAGGAGGGAGAAAAAAAAACTTTAAAGTCAATCTTTTTCTCCGAATTTGAAATTTAAAATTTCGATATTTTTTTCCTTCTAAGGAAAGAGATATTATTGCAAAGTGAAAATTTGATGATTAAATTGTCTAGGCAATTTGCGATAAGATTCATTTCGATCGTTGAATGGGAATGAAATTCTGTGGGCGGTAACGTTTTTCTCGAACGCCTCTGCTTCCCGAATCTAATCTAAGTCTTTTAATTTTTTTTTCAAAATTGAAAACCTAAAACTATTCAATGTTTACCTTCAATCAACGGGGATTTTTTTTTTTGACAGAAAAACAAAACATCGATAACATCTTCCAACGAGATAATCTAATTTTTCAAAGTGATCTTCAAACAAACCACATCAAAACATTATGTCAACAATTTTTTCTTGTTTGAAAGCACCGACATTGAAGAAAAATAGAGTCGTTGCGTACAAAATTGAGCTCGCTAAAAGCAAGTCCATGTTAGAGAATTTACTAACAAATTCCTATTGAGATTGATATTCAAAAAAAAAAAAAAAAAATATTTGATTCTAGTCTCGATGAATGATGAATGATGGATCTTCTGAAATCTTAATAATCTGATTGAAATTGTACAATATCTTTTCTTTTTGTGCTCGAAAATATTGAGAATGTGACGATTGAAAGCGATTTTGTTCCAAAATAGTTACAAAATAAGTGACAAGAGAATCGATGAAATGATATCCAATTTACTGTATCCAAGGAATTCTAGAATTTGATTGAGTAAAACATTCTATGAATGAATAAAAACGAAACAATCAATAAAAACTTAATCAATTTCGATTGAAACAATTCCGATCTCACTAGTGAACGTAAAGAGATACGCTACTTTCTAGATCGAATATTTTGATTTTCGAATCGGTGAATCAAACAGAAGAGTCGAACAAAATCCTATTGTTTTTTTCAGAATTTTTTCAATTAACTCACCATCAATTCAACTGATTACATAAAAGTGAGTAATAGAGAAAGATATCCTAGAATATTCAAGCGAATAAGAGCAAAACCTTTCATTCTAGATGAATGAATTGTAAGCGAAACGGAATGAATAAAATGGAGATACTCTTTGGTAATTCCATCGTTTTTCATTATCGAAATCGGTCGAATTGGTCAGTGGATCGGTCAAAGCTTTAGCAACGAATAGCGTTACGATTTCGGTTCCGAATAAGGCAATAGGCAAAATGATAGCATTGAATGACTGAAGCGTGATCTCGACAATGCATGCATAAGATATGCAAGTGTTTAGCTTGCGTAATTACGCAATGCAAAGAGCGAAAGACAGAGAGAGAGAGAGAGAGAGAGAGAGAGAGATCATTAATTACACCAGTTTCGATGATGTCTATTGCTATGAAGGCGAGCAAAAAAAGAAAATCAAGAAAAAAGACACTTCTATTGTTTGAATCGATTCCTTTTTTTCTCCACGGTTTGATTCTATCACTTTTTAAACCAATCGGAGCAAATCAATGCTAGAGAAAAATGCTCTCAATTATTGTTTTTTTTTTTTTAGTGAGAATTTCTCGCTCTTCTTCATTCGAAGATGTTTGTGAGCTCCCATTATTGTTGATTGTTTTGATTTGATTCCGATGTTAAGATGAAGATAGAAGGATACACAAGAGCCAAATCATCGCTATTCTTATTATTAGACATTATTTTGAATGAATTCGCAATGCATTCGAGAGCTAGATGTATTCATTTTGGATTCGATAATGTCTTTTTTTTTCGCTCTTCCAAATCAATGAATATCATTTTTATTGAAAACAGAGAGAATAATAATCGCATTCTGTTTGTATTTTTCTGTTTTTTTTGTAAGCTCTTTTTATTACTTATCAATCATTTAATCCTATGAAACTAGCTAAAACTAACATCACAAAAGATTGAAGATAATAGAATTAAAGTTTTCCGATGAAACATCTTTTGTTTTGGGTTTTGGATTATGAAAAACATATTGAGAGGTATTTTTTTTTTTTTGATTGTAGAAGAGCTCTGAATTCATTTCTTGTTGAGCCAAGAGCTTCTTTTCGAGCATAATTGATTGTGAAATAATTGCGAATAGAAACATATGCTAAATTAACAATCAGATGTCATTGAATCTATCTAGAGTCTAGATTCCGACAATCTAAACCTAAATCTAGACCTAGTCAAAGGATTCTGGCTCATATTACTCAATCACAACGGAAGGTTCATCTCATTTCGATCCTAGTGTCTCAAATTATCCAAAACAATCGCTTTCTATGATCTTCTTTGATGATTTTAATCTCGTATGCAAATAGGAACGATCTATGTACAATTTAATTTTCGGAATGGAAATTGTTTCCTAGCTTTTATCGGGTAGGAATCCAACACCAAAAACCGATTAGATTTGAGTATGCCAATGGTGACGGGCTCAATGACAGAATAAAATTCCGTTTGTAATTGAAACTCCTCGACTATGATGATGACAATGATAATGATGAGACGCGATTATTATTAATGCAATCGTAATCAATATGCTAATCACAAGTCGATGAAGATGTCAAACAACCGTTGTTTTTTTTACTGTTGAAAAAGCAATCATTGGCTTTGATATGGATATGGACTTTGATTACGATTGGTTGAATAATTTCAGCAAGATAATCAGAACAAATGCATATCATCTTGCAATATTCACATCGAAACTAGAGTCAGCCAGCTAGACTTTAATCTAGCTGTCTAGATTACTTTCGATTTGATCTCGTAATAATGAAGACAATGCTGATTATTCAATGTCGATTCGTATCTAATCATCATCATTTTGAATTTGGATTCTGTTTCAGAGATAATTACCTTTACGAAATGCGATCCTAAAAAAACTCATTAACCTTTCCCTGTCTCTCTCTCTCTCTCTCTCTCTCTCTCTCTCTCTCTCTATCTTCATTCTTCAAAAGTCTCATTTTTTTCTCTCTTTCTATCTCGAAACATTGCTATATCATCATCTAGAAATGATGATGATACTGGGTGTATAATTAATTTTTTTTTCTGCGAAAATATCAACAAAAAACAACAACTTAATCAGCTAGCTAGCAAAACAAAAAATAAATTTTGATTATCATTGCTGGATGATTTCGGTTCTATCGCATTCGGTTGAACAAATACCCAAAGCTTTGAAACTCAAAAAAAAAAAAATGAATACAGAATGAAACAATAACAAAAAGTTTGGTTAGAGTTTTGTTTTCAATTAAACAACACAGTGATGAGATTTTCGTTAGCGATAGAGATTGTGATGTAACGAGACGATACGAATATCTCATTTTGAGATCAGAGGAATAGAATGATAAATTTTCGTGTTCTAAATCATTTCGTCATCCCCATCCCCACCACCACCACCACCATCATCATCATCATCATCTTCATCATCGTTAAGAATAGAGAGGAGAGTTTGTTCAAACACAGTAATTATTGATGCATAGATCGTTGGTCTATCTATGAATAGACTACACTGATTACCTTATTACCTATGGCTGAAGATTATTACTTATTACCTAAATTAACCCTAAGGGCTTGAAGAACAACAGACAATGACGATGTGAAGATGGTTCGATGAAAACAAAAAATTATAAAAAAAAATGAACGAGAATAACCAAGTTTATTCAAGCTGAAAGCTATATTCTATTTATCAATGAACGAGAGAGAGAGAGAGAGAGAGAGAGAGAGATGGAATGATGGAATGATGTGGAAAGAAATCATCGATGTGAAGACTTTCAATGATTCTTCACTCTTTTGGTTTGATTTTTTTCTAATCTCGAATCTAACCGAATCATTAAAACTCTAGTCTAGCTAGATAGCTAAGATTTGTTTTTCTTCCCAGGTGAACTTAATGAATCTACTCAGTCTATTCACATCTCTTCATCTGGTCTGATCAGGTTCAGAACAAGATTTAATTTTGCATGACTGCTAAATCAGCCATTGACGAACAGCATTGAACGGATGAAATTCTCAATGAAATCAATTAAATTGAAACTCATTGAAACAAAAATTAAGCTCAATTTTTCAAACTGATTTTTTTTCATTCAGATTGATCGAGAGCATTCTCACAGTTGGCAGCATTGAGATTCAGTCACAATAACTGTGTTCATTTATTCTTTAAAATCTCAGCCTCAAAGATAATGGAGAGAATCGAATCACGCTTAAAGATCGATTGTTTCTAATCAAATTCAAATTTTTTTTTTTCAAATCTCAAATCCGAACTCTGATCAGAATAAGATCGAAAAAACAAAACAATAGTTTTGATGAAACAATGTTTAATAAAATTGAGAGAATGTTGGGGAAGAATTTCGGTAGAAATCCGGGATGGTCTTGAGCCTGTGGGCAACAAACACTATCTTCTCTGCCTTAAGGATTGTGTTTGATTAGAACGAAAACTAATCTGATTTCATTCAATAGAGGTAATCTTTAGCTTACGATGTTAATTACGATTAATTATAAATTCAAAACATAGAACAAACTCTTCCCTGTGCTAGTTTCTCTTTTCTTCTAATTAGCTTCTCGCTTTCTCGACAAACCTCGAAATGATCACTACCTTCGATGGAAAAATAATTAATACTAGTGCTTGTTGTTTTGATTGTTGTTGTTGTGTTAAGATAAATTGAAGTATAGAAAAAATTGATATCAATTCATACGAAGATGTAATGCACGCACACACTCTAATCATCAAAAATGATACATTCGATGCTGATCTATCGAAATCCGGGTTCAGCTTTCTTGGCTTTCGATTCGATTCTAGGATTTATGTCAGCTTCAAATCTCCTTTTTTTTATCAAATATTATTTCGAATAGTAACTTGTGGTGTGGGTGGTAATAATTATTATCGAATAGTATACGCCCGAATCAAAATACACAAATAATTTGTTTCCACT
Organism: Sarcoptes scabiei; assembly: GCA_020844145.1. Lineage (NCBI taxonomy): Eukaryota > Metazoa > Arthropoda > Arachnida > Sarcoptiformes > Sarcoptidae > Sarcoptes > Sarcoptes scabiei. The sequence goes on from CP080488.1 coordinate 1,613,635, forward strand.
TATTCGAGCATATTTGTTTCGCATATTCGCATTTGTTTTGTTTTTTTTTCCTGAAAATATTTCGTTTAATAAATATAATAAATAATTCGTTTGCTATTTCACTGATACGAAGTGAATCCTTTGAGACCTTTTTATTTCTATCTCTCTCTCTTATTCCATCATCATTGGATCTCTTTTGAATCGATTGCACTAGATTAGATTAGATGCAAAAGAAGTGATGTGTGAATCAAAATGGCAAAAAAGAATTATTACTGTTGAAAATCTATCGATTTTTAAGATGAATGGTCGTCTAACAAATGGATTCCATTCGTTGAACCCATGTGGATTCTTTTTTCGCACTTTTTCTTCAACACTCTTTATTCCCGTAATTCTTTCATACCTAACTCGTTATTTCATTACAATTTCGAATTCTAATTCTAAGCTAAATTCTATTGTATAAGAAAATTATCTCCAGTATTATCGTTAGCATCTTATCGAGAGAGAGAGAGAGAGAGAGAGATAGAGAGACTATGTTTAAGTGTTACGAATGAAATGAGTAATAAACTCATTCAGATGAGAATTGGAACAAACAATTTCAATGGAGATGGATTTTTGAGATAGATAGATGAAATAAATTCAATGGATTTCTTCCGGATTCGTTCACTTCCACATTGGTGTATGATGATAAAAAGCTTAGCTAAAATCGAAACTTGTTTAATGTACCATGAAACACTCTAGACACAATGTGATGTATCAGACAAAAAAAAAGGCGAAAACGAAAAGAACTAGAATGTTCCAATGAACTTGTTTGTTTGAGACTCAATGAAGATGCTTTTATTCTCTCCTCTCTTTAATCCTTTTATTCGTTCATTTAATTTTTGAAAACAGAGATCCTAGAGAATTGTTAGGATCGCGGAGTTCTGTGAGATTCAATCATATTTCTACTTCACTTCCAATCTTAGCATTAAGAGTCTAGATCGAGCGTCTTTCTGTGACAATATTGAAATGAGAAACGAGAAAGGGTTTCATCTAGAATTCCATACAAATTCCAGTGGTATTAATCTTCCGTTCTCTCTTTCTCTCTCGTTCGCTCTAGTTCTATTGATAATCAACCAAATGATGATGTTTTGATCAATGATGTAAAAGATAGAAGAGTTGAATTAACTGTTTCAATTGGTTCTGGAAACGATATCGTTCCTTCTTTATCATTCCATCTAGATCCTATTCTCTTCCTTAGAATGAATAGAGCAAAAAAAATTAATGAAGCAGATAATATATTAATTTACATTATTATTATTATTATAGTTCAAGAGAAATTTATGAGACTTTAGAAATTTGAGAGTACAAAATTGAATAAGAAAATTAGCAAATTCGATCGATTAATGGGATTGAAATTCTTTCTGAATTTCTCTAAAATTCTTTCAAAAGAATTTAGATTTATGAAAGAAATGAAGTATAATTGCGATTCAGTCCAAACAATTATACAGTTTTGTTTGCAATCATAAACGATTAATGAATCATTCACAGATGGTTTCACATATTCTCTACGCTGGATTCGATCAAAAATTGAATGTTTATTATTCGTTCTCTCTCTCTATCTCTCTCACTGAATAGAATAGACACACGTGTCCGAATCAATCCACTTCGAACAATACTGACTGTGCCTAAGCCGAATGGAGAAAGATAGAGTTCCATAATTAATTATAACTCTATTATTTCGAAATTAAATCGAAAGAATTTCAATGCTTAATGTCGAAATGAGCTAGAATGAGAGCTTGCGAGTTTGCTTCTGAAATTCCATCGATGAGAAACAATAACTTCGAATGATTGTCTCGATGCTTCAACACTTGATGGATTCGAAATATCGAATGCTATGCATTAGAACTACTTCAAGAATTTGAAGTGCAATTATGCAATGTTTGAAATACTATAGATCAAAACTCTTGGCTAACTTTTGTTTTCATCATCACAATCAAACCCGAATCTTCTTGCAACAGCTTTTCAATCTTCGGAGAGAAGAAAGTTGTGAATGAAGAAGGAAAAAATTTCGAGAAATTCCATCAACGAGACATATTGTTTTGCCGTATGTCAAAGATTTTAACACTTGTCTAGCATCTCTGACAGTCGTTTTTGTTGACATATTTTGTTTGTACGCGTAAAAGAGTTGAAGAACTCTTAGAATTTAAAGTGGAATTCGAAAGATTGTGATTATTAATTTTGTCACTGAATAAGATGAAGTTCAAAGGAAATTCATTTTATTTTTTATTTTTTGTTTTTTTTCTCCGCTTCTATTGGAAACATTTTTGAATTAGAAACTAAAACAATTCTAAGTTAGCTAATGAGATAGTTTCAATGAAAGCCATTAGCTAACTAGGCCTCTTTTAGAATCTTACGATGCGTTTTGGTTCAGAAAGAGTGAAACAATACTAAAATTACAATATTGTACTCTAATGAGGCGAACTGAAAACTGAACCATCTTTTTTTTCACATCTAATCGTTTAGTTCGAGATATTTCTTCTAAAATAATCGCTTTTTTGATCATTGATGACATCATCTTTGTCATTATCATTTTGAATCCAACATAGCTTAACTGTAATTATTGTTTTTTTTCTCTCTCTCCTTTCCGCTCCTATGTTGCTAATTTATATCACTGCTTTTATTTTAATTAATTTATAGACCGAGACCTAAAAAAATCAATTAGTACAAGAATGGAATGAAACGGATGTGAAGGGTTTCCTCGCGCTTTCGAATCCGAAATCGCCCTAGTGATTCTGATATTTTTTCAAAAAAAACAAACCTTTCTGAATCAGATCAGAGCATCGAGAGAATAAGAAATTAATTAATGGGGGAGGAAAAGAAATAATTAAAATTAATATCGATGAATGGAATCGTCATCATCGTTCTTTAGCTTCCACAAAACTCTAAAACAAAATGGTTTTGATAATTTGCGTCTATTCAATGATTTGAAATTTGGAATTCATAGTGAATCTTGGTCTCTAGGCTCGTCTTTTCCTCAGTGATAGAGTTGCGAATGCATTGCGTGCGCTTATTCATTAGATTTTCCTTCAAATACCAAATTTCCTGTCGACCAACCAGAACACATCAAATCGATTGAATGTTTCTTTTTTTTCACGACAGCGAAGCTGTCGGATGATTATTATCTCGATCTCGATTCGTGAATCACTGAATATCATTGATCGATTTTGTTGGAGAAGAGGAGGAAAAAATTATCTTTCCCCTTTCTAGATTTAATTTGATTGATTTTAATTTGATTCGAATCTATTCGGAGGGAGAGTGAGAGAGAGAGAGAAAGAGAGAGAGAGAGAGAGATAATCCTAGATTTAATCGAAAAAAACAAAAAACGAAAATTTTCTTAAAACAAAATCAATCAAACTGAAATCGATTTTGATTTGCAAAAAATAAAAAAAATAATTTTTTCTGCATCTCAATCAAGATTGATTGGAGTTTGAGAATTGGATTTTTTCCACAAAATTAGATTCCAGCTTATCCAATAGCTTCGATTAAGAAAAAAAGAATTGAATTAATCCAAGCTCTTTCAGGCGAAAAAAGTCATCATCCTCTAGTTTCCTCTATATTTGTTTCCATCTTTAGTTTTTTTTCCATCCCTAAAATAGAATTTCATCTAGATCGAAGTGGAAAAAGAATCGATTCGCTCTAATCTTCGGTAGAAAAGACAGAAAACAATTGTTTTGAAGGGCGCGATCAACAACGCGATTGAATGTAGCAGTTGGCAAAAAGCTAAGAATCAAAAATTTGCCAAAAACAAAAAGAGTAAGCAAAACAATCAAGCGAATAGCAAACATTCGAAGAATAATTACTGCTTTGTTTGTTTGAGCCGCCAACGAAATCATAGCAAAATCAAAACA